>WEKY01008148.1:167320-273583 GCA_013390045.1 Picathartes gymnocephalus
GCCGGCAGCTCCCAGAGCCGGGACACGAGCAGCTGCGTGTTGTCGCGGGCCAGCGCCCGCAGCAGCACCTCCCGCCGCGGGCCGGCCCCGCGCAGCGCCGCCGCCGGCGGGGGGTTGCGGTCCACCGCCAGCAAATTGCCCAGGTCGTACTCCAGCTCCAGCTCCTTTTCCACCGTGATGCTCCGCCGCTTCTCCGCCTCCTGCTCCTCGGCGGTCGCCAGCACCTCCTCTACCCGCATGGCCGCCATGGCAGCGGCTCCACGTGCGAGCGGCGCCGCCGCTGCCCCGGGAGTGCGGCAAAGCTCCGCCGGGTCAGCGCGCCGGAAGCGCCGTGCCCAGAAGCGCCGTGCCCCTGGGGCGGGACGGGCGCGGTGCCCGCCGGGAGATGTAGTCCCGCTTGCGCCGGGCCGCCAGAGGGAGTCGCGGCTCCCCACAGAGCCGCCGGGACCCGCGGCCGCCGCTGCGGTGTGACCGCGCCTCAGCTCCGCCGGGTCAGCGCGCCGGAAGCGCCGTGCCCAGAAGCGCCGTGCCCCTGGGGCGGGACGGGCGCGGTGCCCGCCGGGAGATGTAGTCCCGCTTGCGCCGGGCCGCCAGAGGGAGTCGCGGCTCCCCACAGAGCCGCCGGGACCCGCGGCCGCCGCTGCGGTGTGACCGCCCCTCAGCTCCTCTGTCCATGCGGCCGTGGCTTATAGGCAGGCGCTTCCAGTCACAGAATCACAGAATCGATTAGGCTGGAAAAGCCCTCTGAGGACGTCAAGTCCAAACTGTTACTAAACATCACCATGTCAACTAGACCAGGGCACGGAGTGCCACGTCCAGTCTTTCCTTAAAAACCCTTAAGGACAGTGGCTCCACCACCTCCCTGGGGAGCCAATTCCAATGTTTAATCACTCTTTCTGTGAATAAATTATTTCTAATACTCAACCTGAACCTCCCCTGGTGCAGTTTAAGATTATATCATCTTGTCCTGTCAATGGTTGCATGGGAGAAGAGGCCTAACCCCACCCGGCTACAACTTCCTTTCACAAAGTTGTAGAGAAGGATAAGATCACTCCTGAACCTCTTCTGCTCCATGCTAAACAACCCAGCTCTTTTGGCTGCTCCTCATGGGACTTCACCTTCTGGACCTTTTACCGATGATACTGATGATCACCAATCACACTGATGGAATCCCTAGTGATTCCCAGGCTGGGGTTGTGTGGGGTTCAGGGTGGCCCCAAATCTGTCTCCTGCTGCCACCATGAGTAGTGCTGAGGTGGAAAATGTGTGGGAAGAGTCAGCACATGAAGAGAGGCAAATGCCAAAAGCAGAGAGCTGGGACCGTTGTGGAGTCAACAGAACCCTGCAGCTTCCCTTGCCTTTGCCTGCACTAGGGATGTGCCATGCCATTCAAACACTGAGACTGAGATACAGGAACACACTTTCCCCCCCTTTTTTTTTTTGGTTGGTTTGTTTGTTTTGGGGGTTGGGGGGGGGAGGGGGCGCTTGTTTTTTTGTTATTTGATGATTTTTTTTAAAAGCATGTGATTCTGTCTGATGCTCCTTGCTGTAAAACAGTCCCTCTAAGTGCTCCTCGCAGGACCAAAATTCCAGTGTTGTATTGCAGCTCCACAGAGACTGACACAGGTGTTGTGGGTTAATCTCCCTGCAGAGAAGCGATGGGAGGAACAGCATTTGGGAAGCCGTATCATCTGGCAGATGTCTCAACAGACATAATTATAAGTGAGGTGATCGGGGTGATATCGGGTGCACCTAAAGGTCAGCTGGGTCAAAAATACCTCCACGCTATTTTTAAACAAATGGGCTACAGAGGAATCCTTTTATAGCTATACAGTCGTTTGGCTTGTGTGGCCATGACATTTTGAGCTGATCCCTGGTGCCCTGAAAACAAGCTCATGAGAGCACTTAGCTGTAGTGGAGGGAAATGATGGGTGTTTTTATACAAGGTACAGTTCTCTTCTAAGTTACTATCCCATATTTGCCTTTACATTAGTTTTGGAGTGATGGAAATGATTCTGAGTGTAATGCCACAGCAGTATTGTTGAAATGAAAATAAAATGCCGTGTTTGTAAGATAAGGACAAATAGCCGGTTCTCAAATTCTAATGGCTAGGATAACACAACCTACCCACAGTCTAACTATGACATTTTTTTTCCCCAAGTCAGCCGTTTTGAACATGATTTGTATACTATGGAGCAAAAAAATCTCTCTGTATTTAAATCCAAGCTGGTTGGTTTGGACTATTTTCTTGTTTACCACAAGATGGCATTGGATAATATTTTGTACCCTGTCTTGGACAGCTCATACTTTCACCTGGAATTGCAGATAAAACTGATTTTAGAGACAGTTCTTTGAAGAGATGCATAGGCACTATCTAGATTTAGGCATAAGTTTAAACTTTTGAACTGCAAGGTCCACTGTTTTGGCAGTCTAGTTAATACCTTTACACTGATACAGGTATCCTCCTGTTTTATCCTTATGCACCTAACTCTTGGAGTTCTTTTGGTCTGTATTTGTACAAAATCCAGAATGCTTCAGGTAGATGCCTTGGGCTGAGAGGACATAATTGGTAACATCTACTGCACTTCCAAAGTTGCTTGAACTGTTAATGATTACCATTGGAATAGCAGAAGGAGTACATGCCAGGAACTGATCTTCTTATTTTACCTGAAAACATGTAGAGGAATCTCAGAAGGTAAAAATTGCATTCTGAAAACTGCTGTGTTGATCTGAATTCCAGCCTTTTTATGTCTTCCAGGAATCTGCACCTCAGAGCGTGACCCTACTTTTGGCGTTTGCAGTTTGTGATTTCATGGTGTGGTTGGGAAGGTGGTAGTTGGAAGAACATTGGAATAGATTTGTAAACAAAGATTTGTAAATAGTCATGGATATTTTGGGAAACTCCCATTCTGAGGAGGGGCTTCTGAGCTTACTGTAGTAATCATAGCCATGCTCTGAGCTTGTACTCCCAGCTTAGAGCTGGGGATTACAACTGGCTACATGGCTTCTGTTAAGGGAATAGGTGTGTGTGTACTTCTGCAAGTCTGGGCTTTCCAAAAGATGGAAGGGTAATACCAATGTTCAATTATAGAAATGGCTTTTAGGAAATGAATGGTTTTATTATCTCATGTTTAATTCCGCTTTTTGAAAAGACTTTTCCAGCAATTTTTAAAAGACTTAATTTTTAGAAGTGTTTATTCATTTTTATCATCTCCGTTCTGGGGTTGCTGTGTTCCTTTTGGCTTATCAGATACCACATTTCACAAACTGCCTGTGGGTTATGCTCAGCTATAGGGCTTGAAAACAGCTAACTGTGGGCACTTACAGTCCAAAGATAATTAAACAATTTCATCATTGCTCTCCCTTTCCCTGAGGTACTTTATCTTTTCAGTATGAATAATAGCAATACCTGTCACAGTATATGCATATATGTGCTTATTGCCATACTGTTTGGATGCTCTTGCAACATGCAGTTTTTCTTTGGGGTGAAGAGGGCTGTAGAGTTTTGGGTCTTTTTTTGTTTTTGTTTTCTTTTTTTTAAGCACATGAAAAATTTAGCTGGATGAGAAACATAAGATGGCAGAGTATAATTTGCAGAAACACTTGCCCAAAAGATAATTTGAAAGCATAATGCAGGATATACGTGATGCACCAAAAGAACTAAAACATCAACGTGGTATACTGTCAGGTTTGTTTTTCTTGTGAGAAAGAAGAAAGAATTATCCTACTTAACTTTTATTTTTGTAGTTTTTGTTCAGCTGGGCTACAACTTGAAGTTTGTGTTTGATAGGAGCTGCTCTAATGTACGGGATTCATGTCTCACTGTTAGTGATACCATTAACTTAGATTTACTCTTCAAACTTTTGCCAATTACCTCTGGATGGCAGTAGATGTAGTTACAAGATGATTCAATCAATTCATAAGCCTGCTGTGAGGATTGTTATGAAGAACACTTTTATCAGGCAAACTCAAAGTGCTGATAATTTTGGAAAATAGTAGAAAGTGCCCTTAAAATATCCACCCTATCTCGGAATCATTCCCTTCCACTGACTTTGTTCAGTACATTTTGAAGTAAAAATCTATAGGATTTTTTTGTATAAGGGAGAAGTTATTTGCTCACTGAAGCTATATTAAGTACAACAATTTATGGACCCAATTCTGCTTCTTGATACATTTTTTTTTACCCCTGTAAGATACATTTCATGTATTTCAGCATATATGCTATTTCCTGGGACCTATAAGTGCTTTTTCAGTCCAAATAACAAAACACAGGAATGCAAATTTGGCTAAACAAAGATTCTTTCCTAGTCATCAGTCCATATAATGTGAAAAAATTGGCTGTAAGGAATAAAAAAAAAATTACAAAGATTTAAGGCACCATCTTTTATAAAATGTGATCGTTAACTTCAGCAGTATAAAAAAAATACATCTGGTAGTCAGAGCTTTTCCTATTACAAGCATTAAATTACTCTTTACAGATAATGAGGCATTCCTTTTTGTGGTTTCACCACTGTAAGACCTTACTAGGAACCTCATAGGGGACCTCCTTAATTCTAAATAAACTGTGTTGATGATGATGGTATTATCTATGCTCATATGCTTAAAAATCTTTGTGGCTGGTTTATAAATGACCAGGATAAAATTTCCTGTCCAAAGATTTAATGTGATTATAGCAGAACGATGTATTTATGAAGAAAACCATGCAGATGAAACACAGGAGGCTGTAGCTCTAGTTCCAGAACCTAAGACTGGGTGGTTTGGAATGCACTTACAAGTGGATAACTAAGCAGAGCCTGATTTTTGGTGCAGAAGCCAGAACACAGATAACTGGTGAGATAGCAGGGTGATTTGGATGACTGCAGGCACTGTGGAAGTGATGGGTAGACCAGAATCTATTTTCATCATTTGACTGGTTGTGACTATATGGTTTCACTGAACTGATTTTGGGTAAACAAAACAAAGCTAAGCTAATTTGAGGCCTTCCCAAGTGCTTGATGCCTATCTTGATATACATTAGGGAATCAGACTGAGAACAGATTGTGATATGGTTTGCTTTTTTATGAGCTTAACTGTGACCTGATTTTTGTTTGAGAAAGTTTTCTTGTAGCACAGTCTTAATATTAGAAATACCAGCAATGGTGTGGCTTGGTTTTGTTGGGTGTTTTTTAGGATAATTTAAAGAACAGAATGAGAACTTTATCAGGCAGTGATGGAAAGAATGGCAACATAGTAACACATTCCTGTTCCAGGGTCAGTCCTTCTTATCATCTGTCTAGAGAAGACCTACTTTTTGGCATAAGCTTACTTCTACAAGTTAAAAAAAGCCAATGAACACATTTCCTTCTTTTAGAACAAATCTGTCATGCTCAGAGATTTGTCCTTGATTAAGTCTGCACTTGTAAACAGAAGAACAAAACAAGTTCCTCGATTCTTGGGTTGGGTTCATGGTTGGAATTATCTCTGACATTGGAAGTGAGATGAAACATGTTAAGTCTTCATCCATGACATGAAAGATATGCCATAGTCACTACTGATTTTTGTTGACAGAAGGACACAAGACAAATTAAATGGAGCAAGAGGTTCAATACCATGAATCTGAGAGAAGGGTAAATGTATGTCTGCTGGCAATGACCATGCCTGTTCCTATATTCTCTTGCTTTTGTGAGTCAGAAATAATCCATTTCCCAGCAGTGGCCTTCTTGGGACATGTTTTCAATGGAAAATCTCATCCTTTTGCGTGTATGTACAGATACTCCATGCATGTGATTAAACCTATGCAGATAACAGCATTCACATATGCAAGAGATATAAATACTGATTTTCGTAAAGGAGAAAATATGAGACCTGATCTTAAAGCAGGACAATGCAATGCACTCAAGACCATGATTCTTCAGGAACCTTTTGAGGAAACTTGAACCTGAGACTAGGCATAGATCCAAGCATCATTTCCTATATACACCACAACCATTTCACACACCTCAACTGCCTGAATCTTCCCCCAGCCCTTGCTGGATGACATGGAGATGCATGCTGAAGTCCTGCTTGGCAAAGGTGTCTTCAAATCCTCAGCACTACTTGATGGCAAGAAAAAGGCTTCCCAAACACAATTTGTAACCTTTTATCATCCATTTTTGCATTCATCAGCAAGGCTGATCTGTCAGGATGGATTTTTGTCCTCAGTGTGTTTTTAGACCATTTTATTCTTAAAGCTACATTGAGGACTTCGAGGTCTTGCTAATACATTTCCAGTTGATAGTTATTAATAAAATAGGAAAGTAGCCTTGGTTTAGATCTTTTTGTACACATAAATAGGGCACTTTAAAAGTTCAGTCCAAGATATTAAGGAGGTTTTCAACCACATATAACCACAGGTGACTTTTTTAAGACAAGAAGCACCTGTAAACTTCTGTGAGCTTCTACCTCGGATGTATGTTGTGGCTTAGAGTAAATTAGGAGGAGTTCTTTAAAACAAATGTTATTCATTTTGACTGTCATACAGCCTAGGGCTACGGCTCTACATCATTAACAAGTGAGGACAGATTTGGTTAAAATAGTTCTTATGCTGAAAAAGAAGTCCTAGAGATTAACATAGTCAATTCACACATTTTAGGCCATGCTCACAGGGTAGCTGAATCAGCACAGCTTCTGGGGTGGGGTGGGAGTGTGAATCCGTGGCTAGGCATTTGAGAGGGAACAGCAATCTCTCAAACTGGTTTTTTTCTGAGGGAATTAACCACAGCTTGACTCACAATCAGGGATGGCTTCCCTTGGAGAAGCAATCATGGTTTGTACCTATACAGCCTTCCAAACCTCTTCTTGAAGAAGTCTATCTTGTAAAGGTGGCTTGAGTGCCCATGTGGCTGCAGAGATCTCCTATACCTCTTCCTGTAGCAACCAGAGCTCGCAGCTTGCTGTGTTAAGGGAAAATGGCAACAATTTGCTGTTACCGTATTATATAATACACTATAAACTAAACAAATTGCTACATAGACTGCTCAGTCATTCCTGCAAAAGGTTTGGGAACATCTCAGTTGGGTGAGGTGGGGTGGGAATAAGTGGAAGCAGGAATGACGTTGGCCATCACAAGGTAACCTCCTTGCTGCTGCTGAATCAGAACTCTCAGAGCTGGGGCAGCAAATCCCTGTCCTAATCTGCAGTCAGGGCTCTTGAGTCCTTGGAGGGGATGAGACTCTCCGAGCTGCTCAGAGCCTCCCTCATGCTGCCACAAACCCAAACCAGCTGTTCTGCACAGTGCATCTTTATTCTTTTTATTTTCTGCAATGTGCCTCTGCTCCTCAGGAACTGCACTACATGAAAAGGAGCAAAACAGGATAGATTCTCAGTTTCCAGAATCCTTCACATACTGTGGGAACTGCTCAATCTGTAATTTTTCTGAGTTGCTGAGGAAATTTTAAAGCAGGGCAGGGAAATTTTGTGTGTAGCAGTAGTTAGGAGCAATAAAATGAAAATAAATAAATATATCCACACAATAAACAAAAGGGACAAAATAGAAGATTTACTTCATTAGCCAAGGGTACATGAATGACTTAATCCACAACACTGTTAGCTGTTGGTTTAAAACCTGCAAATTCCTCATACAATCATGTTCAGTCTTTGCTTCTGGGACCTGTCAGTGTGAGGTACTGTATGGAAATATAAGTGTTTGCTGGGCTGCATTGTTGCTCCTTGTTGCCCCTTTCTCTGTAGCGTTTACAGGGCCAAGCATGTACTTTCTCTAGCTGCTCAAATATTCCTGGCTCTGACAAAGGACACCTTCCTTTTCTCTTGAAGGTGATACTACAGCTGCCTCCTCTCTAAACACTTCCTTTCTCCATCCAGAATACGCTATCTGGAGTGCCTCGGAGGTTCTCTGCAAGAACCATCACCTGGATCTTTGTTTTCCTCTTGTGGCTTTCATTCCCTTCTGTTGTTCCTTCTTCTTCACTGCATTAAAGCATATGCAGGATCATAGGATATTTTGGGCTGGAAGAGACCTTTAGAGGACACCTAGTCCTACCTGGCTTCAATGAGCAGGGACATCTTCAGTTTGATCTACAAAGCCCATTAATCCTACTGTATTTACTTACTTGCCCCTGTATTTGAAGCTGCTCCTCATAGCCTGTGCTGTAGCCTGATCATGCCCATTAGTGTTTCTAATTACTTCTGTGATACACCAAGCTTGAATTCCCATGATCTGTGAGGAAATCTTGCTGCAGCATGTCTCTGGACTGGTTTGTTGGTGGGCAGAACAGTCACTTGCAGTGTCTACGTGTGTCAGAGCATGATTTTCTGGTGCAAGTCTACAGAACACTTCTGGGGACCTGGCATATGTACCTACTACATTGTGTGAGTAAGGCAGGCTGAACTTTCCTATAAAGCACTGATATAAATGCATGATAAGTGTGAATGGTGTGGTGAGTGTGAGAGATAGGTGTTGGTAAGTTTGGGAAAGAGCTGATGGTAAGTTTGAGAAATAGTTGAATTGTGAATTAAGCTTGTGACTCAACCCTTATTGATGTTACTGGTCAATTAGGGGATCATGGAAAATCCCAGCTGTACATTTGCTGTGGGCAGTGTTATGTGTTGGAAAGCAATTTCTTTTCACTCACTTGTTAAGGCCTTTCCTGGGTTTTGTATTCTACACCAATGAAAATACAGACACAATCAGAGAGAGTAGATGAAAGAAGAGGAAAACTACATGGAAAAATACTTCATAAATGCCTCTTAGAAGATCAGTAGGGAAGAAGGAGGTGAGCAACATCGCTTTAAATAAATTATTTGAATGCTTGCAGCTTTTCCTTCATTCCAATTTACTCAAGCTGTGCAAAATAGCTCTGAGCAAAGCATATCCTCATTATGTTTTTGCTGATTAGGGAAAGAAAAAAACTAACCCAGTAAGTGATTTAGGACTGGACGGAGAATATTCACAGATTGTGTTCAGGCTATGGATTATTATGATGGAAGCATCTGACACTAAGCCTGTCTTTTAAATAAACTCTCTAAACTCAAACAATTTGAACAAAAAGAAAAGTAGATGGATACTATCGAACATCTTATTAGACAAAAAGGCTGGGTTTGGATTGGAAATTTAAAGATTTGTGATCATCTCAATGGATTTAGCAGTGGTTTTCAAGGTGGCATGAAATCTTTGTTTTACATATAGGGGAAATGCATGTTGACTGCAGTATTGATTGCTGTCCTCTGGGGGGAAAAATGGATCTTGCTTTTATGCTTTCACATTTAATTTTGCATTTTCTGTGTAAATTACACTAGTTTAAAATTACATACATATAAAAAGACTATGTCCTTGCAAACCTGTTTGCCTGCCTCCCTTCTACTTTTGTTTTGCAAGTTAGCCACTTGTGTTATCCCAAGCAGATTGTATTAAGCATGGATTTAAGGGCTTTATGAACTGGAGCTTCTATCCCTTCCTTTTAGAAACCCATCATTTTTTTATATGCAGATTAGCTGAGACACGATCAAACAGGACACAGGCTATGCTTCTGTGTTGGTTTCATTATAATTTTGGAAAATTCAGCAGATTGTTGCAAACTTGCTCTTTGCAAAAAGCCCAGATTTGCAAGCCCCCGAAGTAACTTGATATATTCCTTTGTTTTGCTGTGTTTCAGGGTGGTGGCAAGACAGCAATTTTCAAGGAAAAGTTTCTATCACATTATGTTTCTGTCTGAAAATGGAGGGGATGATAGAGCTTTCAGGGTCCAGAAAACACCTTTTGACGTTAAATGCGTAGCAAACTTTTGCTGTAGTAGCACTAAAAACACACCAATACATTACTGCTTGTGTTAGATAGAGAAGAGTAAAATTTAGCTCGGTTTCCCACATGTTGTGGGCAGTGAGTAGGGGTTTGATAAGATAATGAGAGCTAATGCTAGATGAAAGCTGTTCAGATAAATCAAAATCCGCTGACTGCTACCTTGCTTCATCTCTCAGCTTCATCTGTAGCTTATCTAGGTGGGGAGACTCCTCTTGTCTGCAACCTCATTCAGGAAGGTACTCAGGCTCTTGAAGAGTCCTACTAATTTCAGGGTTTGAAGTGAGGTTTGCATTTATCTACATGTTTTGAAGGCAAAATTCTCTAGTAGTGTACGTCACTGAGCACAAAATTGTAAAGCCCTGCATTCTCACTGTGATATCAACATGAAGGAGCATGGGCGACAATAGAACAGTAATTGTTGAATGTATGATTTGTTTCAATGTACACGACTTTTTGGAAGTGTCTTACATGAACACTTGGTGTATTTGTTCTCAGTGCGAATCCACCCATGCACCTTTTGGAGTTTCTCAGTGAAATTGTTCTCTGCTAACATTAGTACAACAGAGTCCTTGAGTAACTGCTGGCCACGTACATCACCTTATAAGAACTAACAAATGCAAGGCCAAATAATATGTTAATTACCACTTGTGGAAATAGAAGTGCTCTTGTGACCTTTTTCTGTATGGTACAAACTATTTGTTGAGAGGTTATTGAAATTCATTATAAAATCTATGTGGGACCTTTATCCAGAAAGTTTTACAAACCGAATTCTCTCATTGCTACTGTACGGGTCTACAGCCTGATCTTTGACAGGTGTAACTTGGTGCTGCCTTGAGTTTCACCAGCTTTGCCAGCTGTCAGAGCCTGGTTTTCTGCACAGCCTCTCAGTGAGACTAATTAGAATGCCACAACTTTACAGCATCTGGCCAGAGAGTTGGTCTGTTTTGTTTGTTTCTGAGGGGACAGTTAGGGCACAGTTAGGTACAAAGATGTTATTAATTGTCTGACTCTGCAAGACACAGGCAGGTACCCTCAGAGGGTTCAATTAAGCTAAGCTGTTGAAAAGGTGTGGAAGGGGAAAAAAATAATGCAGATGCTCCAGACAATTAGTAACATCCTTGTAACTTGCATTACATACTCACACAGGCACTGTGAATGAGACCTCAGGAAGGCAGCTTTTCCCACCTATTCCCTAAAGTTTCCTGAGATTTTTTTAAAGTTTTCCCAAGAGAACACATTGGTGTTTTTGGGCTAGAAGGATCGCATCAAGGATTCAAAAATCACACGCAGCACTGTGGAGGGGAAGGACCTCCAGAAGTTGCAGTGATGATAATTGTGCCTCTAAGCCATCCTCATTTGTGGTTGGTTCTCCAGACTTTTTATACTTCTTTATAGTGCTGTCCCCTGAAAGCTCTCAAATGTGCCTACATTTTTCTTAGGCTTTGATACCCCGAATGAAAATCAGGAACATAACTCCCAAGTCTGGACAATGGACATCCTGCCTTCCTTTTAGTACCCCAAAGAGTAAGGATGATTTGGGTTTTTCTTTTTCTCTTTTTTTCCAGCATCACATGCTTGATTCATATTTAGCTCATGAGACAGTATAATATCATTTTCTGCACAACTGCTGCCTAATGAGAGGTTCCCCTTTCTGGAATATAATACAATACACAGTATAATATAGTCCATATTAAATTAAATTGGAAACAATAAGATGAGCATCTCAGTAACATATTAACTCTTGCAGTCCCAACCTATATGAGATGACTAAGGTTTCATGGAACGGGACCAACATTAATTTTCTGATATTGTAGTTGCATTTTACAGATGAATGGAAGAATATTGAACATGTAGATCAAGTGAAGAGCAAAATAGCAAACAGAGCGAGTGAACCCATCTGAATTCTTCACTCAGAAGTGAAACTGGCAGGGAATTGTGAAGCTGGCAGAGAGTTGGGAGAAAGCACTGCAAAGCTTCAGAATTTTCTAGAAAAGGCAGGGTGAACAATCCCTTTGGCTGCCACGAACGGCAAGTCCCGTAGTGGTGATCAACAACACTTTTTGTAGAAACCTGAAGTAGACCATAAAGTTCTCAACAAAGACATTTTGAAATGTCAAAAATGCTGCAATTGACAACAGAATGTTACTTGGGAAAAAAGCACATCTTGACACCAAAGCAGATGGCAGATGAGACAATTGAGCACTATGTCATATAGCTGCACAATAAAGCAAAGTCATATGAATTTGACCAGATAACAGGCTAATTTGTGATTTAATAATTTGTCTTCTAACCTATCGCCAGGTGAAAACAGGGTATGGGAAACTCATCTACCATGAATAGGTGGGGCTGGCGTGACCTAATGAAAAACTGCTCTGTTCCTTTTTATAGATTCAGAATTGGTACTGGAACTGTCTTTCAAGAAGAAGGCCTAAGCTGTCAGACTTTTGAAGAGTGTGTGTGAACAAAATCCTATATATTCTAACTCTACAAAGCATGTAGCCGTTTAAACATGGAGCATTGCTGCTCATCTCATCTAATTTAAAATTTTCTTACTCTGTTTTCCCATTTGTACAGTCCGGTGGATTTAAATGGATTTCTTTGTTTTTCACTTTTGAGTAAATGGAATGGGAATTGTCATCCTGAAACAGGAGTGAAAATTTATGAGCAACAGCCTGATTCTCATTTAGTAAGACATCACTTTGAACTTCTCTAACTGTGTAACAGAATTGTGAAACAAATGTGAGTGGAATCTATATAGTCAATGAGATGCAAAATAGATTTTGTATCAGAAAGCATTAAGGCTGAAAATGGCTTTGCTCCTTAGGACCTGAGCATAGATGAATTAATTTCTACTTGCATATGCACTGTTATAGTGAGCCAAAATTTAACTGGAGGCCTGGAGGCAGTTAGAATTAGAAATTAGAGTATTTACATACCCAGAAATTTAGTCTAAACAGAAAATGAGATCCACGTAGTTCCTCATTAATTTCCAGGTGTCTTCTTGTTAATTATGTTTATTTTAGCAAGTACTTTGTAAAACATGATTAGTCTTTGCAGAATACTGAAATTTTATTAGAAACTATCTTGAGCTTAATTTGTACAGTAATTCATTTATTGGGAAGTATTATTGAGAAGCATTTGACAATAAAGATCTCTAAACATTTAAAATTCAAGTGCCGGAGAGGATCTCATCATATTAGAAAGCAATCAACCATCTTGAGACAGGTTAATAAAAGCATCTTAAACTCATCATCAAAAGGCATTCTTGATTTCCATTATTAGGATCAGGACTCTGAATGATTCATTGATCACATTTTCTCTGTTCAACAAAAATATCATGAGCTGAAAGGTTTCAAGATATGCAACTTGAGAGGAATTTTTTCCTGCCTCACAACTACATTTGACAGATGACCTTTAGTCTTTCTTTCACATTAGTGAGATATTTAACAAAAATAATGTAGATACATTTTTCAGTGTTATCCGATGCACATGCTTACAGAATCCTCTATTTGGTACCACACAGTAAACAGATAAAAGAGTTTTCTGTAAATGCCTTCATTATAAATAAATGCCCTGCTTTCAGCTTTCCTCTTGCAGTAAGATCACAAGGTTTAAAAGCCTCTGAGTGATTCTATGAATGCATGTAGTTAAGCTGATGCTGTTTCACAAGGAGGTTGGTGCATGTGTAGATATACAGGAGGTTTTCAGGAGGGTTGTGTAGTCTGTTTTCATCGCTTCCACCCAGCAAGCCAACAACTGCACTTGGATCTCCAAAGTACCAAGAGGTTCCATGCAGTTTGCTTTACACCTTTGTTGTTGTGCACTTCAGGGGGTGGAGAGTGGCTCGCCTTTCCATCCTGAGTGCACCTGAAATTTCCTGGCTGGGGTACAGATAAGAAGGGAACTGTGACGCTGAGGACATCTGCAGCCAAGTGCTCACCCAGGGACCTGGGCAGATTTGCACAGTCTGTGCAGAAATATTGCTGTCATCACCAGAGCTGGCAGCTGAAGGTGACTCAAGTATGAGCTGCAGTCACACCTCTGGATCACGGCAATGTTCCCATTTTAACTTCTTCTTCAGCCCTGACAAGTATCTTATCCTGCTGAAACTTCAGGTCACAGATGTTGTGGAGGGCACAAGATTGCACAAAAGTGTTAAAAGAGCTACGTCACTTCAGAGCTCCTTGCTAGTATGTCAGGGGTGCTCACTGCACATCCTCACTGTCTGCTGTGCAGGTAGAAGCTGAAGTTATTCCACTGAAGTCAATAAGCTTGAAAACCATGGCCTTGTCTATCTGAAGACCTTTCTCTGCAGAGTAGAAGGGAGCAAGGGAAGTTGTTCTGCTGGGATGAGCTGACACCCCTGCACTCTGTAGGTGGGAATGGGGAGGAAGGTGAGAAGTAGGCAGACAGCATCATGGAACAGCTGGCAGAACATGATGAGCTCAAGGTCACTTGGCTGTTGGCCCAAATCCATCCAAAAATACCAAAACCCAGAAATTTGTTAGGCCGTCAGCTCCAAAAAAAAAAAAAAAAAAAAAAAAAAAGAACAACAATCAAAGAAACAAACAAAAAAACCCCAAAAACCAAGAAGCAGAAATAGCTGTGCCATGACATTGTTCAGCAAGGTTACCCAGGTTCTACCAGCAACCGTTGGAAGGCCTCCATGGATAGAAACTGGGACCATCCCTGTTTGTTGCTTAGCTAATAGTTGTGAATTGAACTCAGTGTCATTTTATTCAAACACTTACCTGAAAACAGATTCAAAAGTATGCTCTCAAATAGATTAGGGATTCCTGGTAATTTTTCAGCTTCTCTTGAGAGGGAGGGATGGATGGCTGAAGGCAGCAATGCTTTGATGCAAGATGCCTGCTAGAGTGCAAAGTACAGGCTCTGAAGAGAAGCTTTTCCTGTCTCTGAGGTTTTTACAAGGTTCCATCAATTCTGAGACAGTTGAATCTTTCTTCCCCCCCTCTATTAATAAACACAAATGTGTGGAAAATTACCCTAATCTTCTTCCAAAGAGGATGTGCCTCCAGAATCACTTCCAGTACCGGGGACCTCAGAGTTCTGCTACCATATTTAGAGGCGATAAAAACAGTCCTTGCATTTCTGACCAAAATCCAAATATAGCCTATTTCTTTCTGCCAACTGAAAATGTACCTTTTTATTTCATTCACTTTTGTTTAAATCTAACTTTGCTCCAAACTTTTCATTCT
The DNA here is from genome assembly GCA_013390045.1 of Picathartes gymnocephalus. NCBI lineage: Eukaryota > Metazoa > Chordata > Aves > Passeriformes > Picathartidae > Picathartes > Picathartes gymnocephalus. The sequence continues at coordinate 182,315 of WEKY01008148.1, forward strand.
ATAAATGTCTCTTTCACTATAATTATTTAAATAAAGTAGGATAGTACCCAATTTAGTGAACTGAATTAGTACGCTACTTAAAGTGCCTGCTATTGTCATTTTACTAGGTCTTGTGCTCTGTTCCCATAAAATTTCTCCCTGATTTCAGTGGATTTACACAAGACCTGAATCCAGTTTGTGAAGGACAGTTTACCACAGGCAGCTGTATTTTACAAATTTAAGGGGCCATAGTTGCTACTTCTACATGATTTTTAAAAGTTTTCATGCTGGGGGGAATACATTGGTTTCTACTTGGCCAAGCTTTATGGTTAGAAACTGGCAGTAGGTGTCAGTGATACCCTGAGACATCTAAGCCTGCCTGGCTTGCATCTTGTGGTGTGCCAGGTCCTGGTTTCCAAAACATTCAGCTGATCTTCAGCTTGGCAGCATGACATCTTTTTCTGTGGTGGGCATCTCTCGCTGGAAGGTGGGAAACATGCAGCTCGAGAGTCCCTGGGAACACCAAGAAGCAGAAGAGACCACGCAGGAGCATGGGGTATGTTACTGTGTTAATAACCTTGACTAGCTTTAGGTGCCTACACTCTAGGGAACCACACAGAGCTGGTTGTTCAGGCTTCTTTTGGAGCCAGTGGAGAGAAACAAGAAATACCAAGATACTCTGGATAACTTCTTGGAGACAAGACGAAGCTTGCCCTCGAAGTGCTTGTTTCTCTTCAGCAATCTTAGTGACAATTTGAGTAACCCAAGTACAGCCCTCATTAGTAGGTGTCACAGGTAGGTGAGATGATCCTATCTTTGTTGTGTGGGTCCTCAACAGGTAGGGACCATTCAAGGGACAATGTATATATTCCCTATCTTTTTTCTTCTTGTTTCCTTCTTTTTATTTCTCCAGAAGAAGCTATTTTTTCTCCTCCACACTCCTTTCCTGTTCCTTTTCATCCCTTGTTCAAAATTTTTATTCATAATCTATTTTTCTTCTACACTTCAGTGTTTTGAGATGATGATGAATCTATATAAATGGGTTTGGCAATGAGGTTACTTAAGGAATTCCTTGAAAATATTTGCTCATCTCCTGAGGGTAAAGGTGTAAATCAAGCCAGTAAACTGGAAAGACTCATTTGACTGCCCTTGCAGAATGGTCCCCTCTTGCCCCACCTGGGTGTCACCCACTTTCAGTCCTTGACCTGCAGGTTCCAGATGCAGCCAATCATCCAGCCTATGATCTGGAGAAGGGGTTGTGCACAGCAGTGAGACTGGTTTTATCCAGTGTGCCCTGTGATCACAGAGGCTTCTCCAAGTGGTCTTCTGTCCTACCTGGAATTTCTCATGGCAGATTTATGTGTTTCACCCAGAGCCAGGAGACTCATGCACTGGGGCTTTCAGTAGTGATGATAGAGCTAAACGCCTCCCCTGGTTTAGGGGCTGGGTGCTGCTGAAAGAGGGTGGTGGTGACATTTTCTGCCCCTGTCTCCCTACCTGTGGAACCCTGCACTTCCCATGTGCCAGTGGCACTTGCCTGGCCTCAGAATGAGTCAGCTCAGGGGATGGGCCAGCAGAAAATCACATTACAAATGAATGAGTTTTTCTTGTGAGGGAAAGAGGAGATTTCCGCTCTTTGTTCTCTTTGAAGCTGTGGGCTTTCAGGCACAGCACCGCTGTGCTCTGGGAGACAGTGTAAAAGCAGTATATATGTCTTTAACATGCCTGTGAAGAGGTAGTACACAATGATCCAGGTCAGCTCCTTCAGAAATTTCCTGTTGTCTTCAGTGGCTCTGGATTTCATGCTGTTTCCCTGCTGCTGTGTTTCTATAGTGCCGTCAGTATTCTCCTGCTTACTCTGCATGGTCAAAAACCAAGATACTGTAAAACATTTCAGTACAACACTAAAACCAGGGGTGTCCCTGCACTGGAAAGCACTTATACTACAACTATGCTTTATGTATTGTTGTAACAGCAGCCTGCACTCTGCTCCTGCTCACACTACTGAAATTCACGAGTGATTCCTAAAACATCTGTAGATTGGGTCTTTGCATCCAGCCATGAAGAGAATGTGGGGGAAAAAAACGGTCTGCAATAGCTTTTACTTTCTCCTCTTGTATCCTTTGAGGCAGAAGTTCAGTGTGACTTGCCTGAACAATATTGTGCTGCTGATGTGCGAGGGCAAGTGCTGTCCTGGGCTTTGCAAAAGGGGAAGCCAGGTGGTGTCAGTGTCCTCACAACCTCAGCTGTGCCCTGTTACATGAGAAAGGGTGGCCAGTATCAAGGTGGTTGGCCAAAGCCTCTTCACTTCTCCTCAGCAGACCTGAGCCTGCCCCACGCCTGAAACACAGCGCTCCCTGCTTACATTTGCTGTTGCTTCTCCTTAGAGAATTCACCAGATTAGTTGTCAAAGATAAACTAGGAGTGTAATCCCAGTGGATTTGTTCATAAATGCAAATCAATATTCACAGCAGGGTTTGGTTTTTGGTTGCTTTTTTTTTTTTTTGGTTGTTTGTTTTGTTTTGTTTTGGGGGGGGGGGGCTAGTAACATTTGTTCAACTGTATTCCTTACACTTGAGCTATAAAAACCAGCAAATTAAGGCTCAGCATGANTTGTTTGTTTTGTTTTGTTTTGGGGGTGGGGGGCTAGTAACATTTGTTCAACTGTATTCCTTACACTTGAGCTATAAAAACCAGCAAATTAAGGCTCAGCATGAAACCATATAACATAAAATCAAAAAGTGACAACAGAAATGTTTCAGTATTCACCCACTGCTTGAACAAAGGGATAGGGAATAGTGTCTTGCTTGTTTCAGAAAGACTGTCAAAATGATCCAGCCTAACAAACCATGAACTCCAGTTCTCCTTAGAGTTCTTTACTGTTTTGCAAGTCAAAATGCTTGTTTTTTCCTAGGGTTGTAAAGGAGGCTGCAAGGTAGTACAAGACAGTCCAACTTGAAGGGAAAACACTGTAGTTCTTCCTCCCTCTGACGTGAAAGAAAGGTTTTTGAAATGGTGGATTGAGCACAAAAACTTTGAAGATATGGACTATCACAAACGTAGAAAATTATATTATACTTGTCTACAAGTTTTGCGTTCAATCAACCTGTTTGCAGATGTGGATGAACATTATCTATGTATTCATCACATCCTGCTTTCATTGCAAATCCCCTTTCTGTTTTCCCAGTTTCTGACATGATCTGAGTGCACATATTTTGGGACAAAGATCCAACAACTTGGTTGGATTTTGGTTCCCCAGTAGGGTCCACTTTCTTTTAGTCTGCCAGATCTTTCATTACACAGATTTGTGATGTGCAGTTGTGAGTCAGTCTGCTTTTTGGGGATGTCAGAGCTGGACACATGGGGGCATTCAGCATCTACCACCTGGACAGTCTGTCCTTGACTCTGTTCCCTTTCAGGAGAATTGTATACATTTGAAATTTTTCATTCCTTGCTGTTACAAAATCAATTTCCATATCAATATGTTTTGTGAATCAGTCATTTTCCCCTAGCCCTAAATGTATGATCTCTCTCAGAACTGAGATGCCAATCCCTTCAATTTTACAAGCTAATCTCGTTTCTTTTGAGTAGGGATGCGGACTTATCCAAAAGTCTCTGGAAGTAATTCCATTCTTCATGCATACATCCTCCTGAAGCGACAACTGCAAAAGCCATTTGTCTTCATTGCCTGTACCAAAACTGGAGGACAACGTTGCTGTGTACCAATTACTGCCTTGTGCTGCTCTCTACCTCTCAGGTGCGTTTTGAGTCAACCTTATAACTCTGTTTCAATTTAGAAATGGTCCCAGCAGTGGTTGCACATTTGAGGTGACAAATGGTAATCTGTCCTTGCTGCTCCTTAAGGGCCAGCCTAATGGACCTGGAGGCAGCTGGAAGCCACTGCAGTGTGCTTTGCATCAGTTTAAGGCCTTGGCTGCACCAGGGCTCCTGCAGCTGTAGCTTGCTTGTGTGACCTCCCAGCACAGGAGGAACTCATACTTTTACGAACTGTATGAAAAAAGACAAACGAAGCAAAGATTGTCTTCAACAGGAGCAGCTGTGCTCACAGAAGATGTTTTTGTAGTGATGAACCAAATGGTGAGAGTTTGCACCCTGAGCAGACACTGCACTTCTGGGACTGTTCGTGGCAGAGAGATGGTGCGGTCAGGGACAACCTGAACTCCATGACACTGCTTTGCTTGTGCCACTGCCTACTCAAGCACATCTCATGCCTGCTGGTGAAGTTCTGCAGTTTCTTGCCATACTGTGCACAGAACTGACTGAAACAGCAGAGCTGAGTTGTAATTCTTCTAAATTAATAGAGTTCTAGAACAGAAGTTAGTGAAGTTCATAATAAATTAAATCCCTCCATTCTTTGAGTATACTTACTTTTGTATTTGGGATATCCTGTTTTGAGAGCCCCTCTGTCAGTATGGGGCTTTAGAATCAAAACATCTATATAAATATACATCATTTTCATAATATTCAAATAAATTATCTATTTTAAAATAATTATTATTTTTCATTGGATAAGTTGAAAACTTAATTATTATTTTTTTAAAATTGGGTAATTTTATCTTTCCTTTTAATTTCTTTTAATTTTATTTTTTTAACTTAAGAGACACAATAAAAAACATCCTGGAATGTACTTCTAGGAAAACAATCCGAAGTTCGTAAGTCAAATGCTCTGTTACTGCACCAAACAGAGGGTAAGTAGCAAAACTGTGATGGCACCATTCATCAAAGGTAAAGCAACTCAAAACCTTGCAACATAGCAAATTATTTAGGTGCATCTATCTGACTTGATGGTTATGTTTCTACTGTGGTCTAGACCAAAATACAAACCCCTAACTCGGTCCTCCTACGATTATTTCTGAAGTACTTTAGTATTGTCACATCCCCCTAGCTTTGCTGTTTTCATTACTTCTGATTACTCCATTTGGGTAAATGCAAGAGAAAGAGGGGATTGTATAGCAGTTTGACAGCTCTAATTATGAATATTTAAGAGCTGCTTAAATGTGCTCTCTTCTAACACCTAATTTCCTATCAATGACAGCATTGGAAGCACTTGTCTCATTTTTCAAATCAAAGCTTCCTCAAGCAAAATGCTTGGAGACTGAATAGCTTATGCATTCTATTAATCACAGAGGGTGGGAAAAGATCCATCAAGTGCTTCAGATCGTTTGAGACTGTTCCATCCCTGTAGAGCTTTCACTTCCCATTTCTAACAGATTAGTGCATTTGCCTCCTTTGAATGATCTTTGGGATTCTTCCTTATCCAGAAATGGTTTCAGATTTATCTTCCTTCAACATTGCGTCAAATGATCCCTGAACACTTATAAAAAGAGTACATTCTGATTGGAGTTAGTCATAGATAGGAGGAAATAGTAGTCATATTTTGTTTTCCTAAAGAGGGATAGCTCTTACTCTGCTTCCAGTGAGTCAAGTTTCATTGAAAAAGTGTTACAGTTTAGATGGAAAATTGTGACCGCTACGAATTTGAAATGAACTTTCTTGGTCTGAGACAGAAACAGCAATGTTGGCTGGTGTTTATGCTGTGATTACTGTTACTTTCTGCACTTGAGGTTAACTTTGACAATAATGGTAGGATGACCCCAATAATTTTATGGGAGTTTTCTTCTTTAATCATATAATGAAGTGTCTTCTCCTTACTACATAATGTCCACCAGGATGTCCCCAATAAGGACATATAAATTCTGCAGGATGTGCTTAACTGCTGCAGCTGGAGAAGGGAGAAATCTTCAAAGATGTGCAGGCCATACCTAGGTAGGTAATAGCTAGGTTGGCCGTTTGCCTCCTGTGGAGCTTGTAATGGCAGAACTGTGTGATAACTTCCCCCACTTTTTGAAGGAGTTTGTTTGCAGTGCTTGTTTCCTCCTGTTTTGTTGTTACAACTTGTGAATTTATATTCTATGTGCTACTGGAAGATGACACGGAACAAAAAAACTCAGTACTTCACTGAGCAACACCTTGTGGTATTTCCTACTGTTGCTAGAGGAGAATATAATTCCTCCTGGTCGCATCAAATTTAGGAAGATGGTATCAAGTGGAGACAATTTCCAGATGGGAGATGTGTGGTATTCAAAAGTCATGTCTGCCTTTGTTAGATAAGAGCACGAGGAAAAAAAAGGGTTACAGTTGGAAAGCTGAGAAAAGAAGGAAGATTAAAAAAATGGCTTTGGGAAAATGAAAAGCAGGCTCAAAATGTCTTTATATACACTGCCACAGCTGGATAAAAGTGTCCTGGAGCTTGGAAATGCCTAATTCCACAACTCCCATTTAAATGATTAAGATCTGCATCAAGTCACCTAAGAGTGAACATCTTACCAAAGACACCCACAGCTGAAAATTTTAGATTTTTGTTTTCATAAACTGTTCTTTTATACCCTATATTTAGTTTTCATCTTCATGGGTCTAAACTTAGATATATTTTTGTCCAGCTACTAAGCTAGAGGGAGCTACAGAAAAATAAGAATGTAAACCTTTTAGAGTTCTGCTATTAACTGTTTCTAACTCTTATGCCATTGATTATGTTTATGCTTTTCCAGAAAAATAGTTGTTTTAATTTGCTTCTGATTCACAGTCAGCTTTCATAGCACAGCAATTTGTTTCTCACCATTTTCCCTGTTTAAGAGAGAATCTGTGTACAATTCTATACTCCCATTGCTATGTGCCTTGCAGTTAATGCACTGCTTCAGAATGTCTTTTAAAACACCTTAAAACAGAGCCACAGTTTTAATTATGTAAGGCTTTTGTTGTTGTTGAGGAAAGGAAAACTGCCTAACAAAGAAAAACAGGATGCCCTTTGTTGGAAGGACGATCTGTGTCCTGAAACAACTACCAGGATGGTGGATTTCCTGCTGAGTGACAGGTGAGACTTCGGAGGGGGCAGGTTGCAGCCAAATACTGAGTTTGGCCTCAAAGAGAGGAGCTAAACCTAACTGCACTTCATGGGTTGATAGAAATTAATAGAGACCCTTTGCTTTTGGCTGTGAGGAAGAATATGTCTGCTTACATTTTTCAGTCAAAATTATTAGTTTTTGTTAATTGAAATGATTAGCACCCAAGGCATATTAACTGTGCTCTTCAGCCTAGTGTAAATGAGCTCACAGAATCATGTCCTTTTTACAAAGTTTAAAGTGGGTCAAAAATAAATTGAATCAGTGACCTTTTCCAGTAGTTTTCCCAGCGGCAAAGCAGAATTTGTCATGTGCCTAAGTAATCTATTTCCTTTTTACAACCTTCTCTCTTCTGTGGGGATTTTCAGCAGTCTCCAAACTTTGGCACCCGAGTTCTGCTGGTCACAGCTCGTATTGCAACCTGGAAGCACTTCAGTAACCCTACTGACACCATGCAACTCCTTATGGAGTCCTCCAGACCCAGAGAGCAAAATAAGCCCAGGATCACAGAATGGCTGAGGTGGGAAGGAATCTGGAGGGCACTCGTTCAACCCCTTGCTCAAGCAGGGTCACCACATTGCCCAGGACCATGTCCAGGTGGTTTTTGAATATCTCCAAGGATGAAGACAACACGACCTTCCTGGGCAACCTGTGCCAGGATGTAGTCACTCTCACAGTGAAAAGGTTTTTCCTGATGTTCAGAGGGAGCGTCTTGTGTTTCAGTTTGTGCCATTGCCTCTGGTTCTGGCACTGGACACCACTGAAAAGAGTCTGTCTCTGTCCTTGTTACACCCTCAACCTTTACATCCCTTCGTGCCAAGCTATTGTGCTGTTGTGTTAATCACCTTAACAAACTTCCAGGCCTGATTAGCGGGGGTGTGTGATGCAGAGAGCAGGAAGAAATATTTCAATAGGCTTTTGATGAGTTGATGTATAAAGAGGCAAATGAATTATGTAATTTCTACTAATTTTTCACTGGAATCCATGGTTACTTGGGGTATAAGAACAAGAACAAAGAACTTTGATACCACAACTCTCCTTGCCAATTAATGTTTGTGGTTTATATCAGGCAACCATTTGATGAAATAAATAATAGCTGATGCAGAAACTGAAGTGGTAATTTCTCCTCTCTCAAGTGAGTGCTCTACACATCTGATTAGATGCTCTCATGTATTCTTTCTGTCTGTGCTTTCTTCTCTCTGCCTTTGGAAAGGGCTCTGAAGAAATGGTATGTAGAGCTGCGAGCGGGTCACTGAACCAAAGTCTCCCACCTGCTGACTGATTGTTGCTTCAACTAAATTACTGGCAAAAAATGAGGAAATTGGTCCTCTTTTCTGTTTTTGTGGGGCCCTTTATGTATTAGGGCACATGGAAATTTTCTTCTTGAGTGATTCAAGTGCTGCAGACAAAACAGAGGGCTGTTGTTTTGGAGTTCCCAAGAGGATGCAGATAGGAGCCAAGGAGCTGGAAATTAATTTTGCCAGGGCTAGGGTACTTATGAGAAGACCCAGATGCAGATTTTTACACTGTAGGTGTATGTACAGTGTAGCTGCCTTCAGTGTTAGTTAGTCCTTACACTAGGAACTTTCACCAGGATCATGTGCTGTAGTCTTTAGTCATCTCTGGCACAGCCACATCTCTGAAAACAAATGTTGGGATAAATCCCATCCCACTTTAGCTGTTTATTGGATAACTATCTTGGGGCTGAGGCCAATTGTATGAGGTTCAACAAGGTAAACTGCAAGGTCCTGTTGTGGATCACAACACCATACAACGCTACAGGCTTAGGGCAGAGTGGCTGGAATGTTGCCCAGTGGAAAAGGACCTGGAAGTGCTGGTCAAAAGCAGCTGCATGTGAGCCAGCATATGCCCAAGTGGCCAAGAAAGCCAATATCATCCTGGCTTTCATCAGGAATAGTGTGGCCAGCAGGACCAGGGCAGTGATTGTCCTCCCTCTACTCAGCAGTGGTGTGGCTGCCTCTTGAATTCTGTGTTCAGTTCTGGGTCTCTCAGTACAAGAAGGACATTGAGAGGCTGGAGCATGTCCAGAGAAGAGCAATGGAGCAGGTGAAGGGTCTGGAGCACAAATCTGATGAGGAGCAGCTGAGGGAGCAGGGATTGTTTAGCCTGAATAAAAGAAGGCTTGAGGGCAACCTTATAACCCTCTTCAGGTACCAGAAAGGAGTTTGTAGTGAGGCAGGAGTTGTTCTCTTCTCCCAGGTAACAAGTGACAGGACAAGATGAAATATCCTCAGTTTGCCCCAGGGGAGGTCTAGATATGGCACATGGAGGCATGGTTTAGCTTTAGGCGGGATGGCAGTGCTGGGTTAACTGCTGGACTCAACGGTCTCAGAGGGCTTTTTCAACCTTAATGATTCTGTGATCCTGTCTAGGTTCCTCTACACAAAGATGGAAGGCACCTCTACAGATGCATTTGTCCAACTAAACTGAAATGAGCTGAACTGCCTCTGGATGTTCTCTCTCACCACTGCTGGCAGAGGGAGTGCAGGCAGGTAGCTGAGCAGGTCATCTGGATTGTGATTTAGGAGCAGATTACGACTGGGTGCCTGCAAGTAGGATGCTCTGTAGTGTCGCCTGGTGCCTAAACTCCTGTATTTAGTTACTTGAAATCCCTCAGAGAATTAAAAGCATTTTCTCAGGGCTGGCAGATATGCTCTAGGACCCACAGGAGACACCAACCCTTCTGAAGCAGCAGCTGGTCAGGAGGGGTACACTAGGACATTCTGAAATCATAACAAGATGTCCATCCTTAGACAGAGGAATCAACCCCCTACTCAGAGCAGATGGTGTAGCTTACTGTCAGGGATCTGTGCAAATCACTCTGAATCCTGGGGGCTTGGCAGCCTGGGCTCAGGACCAGCTTAGATGAGGTTATCCCTGTGAGATCACAGGGCACTTGGCTGATGCTGGTTTCCATTGCCTTGTCTGCTCAGTGCTTCTTTCCTGGATGTTCCAGAAAAGTGCCCATTGTCAGCAAGGCTTCCACCCTGCCTATCCTGCTGCTACCTTTGGATCCCAGCTTCCCTTCCAAAGCAGACCCACTCCTGCTTGTCCCTGACACTCAATGTAGTGATTTAGCCCACCAAAAAGTAAACAAATTCTGTCTGGGCAGCTCTTTACCTCCCCTGACTGTATTGATTAAAGCTCTGCTGGCAGTGATGGGAGGCTCAGACACTTGTCTCCCATGGCAACATCTGTCACAGCTAAATTTAAGTGTCTGAAACCAAGGAGGAATTTCACTTTTACCATATAGGCAGTCAGTGCTCAGTGTAGTTTCCTTGGCATGGGTGTTCAGAGATGACCCATTTCATGGGAAGGCTGGAGGTATCCTGCAGGAGCAGCCTGTGTCTTGCTGGAGCAGTGCAGGAGGCTGGCTGGCAGAGCCCAAGGGACCTCACATGGTACCAGGTGCTCACATTCAGGCAGATGGCTTCTGCCCTTAAAATCAGTTGAGGTGAATCTCTCATGAAAAGCCTGATGCTCTTTAGCCTTGAACTCATATGTTCTTCTATGCAAACTGAACACAAAATGCCCTTGCACCCGCTGCTGTGGGTCAAAGTCAGAATGAATGTGTGGCACCAGGCAGTGGGGAACCAGCTGGGGTCACCCTGCCCCAGCCAGGGGCCTGGCAGCTGAGGGACCCTGGGGCAGCCCTGGGCTTCAGGCACAAACCTGGGGAGAGGCTGGGGCTGGGACAGTGTTAATCCATAGCAGGGGTCAGGATCTGGCCCAGTGGGGGAAACTGTAAGCAGACGTGGCCCAGGATGGCCAGGCTGTGTCGTGGCCATGTTCTCCTGTGAGCTTGGGAGATCCTGTGTGGGCTGTGCCAGCACTGAGCTCTCCTGATGGCAGCACCCAGAGCAGGGGATGCCTCAGGGGGGCCTAGCTGCTGTCACAGTGGATCCTTGTAGCTCTACAGCTCCTATCCCAACCATCCCTGTGTGTCCACTGACCCCTTTAAAGCATCTGAGCAGCAAATTTCTGCCCCAAAGACGCATCTATTGTTCCTTTCAAACGCAGTTAAGATTGGAGCAAAATCATAGAATCTGCTTCCTCAAATGATAAACGTGCTTCAGACACATTTTGTTGTTACTGACGCAAATGACAGTATGTTATAAGGGCATGTATTTATTTGATGCCTTGTGTGTGTAGGGCAGTGCATAAAATTTGAATTCTGCTGCATGATGGTTTTTGCAAAAGGTGTGCAAAACCCACCATCAGTCTGCATAATTTCCAGTTGTATATTTCTGCATCATTACTGAGATTTTGCAACAGTTTTCTGATGAAGATGTTCCTAAAATAACTGTACGGGTCCTGTATCTTATCCACAGCTGTATCAGGGGATGTGTGGGAGGTGTCAACTAGGTGGATTTGAATGCCTAATTAGTGTAGTGGGAACTTTGTTAATTATTTGCAAGAATGTAACTATCTGAAAATATGTTGAGATAGATCTTAAGATATTTAGGGTTTCTTGTGTCTTATAGACAAGATAATGGAGGAAAGATAATGGATAACTGAGGAAATTGGCTGTCCACCCACCAATGGCACTTGCTTGACCATGAGTGGATCATCTTACTCATTCTTGTGTATAGAAAAATAGGTTGCTTTTGCTTTTGTACTAAAACATTTACTCTGCCTCAGGATCCTGCTATCCTTCATCGGAAAGGAAAATAAAGGCAGTCTTCAACATAATTCAAGAAAGAAGACAAATGAATCAAAATATCTGGGTATTTGGACAGGAGATAATTTCAATGTTTTATGCAGGTGTATAAGCCTTAAGCTGTATTTGTAACATAGTGTCATTCTCTTTTCCTTCCAGATGTAGGTGCTGAAAGACCTGACATTTAACTCGTTTTCAGAACAGAGCAGTTTTGATAACAACCAATTTTGTAAGACGAGTGAGGTAATTTTTGTGGGTTTAGGTGAGCAGGAAAAGTGATAAAAACTTTCATAGTTAACTTTTCCTAATGAATGGGGTTTTGAATAAATGATTCAACACTGTTATGATTTTTCATATTTTTAAGCAGTTTTTACAAATTTTTTTTATATTGAAGATGGTGCGATATCTTTTGAACTTCTTTGACTCCAATTGCACCAAAACTAGTCTTCAAAAGTGGTCTAAATTAGTTAATGTTTTCTGCTGGGGTGATGTGGAAGACACTATTTTTTATATATTATTTTTCTTAATTGCTGGTTTAAATAGGACTTTTTCAAGTTGATACTCTCTCCAGTTGGGATGCAAGTCTTCATTTAGACTTGATTGGGTTTGCATTTTCCATTAGGTCTTGTGCAAGGTTTTATGAAAAGATTTGCAAGATGGCAATAAGTGAAATGATGAAGTGTTAGAATCAAGGAAAAAAAGAAGATGCCTTGACTTTTGGAATGATGGCCACGTGGGTGAACTAAGGGTAGTAGAAATCACAACATAGGTTACTTAGCTGGCCTCTGGCCAGTGTTTCCCTCCACCCCCAGGAAACCCATGAACAAGGAGTGACCCCAACTGATGTTGTGATGTCAATTCTACCTCCTGTTTTGGGAGGATGTGACAGACAGTAAGAACTTGCATTTAAAAAAAAAAAAATTAGAAGACCTATTAGTGCCAGAAAGTCTGGAGAGACCTGTGATTGCTACCTGCAATTTCAGGTGAATGAGAATTTCTCTTCCCAAGTATGGTGTTTCCTTCTTGTTGGTATTGACTGCATTTTAAAAAAGGTAATTTTCACAGTGTGCTTGGAACTGATATGTAGCAGTCATGTTCAGTCATACTGCCTAGGTTTAATTCAAATTGAATTTTCTCTAACTAGTCTTAAGGATAGTTTTGTGTGTTTGCTCTTCCTATTGCCTAGGTTGAACTCATATGTTTCCACATCTCTTGGGTGAAGGGAATCAGATCCTTGCCACATCTCTTCATTGAAACAGCAATCTATATCCAATTATCTATTATACCTCACATGTAATTACTTGTCTGGGGTAGGAGGGAGGGTGTGGAAGGACAGTGTTACTTACAGGTGAGTCTCCAAAATGAGTTTTTTCTAGCCTTTTCATTTCTTGATTTCCAGTTTTCTTCTGCAGTTTGAGCACAACCTTTGATGGACTGCTGACACCGCTGACAGTGTGACCAGTCATTGCTCTGACAGGTCCTTTGCCCTTTGATTACATCTCTGTACTCTTTGCTCGTGGAAAAAAAACCTGCTTTTTTTATGCTAAAAGACCTCTCTAGTTGTCTTGCTCTGTTTGGCTGGAATTTGATCAATAATCAAGAAGATATTTATTCCTAACCCAAGCTTTAATCATTCAGTTAAGAACTGCCTGCCCTGCTCCCACCAAAAAACCCAACAAACCCAACCAAAAAACACCAGCAATGAAAAACTCAACCCCCCACAAATTCTAAACCCCCTAAACACAAAGCAGGAAATGTATTTAAGCAGTCACATAAGCTAGGGGAAGGTTAGAATAAAGCAGGAGCCAGGTGAGATATACATTGGCTTTGAAGAAGGGTGCTGTGTGGAAGGTCTTTTGGGCTCCATGCAGCAGCAGTTTCTCTGCCGTGCGATCCAGCATGCTCTGTCACATGAACAAAATTGACAAGAGCACGTATGTGCAAGAGGTCATGAGACTGGATGTATGAGAAAGGGGCTGCAGTACTTCAGGAAAGGGAGGCAGCAGGTCACAGACTTCTAGAACACTTTTTCTGGTTCCCAGTCTGGCCCTGCCAACATTTCTGTGCCTTTTGCAGAAGATTAATTAGTCTTCAGGCTGGCTCTAACCCAAAGATTCTAGGCCAAGTGCCCCTGCTATACATCATCTGCAGAGATGTTCAGAAGGTCAATGAGGCAGGCAGTTTGATGTCTGTAGTAGCCTCTGGTCCCTGATTGCAGGCTCTCAGGCTGAGACTCCCAAGGCTACTTGTTCTGGTGTCAGTCAGGGTAGGGAAAGCACAGATCTCTAATGCTCGGAATCACCTCTGCAGATGGTTAGGGTTAGCAGAACTGTGCTGATTTACAGCACTTGATAATCTGGTGCCCCATAAACTGGAAAAAGGCTTGCATGGTGACACTACAGACACGAGTTATTTCAGGGGAAATTCTATTCGGATACATGAAAACAAAAATCAGGATGAGAACAGCTGAACATTGGAAGAGGGTGCACAGAGAACTGTTGGCATCTCCCTCACTAAAAGTCAGTCCCTCAAGCCTTGACTTGATGGAGACTTTGGCAACCTAATCTGAAGCCTTGCTTTTGAAGTGCAGTAGGATCAGGGGATCTCCAGAGGTCCCTTCACACCTTAGTTTCTGTATGTTTTGCAGTTGACCATAATCTCTTTGAAAGAGGGACAACAGTTTTGAAAGTAGAAGGAACAGACCTGGAATAAATCAGACTAGTGAAATGAAAAGGGCAATATTGCTGTGTGACTATAAGCATGGGATGAACTGTAGGTAAAAACTGATGTAACTGTGCAGAGCAGGGTTCAGAATTAAATACGACATTTCCCTGGTTGTAATAAAAATTATTACCTGAAGTTAAAGCAAAAGCTGCTTGATTGGACTGAGCCTCCTGCATCACCTAATTAGTCTTTATAATCTCCTGCTCTTTAGATGCTGATTCTGTCATGGCTTACGCTTGCAGTTGCAGCAAGACCAGATGAAAAATTGAAGAATGAAAGGGATACACAAAGAAAAAGTGCCTTCTTCCCGTAAAGAGTAAGTATCATGGAGGCCACTTTTGATTATATTGTCCCATTGCTCATGTTGAGTCCTCTATCTAAAAACAGAAATCCCATTAATAAAGATAAATGAGTGGCATGTTTAACACAATCAAATTAAATATATAAGTCTTAAGCAAAGATCCTGGTAACAATCTTAATTCATTAAACTACGGGTGGTTCTCACCATGAAGACATTATATGAAAGTGTCACTCATTAATAATATTTTCCTGTCACTTTTGAATTAAATAATTTATAGGGATCCTGTGCATTTCCTCTGCTGATTAACCAACTTGCTATTACATACTACTGCAGGAGGTAAAAGTCCTCAATATTATCAAACCTGAAGTGATTTCTGATTTACCTGAATTGCATCCTGTTCTTCATGTTTTATATTACTTTGCTAGTAAACTACAGCTGATACAGGCTTAAATTTAGAACACAAAGACATTTTCATTTTAAAATACAAAAGATTTCAGAATTAACGCTTTTCTCATCTAACTGACTAATTTCCAGAGTAGGATCTCAGGTAGGTATAAATCAAAGTAACTGCTGCTTACACCAGGAGATCAGTGACAGCTTATTCCTGCTGAGTGACTGTCTATGGTTAGCTTACAGCTACAGTCACAAGCACAGCATGAGAAAAGAGTGGGAAGTGAGTTGTTAGTGGAGACTAAAGGCAATTAGTTATTTAAAAGTTCAAATGCATTTGTAACAGCCCTGAAGTTATACCCTGCTCGTGCTGATGGACCTACAGCAGTTTGGAATTCTAGAGTGAAGTCAATGGCAAAACCACGGTGGGTTTCACCCATGACCTAATCACTGAATTACAGTTTGAATGGTGCCAGTCATTGTTCTGCTGCTCTCCTCCCAGCTGTTTGTCCCATTTCCACTTCCATGTGCAGTTGGCTCCAATTTCTCTTTCTGTAGCTTCCTCATGCCAGTTTGAGACTCAGTGACTGTAGGTCTAAACAACTTCACAGCATCTACTAAATGGTTTCATTCCACCACTGCCCCAGGCAGCCTGTTCCAATGCTTTACAACCCTTGCTGTGAAAAAAAAAAAAAAAAAAAAAATTCCCAATATCTAATCTAAACCTTCCCTGTTTCATCTTGACAATATTTCCTCTTGTCCTGTCATGTGTTACCTGGGAGACCCTCACCTGGCTCCTCTCAGGTAACTGTAGAGAGCAACAGGGTCCATTCTGAGCCTCTTTTGCTTCAGCCTAAACACCGCCAGCTCCCTCAGCTGCTCCTCATGAGACCTGTGTTCCAGACCCTTCACCAGCCCTGCTGCCCTTCTCTGGACCCACTCCAGCATCTCAAATGTATTCCCTGCAGTGAGAGGTCTAAAACTGAACACAGGATTTGAGGTGTGGCCTCACCACTGCCAAGTACAGGGAGGTGAAGCTTACCTGCTTTTTCCAGCTCTCACAAACCCATCTCATGAGAGTTTTAGCTTTCCTGCCTGCCAGGGCCCTGAGCACATTCCCTGATTCAGTGCTGGTGCAGCTGAGGGCAGTCCCTAGCCCTGTGGCCATGGAGATGATGTGGCCAGATCTGAGCCAAGCCACTCTGGGCATGTCTGACCCTGTTTACACTCACTGGGTCTGATCTTGACCCCCACCTGTGGGCTGACATCCTGTCCTAATATTGGCCCATCCCCAAGGAGGGGCCTGGAGCTGGGGCTACCCCAGTGCCCCCTGACTGCCCTGATCTTGGCTGGGGTTGGACAGGATGGGCTGCCAGGGTCTGTCCTGCTATGCTGGGGAACTCCCACTGCTTCCCAAGGAGTCCCCAATTGTCACCTTCTGTGAGCTACATTGGAGACAGACAGAGTGGGGACCATGTACGTCAGCCTCCAGGCACACATGTATTGTTTGGAGCAGAGAGAATACAATACATAATACTGGTTGTCATTCAGCCTGAGCACCCTGGGCCTTCCTCTTCCCCCACCAGCCCTGCTCAGCTTGGCAGAGAACCTGAACTACCACTGTCAGACTCCTGAGTCCACTTGTGACTGAAAGGAGATGGGGAAAGATCATCCCCGTCACCTCTTTATCAACAGCAATGACACATTGTAGGAAACTGCTGTCTGTCTCCAGCAAGGTAGCAAGAAACTCATGAATTATTTATTAAGTTCAATTAGTTGACATAGGCAGAGAGTGGTGAGGGCTGTAAAATGATTACTTATTGATTTCCCTTTTCTTCTTCAACCTGCCTCATGATTTTGGTGCGAGACAGCAACAGCACAAGGGCTTGGGAGCCTGGTTGCTGTCCCTTCTGGTTACAGTGCAGCTGGCATTACAAATAATGAGTCTTCAGCTCTGGACAAGTCCAAATATTGGTGCTGGCACAACAGACAGAATAACTTTATTTGCTACAGCACAGATGCTGTTACCCCATTATTTTCTACAGGCATGTTAAGCAACAATCAATAACTCTCTGTCTGCTTATGGCATTTGGAAATCTCTGAGGACTACTTATGACACTCATTTGTTTTTCACACTTGCCATTAAATCGTATTCAAAATGCCCCAGACCTTCAAAAGGTGGCTACATCTTGGCAGCATATTAAAAGGTATTTTTGGTGTGTATTTAAGAGGGGACTAACTCTTGCGCATATTAATACTAATAAAAAAATCTACCCAACTTCAGAGTATGACAGACTATGACACTCTTACAAAGAACAGGGAGGGGCCAGTAGCATATTTTTAGATCATTCAGAATTCTACATGACTTCAGTAAACTTCTACAGCTACTTCATTTTCATTGCTATAGGTGGAGGTTTTGTTGCTGTAGGTAGTTAGCAATGTTGTTTATGGTTTGTATCAGTCCCTGTGTCATGACGTTATCATATAGGAGACAGACTGAGGGTGATGCCTGCTACTTGCTGGTGATAGTATAGATATCACAAACACTCTTTTGCTGATTTGTTACCATAGGCCACTGCACTTGGCTGTGGGAGCTCTTCATGGAATCCTTTAATTAACTCTTTTGAAATTTAAAGTAAATTGCAAAACAAATACAGACCAAACGATGAGTTATTTCAAATAAATCCGAAGCTTTAAGAACATCATTGGAAGCAAAAAAATCAAATCATCTTGTAATCCTGTTGGAAACTCATGTCCTAGGGTAATGGTGTGACTAAGAATTTGTATCATGGCTCAGGACTTCCTGTATTTTGAAGCACAACAGTTTTTGAATTTTTTGACTGTTGTCAAACTGCAAATTAGAAAATGATATTAGTCATCACAGTCTATGGTCAGGAAAAAGTCAGGCCCACTGAAAATCATTTCTAAGCACAGAGGAATATGGAGACATTTCTATCATAGGACTAGCCTGAGGTGGGGAAAAGTGGATGTGACAAGCATTGACATTTAAACCTTGAATCAAAGTTATAGGTTTGAAGAGAGGAGCAAGATTTTTTATAGCTGGTGACTACCATCTCTTCTACAACCTATTTGCTGGTTACTCAACTCCTAGATTCCAGTGGCACAGGGATGTTTGCTCTTCTGTACCAGCCAAAGAAGTGTCCTGATCAGATTCTGCAACTTGTTTGAGTAAAAGCCAGCAATGTGGATTCTCCTCACTGGCTTTACAGCACCAACAGTGCCATTTTTCTTGATGCTATTGTTGGTGTGGTACAATGATAAATGACCGTTTTGTATCCAGCTCTTGCACTAACTAACCACTGACAACTACAGGAAAATCAAGCTCAGGACCTTCTCTGTTTTGTTGATCCTGGTTAGCAATTAAGTCCCCACCCAGCCATTCACTCTCTCCCTCCCTTCAGTGGGATGGGGGAGAGGAGAAAAAGTGAAAAAGCTTCTAGGTTGAGATAAATAGTTTAGTCAGTGAAAGGATGAGAGAGAAAGAGAGAGAAGAAAAAAAATAATGTGAAGGATAATCATCCCGAAGTTGCCAAGTCAGTCTCTGAGCAATGGCTAGTTTGGAAAGTACCCATTTGAAAACTAGTCTTTCCAGGTTTTATTGCTGAGCATGAAGTTACATGGTGTGGAAAATCCCTTTGGGTAATTCAAGTCAGCTGTTCAACCACCAAGCCTCTTGCCCACCCCCAGCCTGCTCCCCAGGGGCAGAGCCAGGAACAGAGAAAGCCCTGCTCAGCAATAGCTAAAATATTGGTGTGCTACCAGCACTGTTTTAGTCACAAATTCAAACCATGCCACCATGTGAAATGCTATGAAGAAAGCTAGCTCTATCCCAGACCAATCCAGCAGTATTTCATAGCAGTGCTTGCTTGTGAAATGCCTGGACTGAGATTCTGGTTCACCTTCAGCTCCCTCGTTCTCATGCTGCAGGGCCAAGTTACAGCCTGACCAGAAGCTGGAGCTAAGGTGGGTCTGGGTATGAGCTTTCTAGAAATCAGGTTTGTTGCTGTCTTGCCTGGTGCCTCTGTAGTGACTGTGGTCCTGCTGATGGTGAGTGTCACCATGAAACAACACTGGAGAATTTCTAGCACAGCTACAAAATTACATATAAAACAGCTGAGCAGAATACTCTGGTTGGAAGCTTCAAACATCAAAAGATGCAAAATTACATGATTAGGTTGCCCATACTATCCCTGTATGGGGGATTATCACAGTCTTCTTGTTTGCCCTATGACTGCCTTCAGAGTCATTAACCACTTTCACCATGGGCAACTTTAATTCAAGTATTTTCTTAAGTGCTTGTCTGTGCAACATTAATGTTCTCAGCAGTTTCTATTTAACATTATGTGGGTGAGCTCTGGATAGTTGCAAGAGGTTTTTATACTTTTTTGTTTCTTTCTTTTCAATAAAACATTTTCAGGCAGCAGAATTGAAAAGCATTGTGTTAAGTGGGGTCAGAATGAGAAATGTCAAGATCTTATTAAAAAGCATTCATAGTCTGGCCATTCAGCTCAGCCAGTAGGTCTAATTTTTTCTTGCAGTATGTTTGGGAGGTGAGCTTCTTCAGCAAGTAAATGTTAGCAGGAAATTAGGGGAAAGTTTCCAGCAGTTAAGGGCTCTTATGTTCAAGTGTTATTTTGAAAATATTTCTAGTTAAGTGCTAACGCATTTTCAAGTGTCATTTAACAGGTATGATGGTATTTCATGTGGGAGGTGAGCGTACACCAAACACAGCACTACTCCCTCAGCATGACACATATGTTCATTTTGTGTGCTGGAACAGCATGGTTTTATGGGCACCTTGTCAATACCTACATTGGCATAGTTCACAGAGTAATCCTATGGGGATTGTAAATTTAATTACTGTCAGAGTGCTTAGAGGCATTTTTGCACATCGAATCAAAATACACAAATAAAAAAGTAAGGCAAACTTTTCAGTGGAGACACTTTCTACTAGCAGAGGCTCCAAGTTCTGCTGCTGACTGCCTACCAGCTACCCAGTCCCCATCTCTGCATCTGGATGCAGAAGCAAAGCCCAGCCACACCAGTGAACAGGGCAGTTTTTGCCAAGTTGCAGGAACAAGGTAAACATAGCTGCTAGTAGATACGTTTGGTCTGGGAGTTCTGGCTGACTGAGAGAAAAGGTCAGAGCCTTCAACAAGACTGTCCACCAGGTACTCTGTGGTGGGTGTTTGACAAAGCTTAGTGTACCCCTGAGAGGGATTACGTGGCTTTTGGAGGGCAGCTTTCCCTGGGGTCCTTCCTTTGTTTTTCCTGCAGTGGCAAAGGACAATCTTTACATCATTCTGCCCACTACCTTTTTACCTCAGTCTTTCTTATGTTGACACTATGGCCTTTTTCTTCTTGGCAATTCTTTACTTATGCAGTTTAGCAGCTGGTAGTAGCGAGGTGTCAAAGGTCACAGCAAATACATAAATTTTACCTTCTTCTATTCTGACTGTAGGATTTATCCTCTTAGCATTGGCCTCTGTGGAACACCAAAGAGGCAGTAAATTTACCCATTGACTAGTAAGTTTATGTATTTTTTTCTGTACCAGAGTTCTGCTGCTGTTTAGGTAGTTATACACCATGACAGACTTTATTAAGTTAATATAAACACAGCACTTTGAACAAGTAAACCTTTGTAACAGTTAAGGCTTCTAGCACACTGTATAAACTAATATCAAAGGTGACACTGCATAAATATTTTTCCTCCTTCTAAATGTCTTTGTAATTTTCTGTGAAGTCAGAGTTCTTGTATAAAGATGCTGTAAAAATAGAGGCGTTTGCTAATATTCAAAATTAGGGCTGCATGATGGCTGGCAAAATGGGGAACAAATTGTGTTCAGGTTGAACCATGTATAATTGTCCTCCTTTTCTTTTCATGGAACTGTAAATCCTGAGCATCTGGGTGGCAGTGTTTTTGTGGGGGCTCCTGTTTAGACCAGTAACTCAAGGGCAAGAGCATTCCCTACAACTGGGTGGGAGATGCCAGTTCAGCTTTAGCCTCTGCAAAGCAGGTTTGATATCCACATTTCTAAGCGCCTCAGAGATTATTTTAATGTGTGGATTTTTTAAGGCAGAGAGGCAGGTGGGAGATGGTGGGAAGAGAAAAGATTCCCAGTCACTATTGTCCCTGTTGTTCCCCCGTGTACAAATAATGAAATACCAGCACAAACAGGAGACAAATCCAGATGCCCTGTCACACGCTTGGGACAACCTGTCACTTGTCTGCCCACCATGGAAGACTTTGCCAATCAGGCTGCAGCCTCTGTCTCTCCAATCACTTCCTGCAAAACAGACCAGCCTGAAAAGGAAAAACTGCGTGGATGTCCCTTGCCTACTTTATAGGCCGCTTGAGAATAGTGCAGTTGAAGGATGTTCATGTCCAGTGGTAGCCTCATTAAGGGTAGGAATTTCAAGCAAAACTCCTCCTTTCCCTAGTGGGCACTCCCAGCTACCTCCAGCAGACTACTCTTGGGTAGTACAATCCCAGCTGGGAGCTGTACAGGATGCTGGGCAAACACACGCAGAAAGTGACCAGTGTGCCTCATGTTTAGGCTCATTAGAAAGGTGAAAATGGTAGGATTTTCTTCCCCCCTCAAAAAAAGTAGTACTAAGCAGTTAAGTAATACTAGGATTTTTCTTGCCTTCTCCATCCTCTATTTCTTTCAAGGAAATCTCGTATTTAGGGCAGTCTAAGGATTCACTCCTGTCAGACAAAGAATATAACTTCAAGTTGGGTGTTTCATATCAAAAGAAGAATCTCCTTTAGAGATCCCAGTCTAATTTATTATAGACTAGTGTGCAAGCACTATTAATAATTTTAATTTTAAAAAAGTTGGGATGATTGACCTTTTCCCTCTCAGAAATGACAGTCCTCACTATTTTCTACTGCCTGAGAGGTCTCATAGACTTCTGCTGAAAGGAAGCACCACACCATTGTATGAAAGGGAAGAAATCCAATACCTGAAAGTATTTTCATCTGTTTTGATGGATTTTGTACAAAGCTTAATGGTAAGTGATGTTTATGTATCACATTTATGAACATTTCTCCACTTGATTTATGCCTGAAATAAATATGCTTAGACCCTGGATGTTATACAGCATGAAAAGTATACTACACTGATTTTCTTCTCTCTTAACATAAATTCTTGCTGGTTATAAGCCTCGTGATATCACTGGTACTATACACATACCTCACTGATGCAGAAGAATGAAGACTGAAACTTATAGACTGATTTATTAGCTGAGGACAAAACTGGCATGCTTTATTTTAACAGTTCAGATGCAGAAGTTCTCCTCATCTTTAATTAACAAGTCACTTGCATTCAAACATTCACCAGAAGAAGCCCCAGAGGAAAAGTTGAATAAATCTGTGATTGTTTCTATATCTTAGATGCATAAACATTTGATGATATAAAATCTTCTGGCAATTAACATTTCATACAGAGATTGCTAGGATATTTTCTTTAAATAAAAAACATTGCTGTTATTTTTAAGAATAAACCTATTTAATTTTCTTTTTCATCATATCCTACCTTATTTCAGATTATCTTTTTAAAAAATTTTTATTTCTACCATGTAGAAAATCTTCTGATTCTGTAGAATCAGAAGATACAAGGCATAAGCGAAAACATTTTACCTACATTTGCTCAAATAAAAAAGGAATCATAAATATTTGTCAGCAAATTTCAGTATCTTGTCAAACGAAAATGTGGAATTCCATTTTTTAACGGGCAAAGTAGTGAAATGCTTGTATAACAGCATGAGTGCTGCTGGTCTAAGTCTACTTTTCATGACTTAATATCTCTGACTTCGTTTTCCTTCTCCTTGTTTTCCTCCCAAGATTTTGTCTCTTTTCTCCATGGTGATCCCCAAATTAAGTGTTCTAGAGTGAGATCCCAAAAAGATGCAGGTGTTTTATGATTCAGTATCTTGGAACTGACAGGCAGCATCAGCAGAATTCTGTATGCTTGACCTCCAGACAACATGAGCTCCTAGTTAGAATTTTGTTGGCATTAAGACAATAATAGTCAGTAAGGACAAATGTAAGGAGGGGAGTAGTGAGCAGTGAATAGGCATGCTAAAAGATATGGGCAAGAGGATTTCAGGAAGCTTCAACTTGATGTGACTCAAAAAAGCTCACAAGGTAAGTTAGGATTCCTGATGAGAAGACATGAAATACGATCTAAAGAGCCACTCATTGACTTGTGGTTTCTAAATGGCAACGAAAGTTTGGGTGCCATACTTTTTTGCAAAACCCCGTTTCTGGTCATTTCTTTGGCAAGTTTTGAAAAATCCTGGTGTTTGGAGTAATTTTAATTGAGTCTAATAACAACATTTGGCACATGAACAGAAACTAGCCCCTGTGAGTAAAGGTTTGGCTCAGATGTTCAACAAGGCAAAAGTTTTTGAAACCTTTGCTTTTTTCCTTGTATACTTTGAAAAAGCTGGTGAGGCCTTTTGTAAACATTGCATATCTTAACACTGGCCAGGGACCCATCAAATAACATGAACAAGTTGCAGACCTATATTTTGTTGAGTCCTGTGTGCTGGAAGTCTGTAAATACAATACTGCAGTTCAAATATCAGGAAGCATTCCTGAATATCATGATGATAGGTCAGGAAGAAATGGGAAACTGTCTGAATAAGGAGTCAGCTGAGGAGAGAGTCCTAGAGGATTTATTACCTTCAGGACATGCTGAGTCACCTGCTTGATTTCTGTGGGTATAAGTGAGAACAAAGTCTTCCCAGTATGTTAAAAGGCAGATCAGTGCTGAATGTGCCCAAGGAATCTGGGAACCTTTGTGTTAGGTTTGGGAGAAAAACAGTAAGGATTTGCACAGACTGCAGCAGATGGGTAAGTTCTTCACCCCTCTAACCCTAGATGGGATAGAGAAAACCATTAGACCATTGGAAGACGTTACATATATATTTAAAGGTCACTGATGTGATTTATTTTTGTTGGGGATTGAGAGCCCTCCCTTTCAGAAGTAGGTACTGTGAAAGTCAGCTTGAGCCTTTCAGGTATAGGGTTAGTGTATCGTTCTGAGAAAGGTAAGGAACAGTAAGCAACAGTTCCTCTTTTTGAAAGGTATCAAGAAAGAAGTAGGCTTCTATCAAAACTTCTTCTGCAAAGTTTTGCCTAGAATTTGAGCAGATGTAAACAGAAAGTTTTCCTCGTGGGAAAATTCTCAGTCTTCCAGGTGTACTAAGGCATGGTGAGCCAATCTGTTAGACAAGACTTCTCTAATGATAAACTAGAGCTGAACCATTTAAAAATGAGAACCTAATAATATTACTTACTAAAGTTACATTTATTTTTCCACCAGTAAATGAGCGTGAAACATTTTAAAATTTTTTAAAATTCAGATGGAGCCATGCAAATTAAGAATTAACAGTGCAGGATATTGTCAATTTTATGTGGCTGGAAGAGTTTTTTTACTCCTGCTGTAGTCTAAATAAATATTTATTAGTGCAATTCATGAAGTATGGAGTACTTTCTATGTTAGTGGTTACTCTGTTTATTTAAAGTCATAATTCCACTACTGCCATTTTGTGACATTAAAAGTAATGACTGATATTAAAATGGTAATCTGGAAATGTGCCCACAATTTGCTATAAGCACATAAAAAAATTATGAGAATGCGATTCAGAGGTACAAAAATCAGTTCTAGAGAAGTGTGTCTGTCAACCTATAAGTGCTTTTTTATACATAGATTAAGAACTTTTGTACACAACATACAGAACTGAGTATTGTGAACTGGTTGTAGTTAACTAGATTTCTATGTTAAATACAAATGATGTTCAAGGTCAGATTTAGAATCTTTCAGGGACATAATTTATAGCCATACACCAGTAAGTTTTGAGTGCACCAGACCTCATTCACTGGGTAACTGTGGAGACTACTGCAAATCCAAGAATAATTTCAGGAATAGGGTGAAAGATTCCAACTAACTTATCTTGTACAGATATTTACATCAGACAGAATAAATATAAATATAAATATGAAATTCTGGACCAATAGTCTCCTGTTTTAGTTCACCATTAAAGAGTAAAATCACACGCTATTATCACTGGACAGTTGAGACAGAGAATCAAGCTTTTTTTTTTGTTTGTTTGCTTTGGGTTCAAACACAACATTTCTGTCAGTATGGACTATAAAGATTCTATCATTTGCTGATGATCAGGTTATACCAAAACGAACTAAGAATTAGAGTGGTTACAACTTTTAACTGGAGGAAGAGCAAGAAATCCATGCAAGCATCTTTGTCTGCTTGATGGTCAGTCTCTTGTCTCAGTGCAGGTGTCTTTACAAGAGCTGAACTTCCCTTTTGTCACATCCTTCTTTTTGCTTCAGTCTGATACACTCTCTGAATGAATGATCTCCAGTGGTGCTATCAGAGCCTGCCCAAAGGCAGTGGTTCTAGTGCAAAATTTATTCTGTTGAGAACCTTAGAAAACTGTAGGTCTTGAGCCATCACAGTAGAGTTACAGTGACAAGATGATGCTGGTGTAGTTGCAGGTGGGCTGATGGAGGCATGCAGATAACTGGAGAGGTTGTCCTGAATCTGGAACAGAAGTAGGTGGCTCTTGGACCAGGTATCTTGAGTAAGGCCAGCCTGTATCTGGTCATTTGCATTACTTAATGGGTGTCCCAGGATTTGCTGCTGGCCTCTTCCATCTCCCCAGGTCTCTGGCACCTTGTTTCATCACTTACAGCTTGTCTGAGGGATTGGATTAATCCAATCCATTTACTTGGCAATCAGTGGGCACAGGTTCTGAAGGAGCTTTGAGATACCCAAATCCTACAGAATTTCTTTGGAAATTAGGCGTGTGCCTCCCACAGGCTCTTTTGAATATCACTTCCATAACTTCTCAGTCAGATGTAAGGGTGGAGGGAGCGGAGCCCAGAATTGGCTAAGAACTACGGTAATAACTTAAGTAACTTCAAGTGAGGTAAATACTAAATATAAATTTCCAGCTTGACACAAAATCCACTGACAGCACCATAATCTCAGATCCTTCCATCAGGCATGATTAGAAGCACTCATTGGCATGAGGCACCTATCTGTCACATTTATAGTTAGAAGCAGTGGAGGCAGCTGACATCTGACAGGGATGAGGCAGACCTGACAGGCACCCCCATCTTGGCTTGCTGCTCCTCTCCCTTTCATTCCTGTCTTTCAGAGGCTGGTAC
Organism: Picathartes gymnocephalus; assembly: GCA_013390045.1. NCBI lineage: Eukaryota > Metazoa > Chordata > Aves > Passeriformes > Picathartidae > Picathartes > Picathartes gymnocephalus. The sequence continues at coordinate 208,531 of WEKY01008148.1, forward strand.
GGCATCTCCTCCCCACGGCACAGGCTCTGCTTGCCCGGGTCTCACTGCCACTGGAGGGAAACATGCCTTTATGGGCTTATTTTCACAGCCTTGCTGCTGTTGTCATGGCAGCCATCAGGGCACGGGTCTTTGAAATGGGCAAGGAAGTTCTGCCCTTCTTCTGTTTACTCATGGTCAGGACTTCTCTGTTTACCCTTTAAAAACTCAGCGGTAGGGGATCCTTCCTGAGCACAGGCTTGGGAATGGAGATTGCTTCAGCCTCGTGTACTTACCAGCTCAAGAATGCCATAATCCTTCCAGACCAAGCTTGGTGCCAGACCTCTGCTATGAGGAACGTGCAGTCTCTGAGCTGGTTAGCACTAAAAAAAAAAAAAAAATCAGTCCTATGTTATTGTAGGAGAAGAATAGCTCAATAATGACTAAAGAAATGGTTTAGACTCTGCTTATTTTTTTTCTCCTTCCTTGAAGAAGACAATATCTGCCTGCCCTTTTCCTGGCAAAGCACACCTCTTTCCTCACACTTGTTTACTGCTGGAAGTATCACCTTGGTGGAGGTCATTGTCCTTTCACACCCACTCTCATGATTCACACAATTCTCATCATCAAACAAAGAAAAGAATCAGTCCAGAAGCTGGTGGTATCCTGTTCCCTGAACATAATTAATAACATTATAAGGGTTTCTAACTTTGCTCAACACACATATAAAATTGTCTATAAAACAACTTCAACAAAGCAAGGGAGCACAGTGAATGCAGTCAGTGGTGGGTGGATGAATGAATGTTCAGGTCAACATGCATCTTATTTCTAGGATGTCTTCTAATTTTCTGCTAAAATTTGCTGTGAAAATGACTAGGAATTTCTAACAGTTGATCTCACTGTATTAGACTGATGTCTAAAGCTGAGAATTGTCAATAAATTTTGTCTTTGATACCTAACAGTCAGCTGTCTTATTTATTCTCTGAATTATGCCACAACCATGACATTTTTATGGTCTTCCCATTGCTGAAACAAGGAAACAGATTCCCCTTGTTTTCTTATACCAGCATAAATCTAAAATTACACTATCATTGAAACAGTGCCAGAATTTGGCCTGTCAACATTTTATGAGTTTTAAAAACAGCAAGAAATGGAAAAGAAGTCTGCCTCCAACTTTAGCAGAGGAACTTTATCAGGCAGCTTCTGTAGTCTACCTGCAGTTGATTGATGTTAGCTTAATAATGATGATCGATTAGATCATCAGTGTCATCCTTAGAAAGAATGTACTTTAGCTAATGACATCAGTTGACTAATAGATTCCTGTTTAAATGTCAAGGGGCCAGAGAAAGACACTCTGCTAAGTACTTACATTATACCTATTGAAAAAAATCACATCGAGTCTACCTGACAAAGGACTTTTGTGCGGCAGTTATAAACCTTCTATTTCCTCTACTACCCACTAGCAAATGCTGCTCTAAGTTACAACTGTGTAAAGCTGGGAGTTACTCCATTTGTCTTCAAGGTTTGGATCAGTCTTTCTAGACACCACAAGGTATAAATCACTAAGCTGTCACCTGTATGTTTCTTTCCCTGCTGTCATTACAGAGGGCACATATCCAGCCCTGAAACCAGAGGTGTGGAAGCTGACTCCTTTGTCCACTGTTGCCTCAGAATAAAAATATCTTGGCTTAAGCTTTTCTCTTCCAGTCTGCTTGCTTTTGGATAAATTCAAATTCCCTTTTTCAAATTATATACACTTCCTGTGAGCATTTAGAGATATCTTCCACCACTGTTACTGTAAACAAACTGCTTTTTGCCTTTGCCTCAAGCAGAAGATTCCAGATGGATTTTACATTAATGTTATGCACAAGTTAATGACTACAGTCAGCTATATTATGCAATGAAATTTCCAAACATAACACCCTATTGATTTTAAAATTAGCGTTCAAGGAAATACTTGCTCAATGCAGATTTAGAATAGGTAAATATGAATGGGAATGCCATTCAATTGCTACCTAATTTATGGAATTCTTATGGAGAGGTACAATTTATGACAAGATATGACTAACCTTCAGCTAATGCAAGGAGGTGGTTGAATGGAGGGCACACTATTCTATGTGCAGATGTGTAATTGCACAGTAGAAGAAAAATTTGTACTTTGAACTTGAATAAAAATCTATAAAACTGTGAGCAAACCACTTTATTTTGATGGTAAGCCTACAAGGTTTCTCTTGCTGAAATTTAATTAGCAGACAGATTTATTCCTTTACAGAAAATCACTGCCAGTGTAAAAGTAAGGTGCAAAGTTGATAGAGGCAGCATTACAGATACATATGTAGGTTTCATTGTTCCCAAACATGTATGCATCAAATTTAGTTGCCCACCCGGCAACAGTTGTATTTTTATAACTGGAATTTGAATGTGCTTAAGTGAATGTATTATTTTCACAGCTCTGGCTCACTTGAGTCAAAAAACTTCATCAGAAGTTGACTACAGATACTTCCTGAGAAAAACAAACAAACCAAAATTACTGAGCTTATATATTTGCTTAGAGATCATCACAAATTTAATTGCTGCTGACATTCAGTTCATTTGACCATATTCCTTCTGGAGCAGGCTGATCTGAGAGGACTGTTGCAGGCAGTGGCAAGAAAAAGTGAATTAGCAGTGCTGATTCCTCAGAGAATCAGAGGAGAGTCTCTACCTGAAGCATAATCTTTAAGTGCCACTGAGTTCTCAGGGAGGTGGAGTAGGGTGACAGCTTTGTGGAGGAGAGACACTCTTCCTTGTTTTTCACTGACCAGGGCAGGGGAGGAAGGAATGCAGGGAAGTAAATATGCAGGACAATATTCCATTGTGCCGGCAAAAATCAGGAAGATGAAACACAGAGGACGGTGTGAGTATTCACAGCATTTAATTTTACTTAAATAACCGTCTAATAACTTAAATTGATAAGGTTATTCAATGCAGACTCACCCCAAAAGACTTTTATTGGACTGGACCCTGACCAGCAATGCACAATCTGCTACCTCCTGATTTTACTCCAACGTTTTTCAGCTGGTATTTTTGGCCCTCAGTTATGCTCCATCACAATGTATGAGCATTACAGATTGGTGCTAACTTTTCTTTTCTTGCATCAAATTATCTTGCACTGCTGGGAAGGCAAAGACAAAGGCAATCCAGGGACTAATGCAGCCATGACCTTCCTGGATGCTGAGGAGGATTTTTTTGTGGAGGTGTGTGCCGTTCATGGTGCTATGTAACCTGGAGAAACCTGAGGAAGTTTTGAATGAGCTAGAAAATCTCATTTCCACTCCCAGAAAAGCTTAGGTACAGCAGTATGACACTCAGCAAAAAAGGCTGTGGGAAATTAGTCCTGGATGTGGCTCTGCCAGCAGAAGATGTATTGCCCCAGCTTTTCAGTGCTACGCACTCTTAGGGGCTATGGCTCTGATCTGCTTACCCAACTACCTGTGCAAGTGCTCCCACCTCAGTGAAGATGAGCAAAATAAATCCAAATCTGATGTTTAAATTAGTTTTTAATTGATTTGGCTAACACAAGCAGCTCTGTGGGCAGCAATAGAGACGCCATTTCTGTGACCTCCCAGTCTCTGTAAGCTGGGCAGTCATAGAAAGTGGTGAGCTGTACCCACGGCAATTGGCTGCAAGGAGCTTTGTGTCTCTGGCTCCAGCATCCCCCCACACACAGACACGCTGTGCATTCTGTCAGAGAAGGGCTGCCGCTCTCTAAAGATACTTCATGGTAGGCTAGAAGAGTTCAGAGTCTTATTTGTAAGAGTATGACCTATGGTTCACATGTGTCTGACTTCAGCGGACACTGAGCTGAACCAAAATCCAGATAGTTTTGATTCAAAGATGCTGAGATTCTCCACAGCACCAAACTGCTAGAAAAAACAGCTGTGTCCTTGCTGCTGCTCAGTCTCTGCTGTGACCCAACAGAGTTCAGAGAGGAGATAAAATACTGCTATGAAGGTAACAACTCAATAAGTGACACGAGTTTGAAATTCAACCAGGTATCATTATGAAAGTGATTACAATATGGCTTAAAAGACCTAGCAAAGAGCTGTTCTCTTTGCAATTTCAGGATGAGGAGATGCATTCATTCGTTTACTGCATGTTTAGCAGTTTGCTCAATTTCACCCTTATCTTGCCTAGGAAATAAAATCATACTGAGAATGTCTTTTTGCAAGAAGGAAAACAACTTGAACATTTCTATTACTATCTATCTAACTATCTGTTAATTTAAATCTTTAAAAGAAAATCATACATTGCAACACCCAATCTAGACCTACATAACATATGAAAAAGAATTTGGCATTTTTAGAAGGGTTTTTTTTTTTATTCTTTTTTTTAGCATTTTATTTCCCAAGAAGAAGAATTAACTCTTTAGAGTGGATTTTGCAGAAGCATTATTTTCAGATTTCCTGCTCAATGCCTCATGCTATGACTCACAGGGTGCAGTTGTATAGGTCACATCAGGCTCCTTTCTTTAAGGAAAACATGATGTTACATGTGCGGCCCAGCGGGATGTGTCAGAGCACATGAGGGGTCATGCCAGAAATGTGACAGAAATAGTTCTCAAATTCACTTAAAATCCAGGGACAAACTGCAAAGTGCTAGACAAAGCTGTCACATGATGTTAATAGTATTAATTCTTATGGTTTTCTATAGCACCTTTAATCCTGAAATGTGACCAACTCTGAAAAAATAAATAATTTTCTGTTTTAGGCATAGTAGAACAAGATTTTTTTGCCCCCGAAGAAATAATGAGAGAAATTGAATTTCTGTTTAGTGACCTATGTAGATTTAGTCTAAAAGATAAAAACTTGTGAGCTTATGAGACTCTTAGGTTTATGGTTTTCATTTCACTTGATGTGGTAGTGTTGTGCTGAGTTTTGCTTCAGTAATAACATGAAAAGGAAGGTACCACCTATGAATCTCTGTCCTTGAAGGTGTTCAAAAATTGCCTGGACACATTACTGAGCACCTGACTCTAAGTGGCCCTCCTGAGCAGGGGGGTTGGACCAAATGCCTTCCAGAGGTCCCTTCCAGCCTCGACCATTCTCTGCTTCTGTGAAATCAGCAGCAGCATATTGATCCACAGCTACAAATATATCCTGAATCCACAACTAAAGACACTTAAAAAATTGGTTTTTTAGGTTTAGTCTCTCTTTGCTGACCATCAGCCCTGCACAATTAATGAGCCAGGTATTAAATATTGTGTGGCTGCACAAGCACTTTGAGCAATGTGTTTGTCTGCTTGCAAGTTGATTTTCTACAGAGTAGAACCAGTGACAAGAAAAAGATTTGGGTTAAAATAGACTGACAACAACCATATTTAAATTATTCTCCCTCTGAAACTATGAGCACATGTATATACATGCATTTCATGAATTAATAAAAAATTTACTTTTATTTTCCTAAGCATAAACACATAGTTCTCCATAATATGCTTTATGAAAGTGGTCGCTGTCATCATCTCAATAAGAGTTTATGGTTAATATTTAATCCCAAAGTTTCTTACTAAAGAAAGGAATCCATTTTACAATAAATAATAAATCTTTGACCAGATCTTCTCAAAAGCCTGGACAACATTTGTCTTTGCTTGAGTCCAGGCCTGCTGTTGCATGCATGCTATAGATTAGTTTCTCTATGTGGTAATTAACTGTTTCCAATTACTCATCTAGATAAACCATTGCAACTCTTTTTTCTCTCAGTTGTGTTGCACTGGTGCAATATTTTTTCCTCTTTACTTGCACTGTGACAACAAAATTATGTACTGTCATGTCATGTCGTGAGTCTATCCAACAATACAGCATTATGGTCTTTATATTTAAAAATTTCACTCAGGATTTCTAAATATTCCTTAACACAGCAACTCTTAATGGGAAGAGTTGTCAGATGAAAATTATTATCTCTAAATTCTGTGCTTATTAGCATTTAACGGCCTCTTTGGAGTAATTAATTGTCCTTTCCTATTGAAAACCTCCATTGTTTGATAACACTGCCAGTTTTTTTGAAGTGTGGGACCAAAACTCATTTGATCTTGTTGCCTAAAAAAAAATCTTTAATTTCCTGACTCTTCTGTGAGAACAAGTGTGGTTAAAATGGGCTGATTGCTCTTTTCTAGTACTGCTATTGGAGCTATGTTCAGGGAGATGCAAGTCATCATTTCTTCTTCTCCCAAGCTCTTCTAAAATGTCACTCTTGACATATACTGTATATACACTGCAAAGTGTGCCCAGATCCTAGATCCAGGCTTTTATCCAAACCTCTGGTCTGGCCAAGTTTTTGGGGTTTATTGCACACAAACCACACACGTTCTTTGCTTCTATTCTGGCGCACTAGTTCAGAGAGAGTTTGGTGCAAAGGAGTTATAGAAACATATCCCAGAGTCCTTAACACCCCTCCAGTAGAGCCACTTGAAGGACTAGCTCATGGGAGAACCTGTCTGCCTGTCAGCCACCCCAGCCTGAGCCTGCCTCTGGTGTGTCCCCGGCTGAACTCGGGCAGGCACGTGTTTCCCATGGGAGGTGACTGGCTTCACTGGGCTCCCAGCTGTCTCCTGGTTGCTGAGATGAGGAGGTAGCATTCTGGCTTTATTTCAGCTAAATCAGAAAAGGTGCAGAAAGGGAAAGCCAGGCTCTGAAGGGGCACAGGGGCTGGCAGGCTGTGGCACAGCTGATGGTGAGGCTGAGAATCAGTGGGACGTGTCTCCTCTGCGTATTGGGCACTGCACAGCAAGCATTGCGTGCTGCAGTGAAATTATTTAGGTGTTAACAAATAGATGTGTTCATATAGCACAGGCTCAATGGGAAACCACCTGGGCCCATGCCCAAGGAGCAGCAGCAAGAGCTGTACCCCAGTTTATAGGTGAGGAAGGATCAGTGCAGGCACATCTGGCCAGGAGGCAGGGAGTTCTTGGGCTACAGACTGAGTCACCAACAGGTTCCCGTCTGACCAGTCTGGCTACCATGGGCTTTGTAGTTTTATAAAGCCAGGTTACAGAGTCAAGAAAGGTTAAATGCCAAGCAGAATACTTTCACTCCTTTCCAGAAATATATCGGCTTTCATGAATAACACTCCATCCCAAATCCTTGTTTCTGTTTGTTCCCTACTCCTATCTATATTCAGAAAAAAAAGGAAGCTAGCTCCTTAAAATATTTATAAAGCATTTTGTGCAACTAGTCTAAGTTCTAAATTTAACTTTCCCCCAAAAGCCACAAGACACTTTTGGTAATAAATTCGCTCTTTTATTCCTATTTGGGAAAAAAAAATTGTTTATTTTTAACAATTCAGTTCAGAGGAAAAATTATAGCATAGTGAATAGCAAGTAAATTAGCAATTCTCTCTTCTATCCAAACCAGCAGGTCTTCTATTAACAAGGGCAATTTGTAGTCCCTGGATTATAAGATCAATCAGTTCATTTTTCTTTAATTTTGAGGGAATTAAGTAATTATAAATGAGTCAAAAGCTACATGTAGGACTTGTATTTACCTGTGCTGCATTGATTTAGCTGAGTTAATACCACTTTCTTACTCTTTATGATTTATTTTTTGAAGCTGGAGCTGCTGATTTTGTGTAATTCATCCCAAATCAAGGACAGTTATTAAATACTCTCTCCAGCAAATCTGATGCAGACAACACCTTCATTCTTGCTTTAAGAAATGTGCTTAGACAGCCTGATACTCAGCCAAACTGGGAATGCAGGCTGAGAACTACTGCATCTATTCTGTTTTGTCTGCAAATTTAATGGAAGATTTTTGGTTTTTTAATCAGGCGTGTATGTCAGCAAATGGAACAGCTGGGGGGTCAGCTGGACAGGGCAGCTCAAATGAAACCTAAATACAGGAGTTAAGTTTCATGTCCCCTTTCTGAGTCTGAATTTTATTCAATTGTAGTAAAAAGGTTTAAGTAGCACACAGCACACTGCACACTAGGTGGGATTGAGGAGGAAACATCCATCTCCATATTTTGCCTTTCTAAAAAAAGAGACATAATTGAATTTTTCTTTACCAGTAGGTTTTGACTATCTGATGGCCATACACAGGAAGCAGGAAACCTTGCATTTGATTTCTTCCAGGTCTTTTGACTGCCCATAAATATTTGCTGTATGTCAGCCTCCAAATTTGTGATCCAAAGACAGGAGCAGCTACACATGTACATGCACCTCGAGCTCTTGTTCTGAGTTGGTGCTATTAAGTGGAGTCAGATTCAAACCAGTCAATGCTGGCAAGACAAGAGTCCAAGCCAGGGAAAAGAGGAGTGTGAAGAGATGGTACTACAGCCATTGTCTTTACCAGCTCCTGCAGCCCTAGAGGCACATGGAGCCCTACAGAATACAAAACTGGCTTGAATTGTGCTATGGTGTAAACCAGTTTCTTGGAGACAGATGAAAACTGAATAACTGTGAAGGTATGTTGGTAAGCTCTAGGGTAATTGGAGGTCTGTTTTATGACATAGGTGCAGGGCTAGAACGCTTCCTCATAAATTCAAACAGCAGTCAACGGCATTGCTGGATTGTGTCGTTCTTCCTTTGAAGATTAAAAGAATTGGGTGGCTGATTAAAGTATACTTTTACTGTGTGAATGCATACAATCCACCTACTCAAAGAATTAGATGAGTCATTCAAAAATTCAGTGCATTAATACCTTACTGTTTAAACACAAACAAATTCTGAATTAACCATGACAGTGGGTTCAAAAAGACTCTAAGTGGGCACACACTTATGAGCATTTGGTTGAAAACATTTATGGTGAACCTGACTCGGTACCATCAAGGATAAAAAAATTATGAAGATGGGTGTGAAAATGGAGAATGAAGGTGGGTTAATGAAGATGATAGGAAAATAGGTCTGAAGATTTAAAGCCAGAAAACATCGTTAGATCATCTAGCCTGAAACCCTTTGTCATCACACGCAGGAGCATGACATGCAGATCATCATCACCTCTAAGCTGAATTCAGGAACATGTTTAATGAAAGACCTCCCAGAAATACACCGGGTCCTGTTTTGAAAGCACTTGAGCATTGGAAAGCCTTGCTTTTGACTAGTCAGTCTAGGACAAAGGATGCCTGGCTTCATGATAAAAGGAGTGTCTCTGCTCTGACTGGGAGTTATGTGGCCCATGTTTTCCTCTAGTGCCACTCTCAGCAAGGCGAGTGGATGTGGGTATAGTGTGTGCACTTCTGCTGGTTCCCAAAGGCCCTCAGTAAACACTGTCCCAGGGGCTACATACCCTCAACAAAGCATCTAAATCAGCATGTTCAAAAACCTGTGCTCAAGCTTTTGGTCTTGTAAATGTCAGCAGCCTGTTGTCTCTGTGATGAGATACAGATGTGTTTGTTGATATGGAGACCTTTACTACCCTGTTCTCTTTAAGACACTGCACACATGGACTATACTGCCTGGGCCTCACCTGGAAAAGAAAAAATTCGGTTGCACACGTTCCCGTGCTCCTTCAGCTCTGCTGCCTCATCCTCGGGTTGACACACAATGCAGGTGATATAATGTTTTCTTCCAGACCTCAGGAGCAGACTTGTTAGTCACTGGAGAACTCAGCACAACTCAATTAAATTTCTTCCACTACTTAATTGACATTTAGTCAGCTGGGAAGCAAACAACACCAACAGAAAACAGTCCTTCCCTTCAGTTGAGATGTTATGAAACTTCATAACATTCCAACTGGCCAAATGTGAGGAAGAAATGAGGAAAATCTAATTAGACATTGCATGGCCTCTCCTTCAAGATTAAATGTAATGAGTTTGTGGTTACAGCTTCCCTTGAGGATCCTCCCACTCATGTCAGGCATGCAGAAGTGTTAAAACATCTGTGACAGAATGGTGCATAACATAACATGTAATCTGTGTCACAAGATTGGGGTTAACTCTTCCAGCCAAAGAAGGTGATGTGTCTGCCGAAGGCTTGAGGCTCTGAGCACCTGTGATAACCTTAATCTCTGAAAGGGGGATGGGCATGGACAGCCATTGCCACAGTAATGCGGAGCACACCTCCGCTTTGGATGTCGTAGGAGATTGGTCTTGAGAGCAATGCAGGGCAGTGTGCCCGTCTTTGAGAACACCACCTTCTCACAAAGAGCTTCCAGCACTTAGCAAATCACACCATTCTCTGAGCCATTGTGGTTTATTTCCTAACAATCCCTGAAATCATGCAAACTTGAGAAAGCATATAGTTGTCAGAATCCTACTGCCTCTTACCCAAAGCACTGTGATGTTGGGATACAAAATGTATGAAATTTCCCTTTTCTCCAGAACACAGAGAGGGAGTTAATCAAGAAACAGTAGATAAAACTTTACTCAAACAGACTTTTAATACTCTCTCGGGGTGTTCATCTTAAGCAGTGTAGAGGAACTTGGTCTAGAGCAAGTTTCTTTCTGGTAGTCTATGGACTGATGTGTAGCCTTTTGTAACGTAGCAGAGGTGAAGTGCAAAATGGATGCTAACAACAGTTAAAAAGAAATACGTGCACACTCTTTGTTTGTTGGAAATGCAACACAAGGAGGGAGGACAAAAAGGCTTTCACCTAGTTTTCACCACACCTAAATCTCATGTGGTGTCATTGCACAAGATGGTGCAGAAGGGTTGACTGGTTCTTGTTAAATAAGGTTGATGAAGATTGCTGTAAATGAAAATGCAACACAGACAGTGCAAATTTGGTTTTAAAAATCTTGTTCAGAGAGGTGTTTCCAAATGAGGAGATGCATTCAAGGACTTATAACCTGGGCTTGATATTAAGTATTTCATTAGTGGTTTGGATGATGGAATAGAGAATATACCTGTTAAACCTACATATGATTCCCATCTGGGAGGGGCTGCAATAAAGACAAAGGACTGAAGTGTTCTTAAAAAAATTTTTAAAAGCCCCACACTGGGCTAAAAAGGTATAGCCCAATAAGCAAAAATTTATTTTTAGGAAGAAAAAGACACAAATCTGAAATGAGAGTCTTCAGTAGACATATATCAACTGAAAGAAGCCTACGAATTAAAACAGATCTCTATGGACCTTGTGTGACGTTTTTTTGGATTAAAAAAAAGCAGATATCATGCTGGGATGCTGGACAAGGAGTGTTTTACTCACTCATGATAAGGCATCACTTTAGACTTGTGTCCAGTCTCATGTCCATCATCCTGCAAGAGAGATGTAGAGTCTAGAGGAGAATAGTGTGGGGGATGCAGTCCTAGGAAACAAAGTGTCTATGGGAAGATGAAAGCAACCTAGAGGGGTTAATACAAAGAAGACTGAGTGAAACACAGTCACAGTCTGCAGCTAATGTTTTGATAGGATGAAAACTCATGGGTTATGTTGATGTTGTGGTTAGGTCTTAGGAAACCTTGGCGATGGTAAGGAAAGATTAATGTGAGAGGCTGCGGAGTCTCTGATCCTTCCTTGATGCAAGACAATGGTCTGGTGTTTCTCAGCCAGGACCATCAGACAGGTGAGGCTGTGCTGAGCTGCCAGCAGCATAGGTGTCCTACCCACCTTCTGCTCCACCACAGTCAACAAGGAATAATTTGTGGTGTATTTCATATATTCTACCTTCCATTTTCACTTGGGTTGAACTTCCGATATCCAAGGTACTGAGTTTTCCATCTCACACTTCCACTGCTTGTGTCTATATTAACTGCTAATTATCTGCTTGAGAACACTTTTCTCTACAAGTTCTTTATGGTTTCATACCAAATAGGAGTTTTTAACTCAGTTTCTGAGGCTGAATTAGCATCAGCAGCAAGGAGAACAAAACAAAACAGAAAAAAAATCTATCTTTCACCACATGTTTTAGAAAGCACAGAAGGAGAAGGCCTCTGCCATTCAGTTATTAGACAGTATAGTAAGCATTACTGACAAAACTGAGGTTCACAGTGCCTGTGAAGCAGGTAGGGCTGCTCAGTGTGTAGGAATCAATAATGGAGCCAAGCTGCACTATGCAGCAGTTAAGACTAGTCCCTTGAGATAAGGACGTTTAAGGTGGTGTAAGCCAGGTCTGGCTGATGGGAAAAACAGGTCCAAAGAAGCTTGACTCATATCACTTTATCATAACATCAGCTTCAGCCCCAGTGGTCTTCAGCTTCTCACACTGATATTGATTAAACTCTTGCCACATGAAATATTGGTTTCAACCGAATTAGTGCTGTTCAGACAATACGAAGGAGGTGATCTGTCCCTAGCAGTGTAGAAGGTTTGTGTGTCCTTCGGAAGACATATAGAAGCAGCCTGCCCTTCCAGCATTGATTATTGTTTCAATACATGCAGGAACAGGAAAGCATTATGCATGTGCATTTCCCAATGGCTAGTTTCAGCACTAAAGGGAGAAGTAACATTTGCATTCCTTAAAGAACTGATTGAGATTCTAAAAACAGATTGGAAACTTAATGGTAAGAAAGGCACAGCTTGAAAGTCTTTACTTTTTGGCATGAAAGTGTGGACCAGATTGACACAATCTGTGACGTAGTTTCTAATGAAGCATTTGTAATGAGACATTTAAAGCAACTCAAGAGGCCTCTCTATCCTGTTAGGGAAGGAACACAAGGAGCACATATTTGAAATTCATTCAGCAGTGAATACATAAGCTGATCTTGACATGAATTTAGAGTAGGATTTGATTGTAGATAGGTGCTTGGGGAAGAAGTTGCTTGTAGAAAAAAAAAAAAAGAGAAGAAAAGAGAGAGAGAGATATATAAATTAAGAGCTAAAACAGTTGGAGGAAACTCTTGGGAAAATTACCAACAAGAGAGAGAGAGGTTTCTGCTTATTGAACTGTTGAATCATGGAACTGATTTCAGTTGGAAAACTTTGTGCTGAAATTTCATGCAGAGACAAATTTGGTTTTCTTAGTAGGTAGGTGGGAAGGGTAAGACCTTCTGATTTCTGTTTCTCATTCACATCTTGTTTACCCCAGGCAGGGAGGTGTCTTTGATGCTCACTAACACACTGTAACAAGACCTTTTAACCTTCTGATGTAGCTGGGATTAGTATGATCTACAGATCTTTTTTCCTTGGTGTTTAAATGTTTATTAATTAGGCAACTCAAACCATCCCCCTAGGTTTGACCTTGACCCACTAACATCTGTTAATATCATAGCTTACCTTATTTCCCTGCTGAAAAACACCTGTTTCCCTACAGAATGTCACAATAAATGAATGGCTGCGCTCTAGTGATCTGACCTTGATTCTGTAGCTCTGTTTTCTGATCCTAAAATATTGTTATTGCTTGCTTCCTCTGCTAATTATTTAGGGATTAATTTTCCACCTAATCTGCTTCTGTAGCTTTTTGAATATAAAGTGTCTATAAGTGCCAAATATTGCTGTTACTGCTGATTAGGTTATTAGGTAATAATCAGTAGCTGAAATAGGACTTCCCAGAATGAGAAGGAAGTGTGACACTTTTCCATCTTCTTTCCCATCTGTGGAATGGCTGACTTGCTCTGAAGCACCCACACAACACTCCTGTGAACACCTTGCTGAGGTGTCTATGGCTAGGTGACACAGATTAATTCACAGGTGCATTTTAATACCCCATCACTAAAATAACTTTTGGATGCAGTGGCAGCTGTGGCTCTCAGTGACAGGAGTCTCATGCGCCACTCTCCAGCTGTCCTTCAGGACCATAATCCAGACATGTGAGAACCCAAAAAGACTAATGCTTTGGGTCACATGGCCTGACTTTTGACCCAGTTTCTGTGCCTAACACTTCCTCTTGGCTGGCTGTAGGCCTTCAGAGGTGCTAATTGAAAACACCAGGCAGGAAGAATTATGTGGAAGCTGGGCTGAGTGAACCTGGGTACGGGCTGTCTCCTGCAGCATGTGAACATCAGAGAAATGTCTAGTTACAAAAGTTGTCATCTTCCTCAGTAGTGATGGGCTGACAGCTAGCATGGGCACAAGGGAAATTCTTGTTCTGGATACCCTTTTGGATTGATATTGCTGTCAGGAAGGCATTCCCAACTCTACCCTTCAAGACTGAGTCTGCAGTGTCTTTTATGTCTGGGCTGATGTTACTCTGCTGAGCTGTGTGAGAGAAGGAGCTGGCTTTATGTTGTCAAGTGTAATAAACCCAAATGTTAGTATGAATTTGCTAACAAATGAAGGTAATTGGCCTCTTTAGGAGGGAATGAGATGACAGCTTTTACTGTACTTCAAATATCAGTCCCAATTACTGTAAATACGATCATGATGCAAAACATTAATTAGGAAAATCTGAACTGTTTGAAAAGTAGAGTCCCATATGAATGATTAACTACATGCAAAATATTGTGCCTGATTAGAGGCATTCTACTGAGACATCCATCTGTGAGCTCAGAAAAACCTGGTAGAAGGCAAGGAGAGATCACAACGCTGAGGGGCTGGCATGGCTGAGATGACCTAGGAAGGGACAGTGCCACGTATCTCACATAGGGTCATAGGGTTTCTGGGACAGGAACTTCTATGTACCCTCTATTCCTCACTGCGAGCATCTTCAGAAAGAATATTTCAGGTTTAAATAAGTCAGGCACTGAAACAGTACATGGCTTGCTCACAGTCACTTAGGACAACAGGACCAGAGAGGAAATGAGCATGGGTCCTCTAAGTTGTAGCCTTCATCTAGTTCTTATTCCTTCCATAGGAGTAGAAGTGGCTGTCCACAAAAAGGTGGGAAATAAAACTTCTCAAAAAACACAATAGTGAGCAGAAAGCCCAGGAACAACAAAATTTCCTCTAGATCACCCCAAGTGCTCTTTCTGGAGTTGGTGGTTTCGTGATCGTGCATTAGCAAGCATGCATCAATTGCTAGTTAAGAACTCACCTGGAAATACTAGCTCAGGTATTTCTGATAGAATAAACACATCCACCAATTGTTTCTACTCAGTCATGGGCAAACCCTAAATGGCGAAGGACATTCTACTGCAATAATACCTATTACATATATGGTCTTTCGGACATAACTCAGTAACAGAATTAATTTAGGGGAAAAAAGGAAAAAAATAATCTCCTAATCTTGTGACTTAGTTTTATTCATGTGTTCCTTGGCAGAGAGAGGGACTATGAGAGCTCAAAACACTTTATCTGTTGTTTTGTGTCTTATTTGAAATGCATTGGTCTTCTCAGTTAATTAAAAATACTAAATAACTATGCTATTGCTGTTTTATTATGAAAATTTGGTATATGTTGCCAAATGGGCTATTTTAAGCAAAATATTCAGTTGTAGTCTAAATGTACTATTGTTCCCCATTTGGACAAGTGTCCATAGCCAATGAAAAATAAAAGCTGACAAAATGGTGTTTCTTTGTCAAAACCTTGGTGAAAGAATAAAGTGACAAAGGATAATTGTTTGTGCTTTGGACTCTTTTTTTCAGGCAGTTCTCAGTCTGAAAGCCCCCTCTCTTTTTTTGGTGGTGATGCCACATTCATTGCTGGTAGAACTGCTCACCACCAGATCACCCACTGATCCAGCTGGAGCATGAATATACACTCCCATTTCTGTCAAATTACTCACATCACGTGCCTTGGTATTTATACTGCCTCCATCTTCTGTGCCAGCTTTTGGGGGAACAGATGATACCCAGAGCAGCACAAACCCCGCTGGTACAAAATTAACTTGCTTTTGAAGATTTTTGATCCAGCAGCACTTTGCACCAGGTGGCTGCACCACTTTTGATCCAATACTGGCAGGCTCCAGGTCAGATTTGCAGTACTTGGAGCTGTGTGCCCAGAGCTTGCTCTGATCATGGCATGAGCTGTTCTGCTTTTCCTTCTGAGCAGCTTTAGTCTTCTCAGACTCTTTCAGAAGGATAGCCTTCCAAAACCAATGTCCAGTAAACTTCCCCTGCTTGTTATACTAGTATATGGCATTATTGGTGAACATTTTGAGGACAGAAAATATTATTGCCTATTGTCTGATTCCCTAGAGTACTACAATTGATGCTTACATTTATCCCAAAATGGAAGGCGGCCATTTGTCTCAGAGAAAATGGCTCTAGCGCACAACAATGCAGTATGGTACAAATGATATAAGACTTTAATAATGACAAAGTATGTAATGTCCTAGCATTTGAATTTCTTATCTCAGTTTGCTCTTTTTATGATGAAATGAAACCAGGTTTATTCATGAGCAGCTTATGAAAATTCCACTTCAATTGTTCTATCAGGTAGTTGTTTAGGAGCTCTTAAAGAAATTCCCTAACCACTGACCATGATACTACATTTTATTAGCTACCTCCTGTTGATTCAGAATTAACTGTCTTTTGTGGTCTATTTTCATAGATTAAAGTTGATGAAGGAGGCACAATTGCCCAGATTTTAATGGAGTTAAATATAGAAAACACACTGCAAGCTGCAAGAGGAGGGTTCTTTTGGAGGCCTTTTAAAATCAGTTGCTCAAGGGTGATGCAGGTAACTGGTCGTAAGTACAGCAAGTTGATCATGAAAACGGTTATTCACTCCTCTTGTGGTGTCTTCTTTGTTTGATTTGGAGAGGTCTGTGCTGCAAACCTGCCACTGGAACCTCATTCTGGGGTTCTTTCAGTCAAGATGTACCTGCTCTTCCTATCATTGCTCAAATTTCCTCTGCAGCATGGAAGTTTCTCTTTGAGGGCAGAGCATAGAGGCACCAATTCTGAGAGGATTGATTTCTCAGTTCAGCCATTCACCAGCAGGTCAAGAAAAGCCTCAGCTATGGCAGATGGTCCTGTCACTGATGCTGTAATTCACTCTGGCATTGTTCTTGCTGTCTTACTCAAGGTTTTTAACCTGAAATACAGTGCAATTCATTGTCACCGAAAGAGCTTCTGGTACTTTAGGTATCCCTAAAGTAGGACATTGCCACTGATGAAAGGCCTGGTGTTAGTTTTAACCATTATCTGACTCATGGATATTTAGGGACAATGATAAGAGATTAACTCATGAATATTTGCATTTGAGGTAGTTGTTCTCATTATATTGATAATGAGTGCTTCTGGGTGTACAGTTTCAAGAACTTTAAGAAATGAGCAGGAAGAATTGAAAGTGATTGCTTTCCAGAATAGCTAGCCCCTAAAGCTACAAAAGAGGTTAGATATAGTCTTCCTAAAAGTACAGAGAGCTGAGAGAGACTAAAGCACAAGGAGTCCAGCCATCTTTTACCTGAAAACCAGATGGAATAGATGCTTGCTGGGTACGAGATAGCTGAGTTCTAGCACCACCTCTTGGCTCCCACCTGTAGATATGGGAAGATTCCAGCCAAATAAATGAATAATGGGAAATCACAAATCTTAGCCTTTTTTTTTTTGAGAAATGTTATTTCCTCAGCTAGAGGCACAAAGCAAGCACCTACCAGCCTTACAAAGCACTGTTGGGATTTCTGGTATTTCCACTGGAAATCTGAGCTGTGGATGATTGTCTGTATTGTTTATGTTGTGGAAGAATCAGGGCTTCTACAATCAATTACAAAATCAATTCCTTCCTTTTTCAGTGTAAGGGCAGCAATGTGAGATGCAAAGGTATCTTTCCTAGGAAGAAAGGGATCTTGCCTGTTTTACAGATGGGTTGTATAAATGCAGTTCTCTTTTTCCTATCACAGTCATGTACATGTTAGAATCTGGGGCTTGTTTATTTTTAATGCAGATGTCATTCACAGACAGAGCACTTCTCAATCAAACATTGCTCAGACAGGTTCACAAAATAAAATTCTATACTAGCCTATTAAAAATCTATTGCGTTAAACACAAAACCTGTCTCTGGATTGCCAAGTCCCTAAGCCACAAACTGCTTGCCATCAGAGCTCCTGAGCACAGAGCTGCATGATCAGGCCCTAGGACACGGAGTAGGAGGCAGAGAGAGATGTTTGATGGAAGGCTCTGGCAAGTAAATGACAGACTCGTGCTGTACTTGTGAGATATGGTAAGCACTGCAATAGTTGCTACTTCTTCAGCACACAGAAGCATGGTACAATTGAAGACACATCTAGTTTACGGCTAGTAAGTGAAGCATATGTTAGTTTCTGAGGGAAAATCCAGTTGGGAGATACAGTCTGAGACTGGTGTCCTCAGCAGTGAGTGGCATGATACTGATGCTGTGCTTGGCAAACTGGAGAAGGCCAGGTTATTTAGAGTGTAAAATCTGTATGTGACCCATCTGAAACTGTGCTATAAAAATATTTCTTTATTTCTCCAAAACCACTAGGAATTATACATGTCATGGTATCACAGTGTTTACTGTCAAAAGAGAGAAGTCACTGGAAGATTTACTTCAGTTTAGATTCTTGGAAACATCTTAGTCTGTCTCAAGCTACACCCTAGCCATAACTGGAGGCCGAAGGATAAGTAGATAGTTTGTTTATGTTATTGAACAAAGACAGGTTATCAGTAGGTGTCAATGGGCATGAAGACATTCACCAGACTGCTGTCTGCAACTCCTCTGCAGTTGGCATCACTGAGGTCCAAATCTTGGAAGACTGAAGTCAAACTGAACAGGACCTCTGGGATGCTGTGGTGGAAGAATATGCAGATAGAAAACTTATTTCTTTTGTCTCCAGTCATAATGACAATTAGTGTGTAAAGATATTTAATCTATGGCATTCATTCTTTGGAGCATGAGGCTCTGCCCCAAGCTCTGTGTGTTATCTCAAGCAGAGTCATGCAGAGAGACAAGGTTGCACTTCAGGAGGGTGCTCAAGATTTAAAATCTGGCCTTGATCCCAAACTGGGACTTTGTTTTCATTCTCTACAAAATACAACACCTTGTTTTCAATCAGCTGATTTGACTCTGCTTGGTGTTGACTTTAACGGATTTATTAAGGAACTATCATGTAGGTCATTTTTTGAAATGGAGACCTGTTATGAGGGCACAAAACTGGGATACCTACCCCTCATCTAGGTATGTAGGACATGCTTTTTATTAGAAGTTTGTCCTCACATGTCACTAAACAGCTGAAGGAGGGAGGATAGTCCTGTGTCTGCAGCAAGAGACATAGTACTCAGTTACAACACAAAAAACCCCCGTGTGGCACAACTCCTTCTGTCTCAGAGTGTATAAATACCTTCTTTCCTTGTTCCCTGGAGGACCTACTCGAGTGTTTCCTGGGTCTAAATAGCGCTCTGCTGGAAATGTTGGTTGGTTGTGAATCTCTCAATATTTCCTCTTGTTCATTTCTTCAATTTGAGATCTATTTGTTATGAGAAATAGCAAAAGGATCGAGGGAGAAATCCTGCCTTTTAGGCATAGTCACTGTAGTGGTGAAATTGGAGGGTATCTTGAGTCACAGATATGTGCCTACTGCATTGTTCCTGCTAACATGATAAAGACCTGATGATGCAGTTCAATCACCTGTTGCCATTTAGAAGCCAGTTCATTTACTGCTGCCCTTATTTTCCAGTTCACCAATGTCTCTTTATTGGCATCTCCTTCCCATTGCTATTCTGCAACAGTCAGCCAGCCTCTATCACACAGCTCTGCCAAAAGCTCTGCCAAGACAAATAGGAGGAGAGTGTGTGCTTTTCACTTTGAGGCCAAAAAAAGTTTAATTACAGTCAGTGTCAAACCCCTAGATTTCAGGATGCAAAATTTCATCCCATCTGAGCCAAAACCAGTACCCTTTCCCCTTCAGGATCATTAATAGGACAAACAAGGAACTGAGATGTAGTCCCTACACTATATCCAGGGATCCTGTTCCTTCCCCTACCAGCCAAGAGAGAGGCCCTTCTCACTCTCAAGCCTAAGAGCAATCCTGACTAAGCTCCAAGTGCTTTTGTGTCAACGCTTTTACTGGATGTGTTTCCAGGTCCCTCAGAATCCAAGTCTCATGGCAGAGGCATTGCTGAGCCCCTGTCCTGGGGTGGCATCCCTTGGAGATTCAGACGAACTCTCTGGTTGAACCACAATTCCTTAAAATCTTCCCTGGGGACAAGACACTTGTAGAAAACTGAAGAGAGACAACCTTAAGGAGTTTATTATTCACACTGCTGTCTTACAGCAACACTCAAAGGTCAATGGCACTCACTGTTAACACCTTAAATTTGGCTCCTCCAAAATTATTTTTCACACAGCTTTCACTAAAGGAACTGAAAAAGCCTTATAGGGACACTCCCAACCTTTGTATGCCCATATATGCAGCTGACTCAAAAGATACACAGTCAACTCAAGTACTACCTAAAATTAGACTTTATTTACTGATTACAGTTCTGATGTTATTTTTTAAATTTAGAAAAAAACTTTGGCCCCTCTGGTAGCAGCTATCTTCTCCTGTTTGAAAGCATCCTAGGAGGAGATGTGAGCTTGTGGCTCCTGATGTCTTTGAGGTCAACCTGTGACTATCCACTTCAGTAACTAACTCAAAGATTTCATCCTTTCTCTGTCCTTTACAATGAGCTAGGTTATGTCAGAGATGGGTGTTGAAGAGCTCTTGGCATTCACCCAGACAGTTTTATCCAAGTTGCAGTTTAACTGGTGGTCCCAGGGCATGTACAGCAGCACACAGTGACCGAGTGCTGAGCCACTGCAGCTCCAAACCCATGTACTTGCTCTTGCACAGAAAGGTGAGGAGCCACCAGCCTTCAGCAAGACTCTTACATGAGATGTAACTGCATTGTCAGAGCAGTGTGAAACAAACTTGAGTAGTCCAAGCACCTCTGTGCCCATTACCTGGGCTAAGCTTGCCTTAACACCCCCACCCTTCAGACTTGCATGGATGCAGCATTCAAACATGTGTCCTGGTGCTAGTTTTAGTCCAGTCTGTGGGCCTTGATTCTGGGTAGTGTTGGACTATCTCAGTACAGAAGGCATTTCAGTGCTAAACAAGATCAGTTGTATATAGCTATTCATTAACTTCAGTGGTAGTATTTGCAAAGCAGTTTGAGAACTGCTTCTTATCAAGTGCTCTGATAACAGGTCTGATGTCAGGCCACTGGCACCACTGTGTTGTGGTGAAGAAGTCAAAAACTTAGTGCTTAGGAATATCAATAATCTATCTTACTTAATTTTCAGATCCACTAGGATAGAACAGAAGGGTTTTTTATGACATCCTCAGGCCAAAGATATGCCTGCTTCTAAGCTTCTTGGAAAGTCCTAGTTGTAAAAAGGCAGCTACAATATCTCACTGCTACATTCCTTTGCTCTTTCAGTATCAGGAGTTAAGAATAAAGCCATTATTTCCCTTCAGACTAAAATTTTCCTATGATACTCACAGAATAATACATGGTGATGTGTGTGTGGCAGTGCCATCCATAGCCCTGTCATGACATTTGTAACAATGAAAAAGCAGAAGAGAGATGAAGGAAACCATCCAGTGAATAAATTCATTAAGTGCATGCTTTGCAATTACAGCAACCCAGAATGAGATGGGGAATTGCTGAGAAATATGGTTATGGAGACTCATAATTTCTTCATTTATTGGCTATCAAGATTTGTGTTTTATTCTATACTTTGATTCCTTCACCCACTCTTTCATCCTGGCTGTATCAAAACCTACTCCAGACACTGCAGCCCTGAATTAGAGGGATCAGACAAAAAGTCCTGCCAAAATCCTAAGTGTAAACTGTAGTTTTGTATTAGCATTGTCTTCTCATAAAAATGAAGTGTTTTCAAATAAAACTCCATTGGCCTCTGGCTTAGAGAAATGTTTGTTGATCCTGTACACCAGAGATGCTGATGAAAACCAACTTCATGTTCCCAGCTAATTTAATACTACCATTTACTATAATGTACTGCTTGAATTGCAGTAGCACTTAGGATTCCTAGTCACAGACTAGGGCACTGCTGTGCTAGACACCAGGCAGGCATGGTACAAAAAAGAAAGACCCTTCCCTAAAGAATTTGCAGTCTCTGGCGTGAGTGTGGTCATTACAAAGACAACAATCTTTTTTTCCAAGAAACGCCTCATCTTGTTCATTATCTTTTGCAATTAGTCTCATGGGGTTCCACTTCCAGCAACATGCACCTGTTAAGTGCAGCCTAGTCAGAGCTTAGAGAGACTTTGATTCTTCTATTTTTTAATGAACAACAAATGGTGCATTAGAGACGTTTGCTACTTCAAATATTCAGACATCTGAATTTCTAATTGTTTAGCATTAGTCATAACTTAAGTAGGACAGAGCAGCTTCTATATATAGCTCGTTGCCCAGCCATTCAAGATAGATAGTGTGTTTGTATTTCTTCCCATATTTCCTCACTTGAAAAGAGTGAGAAGGCAGTTGCCACATCTCAAGTACTTCAAAACTGTTCTGCCCTCATCTCCTTTTCCCCCAGATATTGAAACTGTTTTCAGATTCATCAGATTTTAAACGAAGATTAATTCTCTGTTCTTCTGGTGTTTATTTGGGGATTCTCAGCCCTGATGTATTTAAGCTTGAAAATCGAAAATTAAATTTTCCTTTTTTTTTTTAGCAACAGTTGAAGTCATAACAAGATTCCAGAAGCCGGAGTTACCCTTGGTATCACAGAAGTCCCCTAATTTCACTGGTAATTTTCCCCCTTTAGTCAGTTTTCACTTTTCAGTCTCACTCCCATGTATGTACCCTTGCCTGTGAATACATCATGTGTTTTACATTACTGCATCCATCTCTGGGATCCCCAGCACAGAAAAGACAAGGACCTGTTGGAGTGAGTCCAGAAGAGGGTCACTAAGATAATCAAAGAGCTGGAACACCCCTGCTATGAGGAAAGGCTGAGAGAGTTGGGGTTGTTCAGCCTGGAGAAAAGAAGACTCTGGGGAAACCTTAGGGCACCTTCCAGTACCAAGAGGGGGCTGATGAGAAAGATGGGGAAAAACTTCTTAGCAGGGCCTGTTGCAATGGGATTTTAAACTAAAAGAGGATTGATTTAGTTTAGATACAAAGAAGAAATTTTATGATGAGGATGGTAAAACTGGAACAGGTTTCTCTGAGGGGTGATAGATGCCCCACCCTGGAAACCTTCAAGATCAGTTTGGATGCCGTTCTGATTGAGTTGAAGGTATCTCTGTTTTTTTTGGGGGGGGTTGGACTAGATGACCTTTAAAGGTCCCTTCCAACCCAAACTATTCCGTGATTCTATGATTATGAAGGAAATCCTGGCTCACAACAAGCACACATGTTGGATGTTTTGAAATTGAATGAGGGTTTTACTTCCTGCAAATTCAAACTCCAGCATTTATTCCATTATCTTCTTCTCCAACAGGAGAACAGTGGGTTGGCCATTGAAAAGAACACAGATCCAGAAATTTGCTCAAATCTCTTCTGCCTGGGTGCTGGAAAATGCCACAACAGCCCAGCTGTGCTGAAATGTTCCTCTTGAATTTTCTAGTAGTGCTCAGATCTGTTACCCTGACTGCCTGGTTCCCCCATGCCTGCGACACAGCTACAACTTCAGAGCAAAATGCGCTAAATCTTGCTGCTGGCACTAATGGCTGATGACAGGCCAGGTGCTGCGCATGACGAGAGCAAGGCAGGGTCCCTGGTGTCAGCGGTATGTTTGAAGCATCGCTGGCCCAGTGCTCTTTCCCATAGGGACATTCTAGCCGGGCAGACAGGCTCTCCTCTGCTCCTGGCCTTTTTTGGACAGTTCCTTACAGTCTTCCTGGAACAAGTCTGCCAACAGCCATCCATAATACAGTTCCAGTACTGTGGGCTCCCCTCTAGGCCCCTTTCCCAGCACCAAGTTCTGGGTTCCAACCTCCCGGGACAGAGATGTTCCTGGGGAGAGGCACTGTGGAATTCCCTCCCTGCCCTTCCCTGAAGATCCACCCTGGTTTCCTCTACTTCCCCTTGGCCAGTGGTGTGCCCAGTGCCTGCCCTCCCTGGCTCAACATCCCCTGTTTCACTCACTGCAGCCATACCCTGCTGTCCATTGTGTCTGCGTGTGTCCATATCTCTGCTGCTCTGAACTAGGGTGAACCTGGCTACCTCAGTGGCTTGTTCCAGATGCATACCAGATGCAAACCCAAATCCTTGTCCTTGCCTCAGTCTGCGCCAAGGACAGACAGACAAATTGGGTACTCAGCTAATCAGCAAGATTTCTTTCATGGCCAAATGTACCCAGACACCTAGACAACCAGGAATACCAATTGTTTGGCACTCCCGGGACACGCCTGTTTGATGGATTTCCTTGTTGCTACCAATAACTGTGAGGTTAGTTCCAGCAGCATTATCAATAACAGCATAGAGGGCTCATGCACGTGCCTGTGCAGCCTTCTCCAGCCCTTATTTGAGAGCAAGAATAGCAGCTGACGAGTCCTGTGAGGTAAATATAAAGGTCAGCTGTTGCCTCCCCAGATGAGGGCTGTCAGGAGGAGAGAGGCACAGCACTTTGCTGCTGCATGTTCTCCCGGGTTCTGCAAGTCCGCTCCCTGCTCAGAAGAAGAGAGCAATGCTGTGAGGCCTCCAGAAGTGCTTTTTGGTGTTGTCCAAGAGGGTATGGGAGCAGCTCCTCCCCGTGTTACCCTCGCTGGTGGGAATATCCCCCTGAAGAGGCAGGGCTTTGGGTGAAGGTAAGGCTCTGGCTGGGGCAGTAAGTCCATGCTTGGGATTCCTGAGCAGTGCACACTGGCCCCTGCTCAACTGGGGATCAGGCTTTGGGATGAAAACTGTCCCTGCAAATCCATTCTCTGTGAGCTGCTGGGAATAGCTGTGCTCCTCCCAGACATGGTGGAACCGAGAGAATATCCCTGAGGAATTTTTCCTTCTGCTGGGACACCCAAACCCATAAAATTATATCTTGTGAGCAGACGTCTGGGATCAAGCGAAAGAATATGAAATCGTGAATGAAAATAGTCCTCTGGTTGAGCTAATGAATTTGGTCTCAGATAATGCAAGATTCACTCCTACTTCTTACACAATTCCTGGAGGGAAATCTGATAAAATTCTTCACCCTCTCATGCTGTTTTCCCAACTGGAAAGTCTGGGAAATTAAGGTGCTTTCCTCTCTCTATCACAGGACTCTAGGAAAATCTGGTACAAGTTATAGGTGGAGCTCTGCTACAAGATTGAGGTGCACTGCAGAAAATCTTTGTGACAGGAGCATGTGACTTCCTTCCTGGAGCAAGGTGATTGAAAAATGAAAGAGAAATTAGAAGTGAATGAGAGAATTTTGAAGACTTCTAGGGTCAGAAGCAAGGGCAGATAGCTGAAATCCTTATCAGTTTCATTCTTCATCCTGACCTACAACATACTTTTTTGTATTTAATTGATTTATTTTGATTGATTTTTGTAACTCACTTTGATTGAGGTTCTCTATGATTCTTCTAGCAAATTCAGTCTGCTGAGGAATAATAGGCAAATGTATTTTGTTCTTAAAGTGACTTATCACCTTCAGGCATAGTAGGATACTCTGAATTTTTCTTTTCTTTTTCTCTCCTAGAATCCATAATATTAACGACTATCAGACATAGATTTCTTTGTATCAGGACTACCAAAAGGTGAAATGGAAGTGTGATATACACGTGTCAGTGCATGATTGCTGGCGTCTCAGAGTGGGCAAGATGAGCTGAGTTCACCTGAGATAGTCAGACTGTAAGATCATGTGTCTGATCACAGGGATCAAGAATGATGGGGATCACATGAAGGGGTACTGTGAGATGTGGAAATGTTTGCTGAATGCAGCAATGCAAAAAATTCTTACTGCCTTCTGACAAAGTGGTAATGAAATATTGCACTGTGGTAGAAAGTTGATCTGCATCTAGTGTGTGTCCTCCCATGTTTGTAGTTGGGCATCTTCAAAAATACCTGGGGTAAGAGCCATACCCTCAGTTTAACATCCTACCCTCTGTATTACCGTATTTAGAACTGTGTGATCTCTCTGCTACGGTGAATCAGTGAGGAGGGGATCCTTCTCTCCTCACATTGCCGTCTAAGAATTCAGTGACCAGGCAAAGGTGGTTGTCTGCACTCCCTTTATAGACAAGGGAACAAGGTGAATGTCTCCAGAAACCTGAAGGTGCTCTATTGCAGTGGGGTGCATCATGCTCTGGGCATGCTTTTTCTTTCCCTTAGCCACCTCAGAGTAGCTGTAATTGCTTTTCAGTAGGTGCCTGAGTTTGAGATCACCAAGGCTAAAGGGCAGGAGCACTCAACCCATGTCAGAGGAGAGGAAATGGGCCCCAATAGTGCTTTTTATTTCTAAACAATGTTATTTTGTGATTCACTAAAATTTCTGTTTGCTCCTGATATTTGCAGAGTGAGTCAAATATGAACACTTTTCTTACTAAGGGTATGATAATCTCAAACTATATCACTAAACAAAAATCTCTAATCCAATGTACCTGATATCCTCCTTGTCTTCCTTTTCCACCCCTCTGGTGAGAAGCCAAGTTTTCTTCTGCTGAAATCTTCTTCAGGAGTGACAGCTGACATTTCACTCAGCAACTAGTGACTCTGGAGAAAGGACTTTTATATTCCTGGGCAGTCAGTTCTGCATTTGAAGTGCTGAGGGAAGTACTTTTTGGTTTATATATCTGTGATATTTTATATTCCTCATTATCAAGACATCCACCTGTCTCACAGTCTTCCCTGCATTGCTGCAAGCCCTCTCACACATCACTCAGGATCTATGAGGAAAATGGGGTAATAAGACCATGTTGGCTTAGAAACAAGCTTATGTGAGACACTGCAGACCCTGCTCAGAGGCAGTGGTGAGGAAAAAAGTGGAGGAGAAGAAACTGGCAGGTTGTACAGCTCTTGTGAAAACTTGAGGACCTCGGCCTGCTTCTATGTTGCATTTGCTATACCTGGATTTTTTCAAGGGACAAAATGGTCTGCCTAAAGAGACCTAAGTAAAATTGTAAATTATTAAAAACATAACATAACTTGTGCCATTTCTCATTGGTATCAATCTTTTGGAGAAATGCATCTCTGTCTTATCCAGATCTCACCCCCAATAGCAAAAAAATATATTATTTGGATAAAAATTCTTCTTTCTTTACTTTTATGGGCACATTATTTTAAGAGATTTTTGTGTTTTTAAAGAGTATGTTAAACCTAAAAATGGAGACACTGTGATAAAACCCACCCCAGGGCACATCTGAAGGGTTTGAGTTTAATAAGTACCTCTTACATTTTCCATCAATTGATTGAACTTAGTTCCTGTTTCTTTGAACCTCTTGTTCTCACTGAAAGGCGTGCTGACATGCTTTAAAAGCACACAAATAGCTGCTGCTGTGACTAGCTACACAATATATTCTGTTCTGTAATACACATTTCAGTTCATAATGCCTGAGCAAAAAGTGGTAATGAAGAGCTAAATCTCTGGTACTACTACTTGTTTTTCCATTTGTATCTTCATGTTGCACAAGATCTGATTCCTTGGCACTTCGCCAAAAGCATCTAAGGCTGGCGCTAGGTATAACTAAAATTGAAATGTAGAGCATCCCTAAGGAGATGCTCAGAATTGGGCTGCGGCCAACCTCATACATTAAGTGGTTTTAGCTTTGTTATTTTATTAAGGAAATGGAGTTCAGATTTATCACTTACTTCGCATCAATAGCATATGACCACCTGTTCTGTCCCAACTCCTCACTACGATGGGAGACACTCAGGTGCGTGACCCACGGAGTTTATTGTCTTGGCAAGATAAAACCAGTAGGTTTTCTGTAAACTTCTCCAATTTAGAGGGAAGGATACAATTGATGTTGGAACTGAGGCAGTGGAGAAGGAGGACTGAGAGGCATTGGCAAAGATGTTGGGATGCAAAGATGGAAGAACACACATTACACATGGAATGGATGTTGGGCAGAAGTTATTTCTATAGGCAGCACTTTCTCTTAAAGAGATAGGAGGGCAAGAAACCCAGGTGGAGACATTGATGTAATATAGTCTGGAGCCTGCAGACCTAGTGCTCATGGGAGAACACTTCGAAAAAAGCTCTACGTGGGATTAGGACAGGCTGGAGGGGAGGGCCTTAGCTGAGGAGGGCAGACAGGGAAAGCACACGGCCATGGCGTTGAAGAGGTGGGGAAGATCAGCTAGTGGAGTCGAGAAGGGGAAAAAAAACCAGTTGTTGCCTCCACGCAAACAGTGGAAAGCCGTAGAGAGGAGCACGGGCCAGACCGCGGGAGCGGTGCCGGCAGCGCGGAGCCGGGGCCGGGACGAGCAGGCGGCGCTGCCAGCGGTGGCAGGGCAGAGGGAGCGGGCGAGGCGCTTCCCGGACGATGCTCCCTGCCCCGGCAGATGCTCCCAGACGACCCCGGCGGCTGTTTCGGCCTTCCCCGCCACCGCCGGGGCCTCTCCTCCCCCTCTCCCGCCGGCGGGGTCCCTGGTAGCCCCGGTGCCAGCGCTGCCGCGGGTCCCTCCCGGCAATGGCACCTACTCTGCCTCTTTCCCGGGGCTCGGCTGTGCCTCTGCCCGCTTTGCAGGGCGAGCGCTGCCCCGACCCGGAGCAAAGACGGGACCCACGCAAAACACGCGCTCCGCGGAGCCTCCTGCACCGAACCCCCACCGTCGCCCCGTGCGGGCGGGCTCGGAGGCGGCGGAGGCTGGGGGCCGGGAAGGACCGGGGATGGGGAAGGAAATCGCCCGGGATAGCAGCCCCGGCCCCGCTCGGGTCGGGTCCCTCTTCGCGGGCCGGCCCGTGAGTGGAAAGTTTCCCCGGAGTGACCTCTCATAGTACGCGCCCGCTAGGAAATCTCATTCAAGTATTTTTGTCAATGGGGTGGGGGGGGCATCCTGCTCCCCGGCCCCCGGCCCGGCTGACGTCACTACAGAGGCGATAAATATCTGTTGATATAATTGGACGTGAGATTTGGGGTTGCGATAGCGAAACTCGGCCCATCGCCGCTCCGACGGGCCCCCATGATTTATTCAGCAGTAGATCGGGGCACGCAATCGGGCTGTCAGGAGAGCGTCAGCTTATTAGGCAAGTTCTGCGTGATTCCAGGAGAGGGTCTAAGCTATAAAAATCCCGCGCCCCGTGTCTGATTAGTCCCAAATCTGATCCCAAGTTCGCCAGGAGCCGGCTCCGAGGGAGAGCGAGAGGAAGGGACGCCGGGCACCGCCGAGTCCCGCCGCCGCCCGCCCTGCCCTACCGCCGCCACCGCTGCCTCAGGTAGGTGCGGGGCCGCGCCCGGGCGCGCAGCGGATGCGCTGCCCTGCGCTGAGCGGGGCTGAGTGCGGCGTCCCGCGGGATACGGGGAACTGTCCTGGCCGGGCAGGGAGAGGGGAGGTGGGGAACGGGCGCTCGAACCCCACAGCTCGTGGGGAGATCCGCCCCGCCACAGGCACCCCACGTTCCCCCTCGCCCCGGGTGGGTGAAGAGGCGCGGGTCGCGAACACGCGTTGACTCTCCGCAGGGGCTCAGCCCAGCCCGGTCCCCGGGAGCCACTGCGGCGCAGCCCGGAGCCGCCCCGCGGGGCTGTTCCGCGGGGTTGTTCTGCGGGGAGCGGGCGCCTCGACGGTGCGGGTGGACGGGCCGGGGTGAGCGCGGGCGAGGGTGGTGTGTGGAGCGCGGAGCGGCGCAGAGGGGCGCGGAGGGGCGCGGAGCGGCGCGTTTCAGCACCGGGACAGCGGCGGCGGGGACGCCCCCTCCCCGGCCGCTCGCTGCCCTCCCCGCCGCCACGGCTCGGCTTTGTAACCCAACGCCCGCTCCCCATCCGCCCCCGCAGGTTTGGGCCCCGATCATGAAGATCCCGCTGCTGGTCTCCACGGGAATCCTGCTGGTCGCCCTCCTGCCCTGCCAGGAGTGCAGAGCTCTCAGCAAGAGCCCGGCACCCGCCCCTGGGGCTCTGCACCAGCCAGATTTCTTCCAGCAGCAGCAACAGCAGCAGCAGCAGCAGCAAACTCTGCCCGTCCTGCTCCGCATGGGAGAAGAGTATTTCCTGCGCCTGGGCAACCTTCACAAGAGACCCGTTGGCTCTTTCTCCGCCTCCTCCAGCACCACCAGCCACCTACAGCCCGAAGCCTCCGCTAGCAACTTTTTCCGGGGGGCGGTTCAACAGCTGCAGCAGCTGCCCGAGCGCTCGCCGGGGAGCCGAGAGGACGGCGAAGCCGAGGGTGAGGCCGTGGAGAGGGAGAAGCGATCCGAGGAACCCCCTATTTCTCTGGATCTGACTTTCCACCTCCTGCGAGAAGTGCTGGAGATGGCCCGAGCCGAGCAGTTAGCGCAGCAAGCTCACAGCAACAGGAAACTGATGGAGATAATCGGGAAGTGAAACGGCCCCTCCCCGCCTTGCCAAAGAGATTCCGCAGTTAGCACAAGAATAATTACACCGTCCGATGTACCATAGTGCTGCTCTGATGTCATCTCTTTATTTTTATATAGCTTTAAACCTAGAAGGGTGTACTCCGAACAGCCTCTGTCCCTTGACTAGCATGCACAACCGTGTACCAAGTGCAGAAACACGAGTGTCGTTCGTAACCTCCCCTACCTTTATTTATTTCTCCATTTCCCAGTTATTCTAGTGCCATCGCTACGTAGGGATGTGTGAACATTGGAAGAAATGGTGCCAAAAAGACAGAAAACTTTTCTGCTGGGGGCAGGGAGGTGGGAGGGGGTATCTCTGTAAGCTACTTTCAATCCACTTTTTTTTCCTGTAAACATTTTCACAATAAAACATCTTTTCAGCGCTCGGTCGATTTGGTTGTGTAAGAGAATGTTTAATATTTATATTTTTAATAAAAGCTGCAAAGTAAAGATGACTTGATAGACTTTCTTGCCTAGACGCCTGAGGGCTGCTCCGCCTCCCTCAGCGCTTACCAGGGTGCCGGAGGGGCACCCGTGGCCGTGGACACCCAGAGCCGCGGGCAGCCCTGTATCTCCCCCGAGGATGTTTCCCCTCCCCGCTCCGGGGAGCCCCGTCCCCGCGGGTTCTCCCACAGGCGCGCCCCGACGCCGCCGGCCCTGGACGGGGGCTGCTCCTCGCCGCCGCCCTCGGCTCAGGCTGCTCCTGGGAACGGGGTGTCGAGGGCAAATCGGTGCCCCCCAGCGCTGCCGAACCCCAGCTCTGCAGCCCCCCGAGGGGGCTCCCTGGCTCCTGCCGCCGTGGCCAGGATCGGGCAGCCTCCTCCCGCCGGGAAGCAGCGATGGGAAAGCGGTGAGGAGCTCCCGCATCTCTTACGTTTTCGTTCTGACTCTGCACATCCTCCCCGCGCCTCAAAAGGGCAGGTTCCTCCCTGCTCGGCTTCCCCCGTCCCGACGGCGGTGCCCAAGCGCGGTCCCTCCCAGGGGCTTCTAGGAAGGCGGCAGTGGGTGTGGAGAAACTTCCCGCGAGGAGCTGGGGGAAATCTCCAGGACGACTGGGAGAAAATAGTAAATCCCTCACCCCGAACCAAATCCCAGGGAAAAGCTCCTCCAGCAGCCGGAGGCGATGCGGTGGCGGTGCTGGGCGGCGCTCGTTTTGGGCTGTGCGAGATCCAAAGCTTTGCGCGGAGCTCGCCTGTGCAGCCCTCCAAAACTCTCGCAGGAGAGTTTTCCAGGGAACGTTCTCCAGGGAAAACAGATACCAGCGAGGGTGGATGTCACTCGGGCCGGTAGCGACGGGTGTCCAGGTCGGGGGCTGACCCCACAGAGCCTGCTGGCCAGTCTGCTCTGCCAGCCAACCCCCAGTCCTGCTGGGGCACAGCGCAGCCTTATGGCCCCACACAGGCCCCTGCAAAAACAGTGCATTGAGGGCCTGGCTCGGGGATTTGGGAAAGATCCACACATAACTCTACTGCAGAGCTTGACACCTGGTCCCCTATGGCACCAAGCACTCCCGGCAGGCTGCCAATATCTCTTAAACACTACTGAGCGTTGACACCCTGCTCCCAGTGACAAAAATCACAGAGTGTCACCCTCAGTACAACTTGTAGAGCCTCTTTTAAGACACAAATGTGATGTCATTTGACGGCTCAACATCTGCAATGCACATGGAACAGGACACTCAGCATCTGCCTTTTCTACAGCACAGCACAGGGGCTTCAAATTAAACCCTGAGTGAGTAGCCAGGACCACCTTATCACACTCTGGTTTCATGTAAGAACATGTCCCCTTTTGTACACACAATGATGGCTGAGAAGACACGGACACAGGTTACGGCTGGACAGACTGGGCAGCACTTCAGCAACTTCCCCACATACTCAGAGCTGTCTTGGCCTGTGCTTTTGATACGTGCATCTTCCTCACTCCTGCCACTGGGAATCTTCCTTACAAGTAATATGTTTCTGCGAGCGTCATCTGTTGTGGTTTAGTAGGAAGAGCAAGTGCAAAGGAAGAAATGGCAGCTTCCTTCTTGCCTCCCGTGTTCAGCCTCCGCAGCCTGGGAGGCACCAGTACTGTTAGACACAACCCTGACTTGTGGCTGCCAAGGACATGATAGTGTCATGGAAGTCACCAGCACTGACAAGCAGGGATGCAGGAGGATACTGAGGAGAAACACTGTTTTGGCAAAGGATGCTACTAGAGAATATTGTACCAGCATTTTAGCTAAGAACATTGGTGAAGTGTTTACACCTACATGGGGACGTGCCATCAAGTGAGTTACAAAACACTAGCAGTGCTCAGTCTAAAACTGTAGTGATGCTTTTTCCCCCTCAGAAGCAAGAAGTTACTGGAAAACACTCTGACTACACTACTTATAGTAATCCCATGCTCCCCTCCCTCTCAGGTCTGTCATCTCAAGGGTACGGTGTGGAGGTCAGCTGAGTTCCTAGGAATGAAACCTGCTCGGATGTCCCTTTCCAGGCCAGTTTCTTTGCTGACTGCAGCCAGGCTGCCTGTGCTCACGGTCCTTCCGAGGAGAAGCACACCAGAAGCCAGCCAGAGTGAGTCATCATTCATTCAGTGAGTTCAACCAGGAGAAGGAGAAGACGTGACGAGCCGGCTCGTCACTCCTCTCACTGCTCATGGGAGCTTCCTCCACTCGTCCTTGAGGGTATGGTTCAGAACCAGCCTGCAAAGGAAGGAAAGGTTGATAAATGGAAGAGGAAAATATGAATTGCCTTAAAATCCATAAGGTTTCACAACATGCAGGGAAGCAGAATGAAGTGGGAAAGAAGGGAAAAGGCAGGGAGGATGGAAATTTGGGAAGCTAAGACGAGACTTCTAACACCAAAGAAGTCAGAGGGACTTCTGCCATGACCAGTGGCTGAGGAAGGATTATGCTGGGTGAGTGTGTCGCATCTGTGCATAGGGCTTAGTCCTGATTTGGACCTCTAGAATATTATTGCACTGAAGGTGATAAATGCCTGTTCAGAAGTGATCCTGAGCCAGCTTGGCTTGTGTAGCTGGGCCTCCAGATTGATGTGAACCAGAGCCAAATGTTATTGCCAGTGCATTGCCACTCAAAATGATACTTGTTCTGCTGTTATGAAATCTGCCTTGGAAGTGTTTTCTTTCTTTTTTTTTTTTCTTTAAAGTCTTCTAATATTTATTTCACTTCAATTTAACTCAGATGAGGAAGAAGAAATAAATAATACAGAGATATAAACTTCAGTTTGTATCCCTCTTTTGTTTGCATAGGTATCCTACACTTACAGCAGAAAAGGGAATCTGGACATGATAATACTGTAATATATATATAGCTGCTAATAAAGGGAATTTCTAAAATTAGTTTAAGATTTAACAGATCAGTGTAATAGGCAAAAACATTTTGCTAGTTCCAGATCCCTTTGGCAGAGAATGAAGACTCCTTTGTGATAGTTATCAGATAATATATATTAAATATAAAATTTATAAATTTTATTATTTTAAAATATAACTATTAAATATAAAATATATTAAAATGGCTGATTTGCTAGCTAAGGAAAGCCTTGTGCCTTCATCATTAAAACCACAATTTAACTTGCAATATACAGGATTTTTTGCCCTCTCTATTCCTAGATGCAAACGTACATTATTGTACATTCTTCAAATTAAACCAGCCAGGCAGCCAGTCTTCTTTGTTCAGGGTTTTAGCTTACTTTGGAAACTTCAGCATGATCTCAGGTGAACTATTTGATGTCAACATACTACTCAGTAGAGGGCAAATGACAAAGTAGTATCCTCTCAATTTCAACATCTCAATCATTTATAAAATTGTCCTAAAACAGAACGTTACTAAAGCACTGTTGCTAATAGACACATCCAGGAATAAACACTGAAGTAGGGATGCTTGTGAGGAACAGAAGCATGGGATGGACGATTTTCCTAAGTATTTTTGTAAGTACTTACTGTTAAAGTGTACTACAAGAATAAGTAAGAACTAATGGTGTGTTAAGTATCAATTGAATTGGGCTTCATTCCAGTTACTACCTATTTAAGTGTCACCAACAAACAAGACAGCATGAAGGTATGAAAAGAAATAGATGCCTATTACTTTATTTATATCTAATTAGAGTTCACAGCGCCATTTTTATCAAGATCCTTGATTGCTCTAAATTGAAATAGCCCTATTTATTTCAGTGAAATATTATCTGAGAAACTGCTTTAATATTTGAAATGTGGACCAATCTTTGACTTAGATTCATATTTTCAAAGCAAGGCACTCATTGCTACTTACTGCAAAACCCAAAAAGGATTTTAATGGATGGGGATCTTGCAGATTAAAATAGCTTTTGCTTGCTAACTTTATCATGTATTTTATTGAGAGCACAAGCACAGTGAAAACATGGGAGAAACAGCTGCCTACTTGAATGCAAAAGCCCATTTCCAGCAATGCTGGTGAGAAGGGCTGTCTCCCAAGCTTATGCAAAAGTATGGTAAAGAATAGGGCCCAGGGGGCCAGATCTTCAGCTGAAAGGCAGGTAGCTAATTGAGGCCCAGTTATAGAGGATCTGCCTCTCAGCCCTGGAAAGTGCTGATTACAAATCTTTCAGCCTGATTACAGTAAACACATGGCTAGACTTTCTGAGTTATAAGGTATTTGGCACTCTCTTGATCTTGGGAGATGCAGGAGCGTAGGTGGTTTATTAGTCTTTTGTGACGCTGAAAATTTTGCCTTTATTTTTGGAAGGGCAGTTAGAGTGCCTGGACTAGCTAAGAGTAATTCTGAAACTGGTTGTGCGATTTTGTGCACCAAGCCCTCCGCAGTGCGTGTAAGCAGGCATGGGACAACCCTCCTAACTTCTCACCCTGTAAAGGAATAGAACTGGCATGAGGTTTAAAACACAATTCCTGCTTTTTTTTAACTTTAACCCACACTGGTACCTTGACATTTCTCTTCCTGTGCAAGGCAAACTACCTTTAGCACTTCCACTTGCTATTCTAACCAGCCACTATGCAGAAATTTGCATTAAATCAAGATTAACTTCGGCGCAAAGAACTGTCTATGAGTTTAAAGTTACGCTGAGTGTTTAATAGGATTTGGACCCAATATATAAGAAGAAAGAAAGCACAATGCAATGAGTTAGACTGGCAAGCTGACTGCATTACCCTGTTAACCAGTGCTGCTGGTACTGCATTTCAAGCAAAACAAACTTTGTCTGCATCACTGCCAAAACTGTATTTCATAATGTGTTAGCTCCTTCATATTTTGCTGTGATCACATCTTCCTGTGTCAGCAAAACAATGTTGGAACTCCAACACATTCCCACTGGGTTTGGCTGAATGAAGAACTTGCTCGCTGCACCTTGCCGGACTCAGCAGGCTGCCAGTCTGCAATACCTTGATGTGTCTTTCCAAGACCAATCATCTTCCATCACACCCAGCCAGGAGTGAAGCAAGCACAAAACTGACAGTAGGGCCATTACTTGGCTTTCAGGCTTGTGTTTTCACACCTGTGGCACTTTAGTGTTTGTCTCTGAATCATACAGTGACTGAAGTATGCTCTCTTCGTGTAAGACAAGAAACAATCAAAAGGTGCCAGCAGCAACTTTGTCCATGTTATTAAGTCCATTCTTCCCTTCCAACAGCAGCCCACACAACTCAGAGTTATACAGCATGCTGGAATTGTCCAAGACAAAGATTTCAGCTATAGACCTTACAGAAAAAGACCTGTTTTGAACGAGGCCGTGATTGTGAAAGACAGAATGCAGAAGCAGGTCACTGGGATTCAGGCATCTGACTGCTCTGTAGGTCCTTGTAATCTCATGCTGGATTATCTTGCTCTCCCTGTTACTGCAACCCTACTCTGCTGCCAGAGGAAAGCTCTGCGCTGAGCATGGCACAGTCCTTGCCACATGCCTTTAAGACAGTCCAGATTCAACATTTCATTGTGTCTGTCCATTGCTATTAGGTAGCTTGCCAAGCTTCTACGTGAGCTTTATCTTTGCCTTGGCGATCTCATAGGTAGGGCTTGTTTCTCACATTACCTAGAATAACAAGTCCCAACCCTTTGGGTCCCTAAAAGTAATAAGGAATAACTAAAGTGTTTACCTCAGATTACATTAATCACATTAGGCCAATGCTGAGAGAGTGCTGAATACTTACACTTTGATTTATGTTTTCCCCTGTGGTGTTGAGTGACATCAGATGGTGCTTTCAATAAGCACCAGGAATTTTCACCAGGCCAGCTCATGATGTGGGGAGGGAAGCACACTGTGCATGACTGATGGTTGGTTTTGTTTTTCCCACAAGCAAAGTCCAGGCTGGAGTTTACATGCCAATTCTATGGAGGTGCTGAGCAACCACAACTCCCACTGAGCAGCCATTCAGCACTCCTCAGCATCTGGCACGCTAGAATTTGCATGAATAAACAGTATAAAGATCTCAGAGTTAAGCCTGGTGAGTAGTTTCAAAAGTGCAGGTATTCAGCATTTTTCAGTATTTGCTACCTTAAGCAGGGCTCTACTTAAATCTGTATGAGGTTCTTGTAAAAGGGTGTGGAGATGAGGAAAGAGGTCAGTGGCATGGTTTGTCATAACATTTTCATTTATTAGGTCCCAGCAGTTATCCTATTTATGCTGGGGAAAAATATGCAGTCTAGGCTTTTTAGATATTTGAAATACAATGAAGTCCACGCACTATTTTCTGCTTTACCAGCACTAACCTCCATAGCCTTTAGGTACACAGGCTGGGATCTGTATTGACAAACTTCAGTCATCTGGAAACAAGATAGCCACTCAAGCAAACTCTATTCATCCCCTCTCATGGGAGTGATCAGAGAAAGGCATCACCAGAGAGTGATTTGTCCCATCCTCAAAGAAGTGGATTGCCCTCTGGAGGTACCTGTTTCTTTCTACTGACTCTAGAGACACTCTGGGTGACTAGGTTAGACTAGATCTGGCTTTTACGCAATTATACAAGAAAGATTCCAGCCAAGTATTTCAGGACATCAGAAAACTCCTTGGTAGGAATTCAGAACTTTGACTGCACTATTACTTTTACAAGATCACAAGTTCTTAAATTTAGGAAGTGGGGAAGAAAGGTGAGGCATGGATGGCTTCATAATCTAATGCAGATGGATGAGGTGGTTGGTTACAAACTATATGACTGTTTTCTGGAGCAACAAGGCTAACCACAAAAGCAGGTTCTGCCCCTTGGGTCCCCATTCATCTCTTCCTGCTTTGGTTCCATGGTTCACTGTCCATTTGCATTGCTGCAGCTCTTTCAAGGGTTGTGCTAAGAATGGGAATGTCACTGGAATGACATCAATTTTTTTGTTGGTTTTTTTTGAGGTGAAGGAAGATATTTTTAAACCTGGATCATTTGAATGATTTGATTTCAGCACAGCTCAACAAACAGCTGCCTCAGCACAAATGCCCTGTAAGTGGTGACATCTGGGTAGCAATAAGATGCAGGGCCATTTGGCAAAAAGCTCCTGAATCACCTTTGCTGCCAGAGGAAAAAATGGATCCACACCCTTAGAGGCACATGAACTACCCAGTGCCTTTGCTGCCTTAACTTGATCCAGCAGGAGAGCAAGAGTGTGAATTTGTTAGAAAGTGTGGGTCTTGGAGAATGAAGCAGTGAAAATAGAGGTTTCTTGCTTCCAGGGTTTCTGTAGCCTCAGAAAATAAGCAAGAAATTAAATTTAATTCCCATTTTTAGCTGGCTTGTTTAGAAACAACCCCCAGTGTTGACAAGAACAGGCATGATTAAAAAACGCTAGCTTGGTTGCAAAGCAATCACAGAATCTGTAGGCTATGTTTGTCTGCCTCAAATGTCAAGTGTTACACTTCTGGCACTCAACACTTCCAGGCAGTGGAAACAAAGGGAGCACAACAGGTTATTTTTAAATGATTTAAACTTTAGTTCAAGCATTTTGTTTTCATATTTTTATGCAGTCTATCTCCTTCAGCATAATACCTGGCAGCTGTCACGTATATAACAACAATATTGTTTCAAAGCTAAGAGGCTGCTTATTTTGCATGGATCTTTTTTCATCAGCGGGAATCAACACAGCGTTCTCCAAAGTATTTGTTACAATTACCTGTCACAGAAATACATAAGGTAGCAGGCAAAATTATACGCACAGATAAGCTCCATCAGAATTAGATATATCACTCTCTCAATAGTGGTCAGTAATGAATTTTAAAAGTCCATTGGGAGGAAATGCCTTTCTTCAATAGATTATCACTATATTACAATTAACATTATGTGGATAATGTCTAATGCAGAGTCTCTTACATAATGATCTCCAAGAGATCAAATATATTTCAGAGGAAAACAGTCCAACTGTCTTGTTTTGGTATAGGTTCCACGCATCTCCCATGGGACATGGAGGTCCAGACACTTGAACCTATGGTGGAAACTGTATTAGAGTATGGTGTGGGAGAGCAGCATTACTTGGGACAAATGAAATACAGTTCCCTTTTATAAGTCATCTATTTTTTTCATGACTCAAAGAAGAAAAGGTAGAAATAACATACTTGTGTAATATTTGATCCATTGCTGCACCTCATTGATCCAACTTTTTATTGAGAGTAATTAACTACATATTTGCATAAAACCTAGTCCTGCTACTGTCCAGGAAAACGAAGGAAATCCCAGAGGAGAGTCTTAAGAACTTGTGAATGTTAAGGCTGAATGTTAAGGCTGTGTGATTAGAAGAGTCTGTCCTGCATCTATCCACATCATTCTTTATTCCTCTCAGAGTGAAGGTGTTTTGGGACCTCCTGATCAATCAGCCTTCTACCATTTCTGCTCACTTCCAGCCCTGCTGGAGAACTGTCTAGCGAAGGAAGGATCCTACTGTGAGGCTGCAGGAGTAAGTGCTGGTCACGTAGTATATGCTGGTCACCAGTGCTGGGAAGCTACTCATGACTACCAGTTCTTTCCTCTTCCTCCTACTGCTGCTTTGTCACACAAATAAATATGACTTCAGCTTAACAAGTTAAATGTGAAGTAAAGACCTTCCAAGAACTTCTTCATGGAAGTAACCATATAATCCATGCTTTTGTAGAAACTTTGCTGGTAGCTTTCAGGGAGAAGTAGCAAAAATAGTAATGGTTTAATGTCCTGTCTGTCTCTGTCAGGCAGTCTTTCCTTTGACTACTATGGACTTTTGTATATCAAAGCCTTTTCTTCTTCTGCAAATGGCACTTTTGTACATCCTATGAATGACACAGAGTGATACTTTAGACTGTGATTCACCCTGGAGCTCCATTCACGGGATCAGATAACAGAGCCAGCATAGCTCTGAGGTGTGTAGACATACACATCCCATGCTTGGAGGCTCATCCCGTGCTGCTCACAC
This sequence comes from Picathartes gymnocephalus, assembly GCA_013390045.1. NCBI lineage: Eukaryota > Metazoa > Chordata > Aves > Passeriformes > Picathartidae > Picathartes > Picathartes gymnocephalus. Next base: position 247,987 of record WEKY01008148.1, read on the forward strand.
TGTGAGTAACTGACTGACTTGGGGTCTTGTAAGTGTGCAGGGATTGAGAGTGGTGTGTGTGAACTGTGGACACAGCACAGCTTCTCTGAGAGACAAAACCAATGGAGGTGGAGGACAAAAAGCCAGATTGTCAGCTAAAGCAATCTGTTGCCATTCCTTAAAGCCACCACATTGCAGAAAAAGAAAGTCTTGGCCACAGCTACAACATTTTTTCCCTCATCAGCTGTTGCTGCTACCACTTCTCATTTGTGTGCTCATTTTTCCATGTCTCCAGTTGCCTGAATCTCTTCCTTACTGCAACCACAGCAACTGCTATGACTCCACCCCAAAACTCCAAAATTGCTCAGTGAGTAGCACCATGACTTCCCAGATGCATGTCTGTCATGTCAAATCTCACATTGTAATCTCTGCTTGGCCGTTAGCAATGCTGGCCTGCTTGCACAGCACTCAGCCAAGTGATGAGCAAGATATTAAATCAAGCTCCTCTCTGTCCATCTCACACTGTTCCCAGGTGAAGTCCAAAGCAGCTGTGATAAATTCTGCTCTTAGAGCTTTGGATTCAATAACAGTTATTGACCAGGTATTGTCAGGGTATAGAGTACAGATTGCAGTCACTGTCAACAGAGCAGGCTTGGAACTGACCTGCATCTGGGCAGGCACCAGCTTAATTTTTTTTTTTTTTAAATTTATTTATTTTGTAAAATTAAATTTTGAAATTGTGCATAAATATAAAAATGAATGTATTTTAAAAACAAATCTTTTGCCAGATGTTGAAGAGATTCATCAGCACTAATGGGGGAAATGACAGCTATATTTTCTCGGTAAGGCATTTTGAAATAAGTCATACAGCAACTGTTTCATCATGAACAAAACCCACTTCTGTGTACAGAAGTGCTGAGCCAGGAGTGCTCTGAGTGACTGATCTGTATTTCGATCACCACCTTCAGCGGCTGCGATAGACTCGGGCAGATTTTATAGGGTGCTCTCTCAATTGAAAAGAGCAATGAGAAATTCAGATCACTTATCCTCCAGGACTGTGAGATCCTCATTCTCTGCTCAGTCAAAGGCATGATGTCTGTGTTTGACATCTGTAGCGTGGCTGGAACACCGCAGCACCTCTTGGCTGGCAGCCAGGGATAACAGGTTTTTTTAATTAGTCACCGGTATCTTACTTAATGACCTGAAGATTATTGCAAGGATGCCAGGAATATATATCGCCTGAAAAGAGATATAAGACTGAATCATCACTGTTTGATATGTCTGTCTCCCTTTTTTCCATTTAATTTTGGCTGCATGTGCAGTCCCCCTGGTCTCTCTCTCCATTTTAAATGCATGGTAGGTGGGCACTGCAGGGTGCTGCAGTCCAGCCCCTCGCCTGCTCACAAGCCTGGAAAGCCTGCAAGTGGAATGATACCCTATCCAAGCATAGGGGCTCAGGCCCAGTTAACTAATTATCACCATTGGGATTTTCAATCAGATAGGCTGGCATTTAAATATTGATCCATCTCTAATGGTGACAGGGCTACCAGTGATGCTTTCCAGAGGTGAGTGAATGGCTACACTGAAAGCTTGGGCTGTCTCAAGGCAGTAAGACAACTAACCAAATATTCCACAAGCAGATGGTTTGTGTAGTTGTGGCATACATCTATCATAATGCGATATAAACCAGCAACAGTTCATCTGTGATTAAGAAATATTTTCTGTTTGCATTCTATTTTCCTTTCCAAACTCCTTAACAATGAGCAGAATGAGCGATGCTTAGAGGAGGAGGTTGAATGGAGGTAGAATTCAGTATTTAAATGAGACAGTCACAGAAAGACATTGTCTAGGTGAGCCTGGCTTTGTATGAATTTCAACAGGAAAAATAATTTTGCCCAAACTGTCATTGTGGATATCCTTTTACTAGTAATAGACTGAAAAAAATGAAATATCCATAAATCAGATGGTATCTATGACTCACCAGACAAAAAACCAGAGCAGAGTATTTGAGGGAAAACTTCAGGTGAAGCATTTGCCACTCATGTTAATTATGAGAAACTGTTGTCTGAAAGCTGGTCCTCATGCATTGCCCTCACGACTCATCACTGCTGCCTCTGAATCACTCAGGTAATTCTCAAAATTAAGGGAGAGGGAGGTGTTAAAAGAGGAGCAATCAAGACTTTCCTGATTTCCTCTGCATGTATTGCCAAACTGAAAAAAATTCACCTGAAGCACAAGGTCAAGATATAAAATGGAAATTTACAGGCAAAATTTGCCACCAACTGAACATCAGCCAGAGTGGCCACAGACGTAGCTGCTACCACTGAGTCCCAACTCACTGAGTCAAACTACAGAGAAGCAAAGGCAGAATTTCTTGACTCTTAACTGAATTTCTTAAAACTAATATTCGGCCTATAGTTCAGGTACAGGCTGAATGCCTTTTATTCCCCCCAGGTGAAATTTAAGAGATGTTTAGGAAGAAGATTGAAACAGAGTTTGATTTGGGTTTCTACACCAGCTGATTCAAGGGTCTCCTACAAAAAGCTCAGCTTCACGGAGGATAGATGACTCATTTTCATTCAGTCAAACCTTGCAGATTTTTTAATGGTACAGGAATAAACCCTTCAATTTTCTACCTAAGGAAAGGTAAAATACAGGTATATCAAGATCTAAAATATCAAGTTGATTTTTTCTGTCTGCATTCCCAGATCCTTCATTAGCACTAAACACACTTGTTGCAGGGAGCAGAGAGCCTTTGGAGCAGCAGCTGGTGTCTTGGAAGAAAGCTACCTGGGCCATGCCTGTGGCTGATGCTAACAAACTTCTTGTTCTGCTCTGAGGCAAACTGTGGGAGGGCTGTGTCGGATGGGCCAGAGGGAATGGAGACCCTTTCTTAGCACCATTCCTGCAAGATCCAGCCTCCCAAGACTGCCTTCTCTTGAGCAAGAAATCCTTCTTGGAACAGCTGGCTTGATGTAGGTACTTGTCTTCCTTACCTGAGCAGATTGGCAAGACTGAGTTTCCAGTCTGGTGAAGAGAAAATGTATTATTTGTGTTCTGCTGCTATGCTTGTGCAAGCATTCCAGAGCAGCACTGTGCTAAAATGTGGGAACATGCCTTTTATACCCTGATGGAAAAGTGGAGGTATGTGGGCAAAGAGCACAGCATAATCTCTTGGCCTTATTTTGGTTTTCAATGATCTTATTTTGTCCATGTTGTCTGCATATTGACACGACAACCAATCAGCTAAAACTTAGCTAAATAATGACCTCTCTGATGTGATTTAAAGCTGTCTTGTGGAAAAAAAATTAAAGGATCACCAGCTGAAATTGAAATACTCAGCAGCAAGGCAAAGAGAACTACAGTACATGAATACAGAGAGGACTGTCCTTATGGTAATTCTGGCAGATGGCATAAGGTTGCAAGCAAGTAATAGAAAATTTTAAAACTAATGAAACAAGATTAGCATAGGCCATTCCATTAGTATTTCCCCTCCCAAACAGTTCAGTCCTGATTACATTTTATATCCTCATGGAATTAAAGCATTGTACTTGCTGGCTGCAAAGGGAAATTAGATCAGGCTACTGTTTGTGGATGATTAACTTGCATTTCGTTTTGGACTAAATGTATGCCCTGGAGTCCTTTGGAGCCACAGACAGACCCTTTTCTTATGGGGAATTTGAGCAACACAACACAGGGTACAGTACTTCATCTTATGTGAAATAAGCTGGGTAACCACAGACACAGACAAACCAAGACTTTCATGAACTCTAACAAATTTATATGGTTTCACTGCACGAGTGACGTTACTGATAAAATATGCCTGGGGAAAGTTGCGTGACTCCAAGATCTGTTTCTCCCATGCACTGGAAACGGCTGCTTGCTAGTGTCTGTGTCACCCTCCACTAATACATCCCTCCTCATGGTGGCAAGGCAGTTCATTGATGCTATTCCTGCCCCCCGTGTTGTAATTATTTGCTGCTGGTTGCCATCTCCAGAGGCTCAGATTCCCCCCAGCTTTAGACAGCGAACAGAGGCAGCTGGGTTGGGAGCAATGTCACCTCACGCAGCAGGCAGGTGGAAGAGCTGCCAAGCGAGAAGCAGCAGCAGCTGCTGAACTCTCTCTTACTGGAGATGCCTCTCGTTCTCCGTCAGAAGCAGAAGCAGCCCGTGGTGACCACACTTCTGACTTAGGCACTCCCTGAAGAAGGATGAGGCTGTCTAATGCAGAGTTACCTATTTTGTTCATGCTGAATAATCTTCTTCTGTCCCTTCTTACACCAAGAAATCTGCACACCTGGGGGGTGCAACTCCTGTTGCCTTAGCCCTGCTGCTACACCCTCCTACACTCTGGAGGAAATTTATAGAGGCATCAATACAATTTCTTAAAGTGAAACGACCCTTAAGAAAAGTAAACGTTGGGAATTAATGGGCGAACTGCTCTTTTTTTGCTGCTGAAAAACAAGGAAAACCTTATTGGTGCATTCTATTAAAATAGCCTGAAAATAAATTATATGCTGCTCTTATGATGACAGTCACGCAGATTTATATTATTATTATAAATAATTATACAGTTATTCAAAGTAATTTTGTTATTTGACTTTCAGGGACTTATCACACAAAGGAACAAGGGCAGTGACCTGATCTCTCACATGAAAGATAAAGACACATAAACTGTCTAACCAGCCACTTTGCTATGCATGGAGAATAAAACCATTTTTATGCAAATAGAATCTGAGACTAAAACATCTTTTTCCTTCACCTCCTTTCTACTACATTATTAAATAAATCATGAAGATGTCACTGGAGACCACATAGAAAGAGGTCTCAAATGGTAGAAAGAAAAGCTTTCTGGATTTTTCTGTTTTTAATTTCAAAAGGTATTCTGAATTAAAAAAAGAAGAGAGGAGAAAGAAAGCATAGTGCTCTTCACATGCCTGATTTCCCAGGAGTACAAACAACCTCTATGTCATTTAGTAATAATACAACAAATTTTCAAAAACAAACACAAATGAAAATTAAACTATGAACTTGAGATTCGCAGTGTCCAATCCTCTTCAAATTCAAATTATTATCAGTGAATCTTTTTGGCTAATTTATGCAGCTAAAGTGTAGATGATAACTTCTTCCCCCTCCCCTTTTTTTTTTTTTTATACTGGAGAGATATTCTTCAGTCATAGTGCTGGAAGTTCTGCACATAAAAGCTGAATAATAATTTGTCATTTCTCATAGATGCTCCATATCATGTACAGTGCTGAGAGTACAGTGCAGAAAGTGAGAAGGGAAAACCATGCATTTTTGTGTTGAAGAATAGATCAACACTGAATTTGCCTGTCATTTGAGCAAATACCCTAAGGTAACTACAGTTGTTTTGAGTCAGAGGTTTTTGGTCTTCAGTAAGCAACATTAAATATCCCAGTTGTAATACAGAATTCTCTGTAGATTAGTCATATCACACTGAAAATTGAACACACATGTATGTCTTACCTAAGAGGGGCACGAATTTGGAGCTGGAAGAACTAAATCATGGTTACTGTCTACCAAAAAAGGGGTTACTCTAGAAGAGATGTTATGGAATAGTTAAGGTTTAGATTACAGGGTTTGTATTTGGGACAACTTCACTTGGTAGTGAAGTTCTTAGTCCTTGATCTTGTGGATATTTCAGCTCTTAATGTGACCTAAGGAAAAGAAGCCTTTGTCAAAATTGGTTGGGATTCCTGCAAATGCTGCATTTCAGGGCCATGACTGGTACTCCATGCTCACTGGGAATGTAGGAGAGATAGCTTTGAATGCCTGTGGCGGGATCTGAAGGGAATGTGGGGTGTGCCGTGTGAGCTGGGGTGTGAGGGGACCCTTTCCACTATCTTCATGGGGACCTCTGGAGAGTGGGGCTCCAGCCATCCACCCAAGGGAGCACAGGTGATTTGCTTGCTATGGTAATCCTGGCAGCAGGTTTATTCAGTGGATTTGTTTTCCTGACCTTTACCCTTCTGATGGCAATCATTACTCTACAGCTGTTCCTCCCCTACGTATTGGATTGAACAAGCTTGGTGTTCTTCACCTCTGTCAACCAACAGGTTCTCCATCCTGGTCATCTGAACAGCAACTGAAATATAAGCCCATATATCTGCAAGAGTAAATGTCTCTTTTCATTTTGAACCAGGGAGATGCAATGTTTAACCATGCAGGAGTAAGCTGAAGGGTGGCATTTGTGAGAAGGAAGAAATGTTTTAGGCAGCTCATATTGTGAACTAGCATGATGTTTTTGGACGAGAAGAAAGGGAAAAAATCCTTTAAAGGTATGTAGGAACATCACCAGATACACTACTTGAACTGTTAGTTAATGGTAAAATGAAATATTTCCTACCCATGAAAGTACAAATCATGTATTGAATCAGATTCCAAAGATGATGTAGTATGATAAGAAATGCCAAAAGTGTTATGCAGAATGCTAACTCCTGTGAGAAAATAAGAAGAGTGCTTCACCAGTGTTGTCATCACATGAACTAGTCATTATCACCATGTTCCGTGAAAAAGCTCTGTTTCCACAGCACTTTTCCATGATATACTTTAATTAGAGGAAGGGAGTAAATACAGTGGTGTGAAGAACATCAGCTGGGGTTTAAAAAAAAAATACGGGAATATAGCATTTCAGAGTGGGTTGTGTAAAACCACATGCAGGAAAAATAAAAAGTTGAAGTTCACAAACTTCAAAATGATCACTGCCACACAACAACAGCCATTTCCTTTGTGACACAGACACAGCTCAGATCCTTAAATCTGACCACAGCATCATCTCACAGCATCACCCTCACTTGGTCACTCTGCTTTTTCTATTCTTCTGCACTTTCCTGCTTCTTGAGCTTTCCTATTTCTTGCTCTGTCTCCAGCCCAGTGGTAATCCCATTTTTAGCTCCCCTGCTCCTTTCTCCCACATCACCAGAGCTGTTCTTCTCAACATCCTCCTCCTCCTCCTCCCAAAATGCCAGTGTCACCTGTGATCTGGGAAAATATCGAGACATAGCACCCCCAAACTCACATGCCAACAGGAAGTGACATCTTTCCTATGTGCTTGTGTTTGCTCCTAGTATGCAATGAAGAAAGCTGGGTACCAGGCTGCTGTTGTTTTTCAGACAGCTGCCCACATCAAATGCAAGTTTTGATCCTTTTCTTGTTGAGGCTGAGCTATGCAGACCACACTTAGGCAAGCTCCCAGGAAATTAACCTAGTACAGAATTTCTCTACCTATGGTGAGGTTAGGCTGCCTGGTCATCTGTGTAACTGATAAGAAGAAACAGCACCAATAAACTTCACTGTGAATTTACTTTTTGCCAGTTCATTTCAAATATACTTAAGAAGACAATGTCATAGTAGATTTGATAATTTTAAAGTCCTTTTGTTTTTAATTCCACTCAAATACTCTCAAATCAAACCCTGACTTGAAAAACAGCCACTGAAATTCAGTGGTCAAATATTGCTTTTGTTAAGAAAGTCAGCAAAGTGAGCCACCAAATTCAAGTGTCAGAGGCTGAAACCTCTAGCAGAGGATAAGTGCCCCTTTTATCATACCTCTATGAACTCCTTCTAACTTTTTACCTGGCACATGATTGTTTATCTATTATCATACAGTCTGTAATTGTTGACTACATAGCTGCTTATGTATGCTATATAGTCATCTCCAGACTTAAAGGAAACAGCATGAAATACTTACTACCCACTTGTGCTTTTTCAGACATATACACATAATGTCCTCTCATCGCACACATACAGGTAATTGCTTTGTTAAAATATGCAGCTAGGACCTGTAAATTATGATGGTTTGATTTACAGAGTGCTGCTCATGGGCTGGTCAGCAGAAACTGGAGCAGGACCTGGCGTAGTGTGCAAACCCTTGCACAGCTCCCTCAACTCTGTTCCTTGTACCTTTGGCCCATGTGGAGTTTGTATACATGTGCTGAAGGAGGACTACTCAAATTCAGGTTATACCAACTCTCATATTGTCATTTTAAGGAAAACATCCTCCTGTACTCAACACATCAGTATCTTTTATCCCATCATGCTGCAGAGTGTCTAACACTGAACTGAAATGTATTATATTCATGCTCTCTTTTAATCAAATCTCAAGAATCCTTGGAGCAAACCCTCTGCCACAGATCTGAACCCAGGAAATCACACTGCTTACTAACAGGCAAACACATGAGAAGGCTGTGAGTGTTTGCATAGCTTCATGTTTGCATGGGGAAGCACTCCAGGTGCAGCCACAGAGCTGCAGAAGGCAAAGCCAAGCCGTAGCTGCTCAACCAGCCACGGTAGGAGAGCACATACACAGACTGTCAGCAGGTGATGAGAGTAATCTCATGCACAGGATTTCTCTGCCACTAACACATGCAAATATCTGATGTGCAGAGACATCACGGGCCTCTCCAATAGCTCCTGTGTGTGAGTAACTTTGATAACAGCTGGCAGAAGCAAGGTGCACTGGCAGGTAAGCACAAGCAACCACCAGCATGCTGCTCTGAAGCTACAGGCAGCCTGTCACATATTGAAACCATCTATAAATCCAGTCAATTTGCTGAAATGACAATTTGTGCTGTTTTCGTATTTTGGATATCGTTCTTATTCTTTAGCATGCAGAGGAAAATGAAGCCTCATTTTCCTTAACAGTTGCTGTTCCCGCCTTGCTGCACATCACAGCCCTCTGGGGTGACTTCGGAAGCACTGACCTTGGACGTCGCTGCAGTGGCATTACTTTCCTTACCACTCCCTGGTGCACTCTCCTCGATTGTTGCTGCTGTCGGGGCTTCTGCCTTCTTTGCGCTTGTTTCCAGAGAAACAGGAGTCCCTACTTTCCCCAGCCCACTCACCAGGGTTGAGCTTGGACTGCTTGGTTGCCGTGATTGGGACTTATACCAGCTAGGGTAAAACAAGGGATCGATGGTTTCTGCTGTGGCCGGCACTTGAGTGTCAGACTCGGGAGTCTGTTGAGAACCACTTGGTGTCACAACAACATCCTTAATCAGGACAGATAAAGAGAAGAACAAGCAGAGTGCACCATGTTACCTTCCTGCTGTAGTCACATTGTTCTGTATGTTGTGTTTGTTAGATATCACTGCAAGGCATAGATTTATCCAACTAATATGATCTGAAAGAATTGCAATCAAAATGCAAAGCAAAAGCAACTATCATTTGAATATAACACAGGCAAGGGAAAGAAAATAAATGAACCCAAAAACAGAACAGGAGGGTAGAACTAGCTGGGAAGGGGGTGCTAACTGAGAAAGGAGTGAGCAAGGGGTTCCTTAATTCAGATAAATCCTCAATTCAATTCTAAAAACAAGGAATTCTGCATAAGAGCCTCATGAACCCATTCCAGCCATGAATGACAGGTGTAGGTACCTTCAAAAGGCTTGTTGGGTTTTAGGTTAAGAACAACACATCTGCCAATGAGTGTGTTGATATGAGCAGTCAGAATAAGGAGAGAAGCATTTGCCCATGAGCCTTGCCATCAATGTTGTAAGCCAAGCACTGTTGCTCTGCCAGGAAGAGGAACAGCCAGATGACCTACACCTCTCTACCTGCATCAAGCTCTCGGGATTTCCACACACACAACCTGCCATCACCACTGCCGTTCTACACCAGAAGGCAAAAACTGAAATAAAGGTATCCCCCACACCACAACCCCACGTGCCATGTCTGACTCCACGCCTGACTATCTCCTAATGGCATTTTACAATTGCTAGAGCAGCATGCTGCACCTTTCTCACTTTACCCTTAGAAATTAGAGAATTAATATTGGTGGGCAGAATTTCTTATGTCTCGTTCTTGTTTGCATAAAACCCTGCATCGGTTAGGGAACACAAATTCAGTTAAGTCAGTGCAAATTATCAAATTTTGATTAAAGCAATAAAGCCTGATTTAAGAACATCTTCACACGACTGGTGAAAACTCACAAATGTTTTTAGATCAAAGAAAGAATTAATCTATAGTATTTATTTTCACTTGTTTTATGTGGGGAGCATGCTACAAAGATCCTTTGTGTGCTTTCTTGTTTTCACATAGGCTTCCTCAAATATATTCGCAGCAGCCTTCACCCCCATCAGCAACTTCACTGAGTAAATTGTGTAAGAGGAGAATTTGCTAAGTTAATGGTATGCAAGGCAACCTAAAGTAGTGCATGAAGTATATATTTTTAATGTACATCTTTTATAATATGCAGCAATTATGGTCTCATTCTAATCACATTCCCTAAGAAAAGTGTTGGCATAAAATATTCACACGCTGAACCTGTTTGCTGTTAGGCTGTAAGAGGCAGTTTCCTCTTCTGTTTGATGTATGATATTCCTGCATCTACCTAGACATATCCCAATGATGATCAGAGCAGAAGGCAGCAAGCACCATTCACAGAAAACAGATTAGAAGTATAATCTAAAGACTGGTGAAGTATAATCTAAAGACTCTAAATCTTCTAAATTAGAAGTATAATCTGAAGACTCTAAATCCAGAGGGAATGCCAAATTCTCTTAGTATAAATATTTTAACAATCATCTCATTTATAGCTGTTAGTCTGAGTTAAATCACAGCAAGCAGATCATTCACTGTAATGCACTTAACTCCCAAACAGAGTCTTTTTTATTTATAACTTATGTATCCCATATATATATTAATTTATCTAGCAGCTAATTTTTTGTTTACCAAGTGATACATGCACAGGTCGAAGTAAAGTTGCATATATGTGTACAAGGGTAATAAATAATTTTGCCTTCCAGTGCATTGACTCCCTTAGACCTGCTCCTGACTTAAGGTGCCCACAGGACACAGGGGAGCATTTTCCGACTCTGCCAGGTGTACTCAGCATAGCTGGCAGGGCAGTGGGGCAGCGGAGACATTTACCTGACCAGCTGGGGCAGCCAAAACTGGCGCTGGAGTGGGTTCAGCCAGGGGCTCTGCCCCTGCGCTCTGTGCTTCAAGATCCTGCTGAGGTGGCTGTGGTGCTCTCTCCGCCCCTTCCTCTTCCACCTCTTCCTCCTCCTCCTCCTCTCCTGATGACTCTGTGTGGACTTCACCCAAGCCTTCGCCATCCTCTGTCTCCTCCTCTTCTTCTTCTCCTTCCTCCTCTGATAGGACACGTGTAAAAGGACAGGTTGAGCACCATGTAAAGATTTGGTTGGTTTGGTTTTTACGTCATTAAAAAGCCATTTGCAATCGCATGGCAAAGTTACTGACAATCTGCTGCCTCCAGAGAGGGTGTTGGTGAGGAACCTGCTCCCACCAGCCCCGACTGGGCACTGCCATGGAGCTGCCAGCAGGAGCTTTGGGGCAGGTAACACACTGAACACACATGCTGGTTAAAATCTTAAGCTGGCCCTTTCCATGGGAAGGAGGACAGACCTTCCTGTCAATGCAGTTACCCTCACCAGGGATGTGCAGCACAGCCCTGCACGTTTTGGGGAGAGGCTACCTGGGATCTGTCGTGATAAAAGTCGTTCCAATTCTAGGTGTATGTTTGTTTTATTGCTATTGAAGCTGTCATCATAATTCTTTACCAGGTCAGTGCTTTGCAATGCATGACTGGAGGTTTGAGATACCAGCATGCCTAAGCCAGACTGTCAAACTTGGTCAAACCGTTGCTTTTGTGCCATCTGACACATCCTGTGGTCTGCAGTTGTGGCTCAGCCTCTAGCACTGGATTTTCTTTTGTATAATCACACTAGTTATCCTAAAAAATGTTGGCTGTTGTTCAGGGCCATCTTAGCACTTCAGAGAAATAAACCTAGAATTGATTATAATTGATACATAATGCTCTGGTTACATTTTGGGACAGATAGAAATATTTGATTCAAGGTTTCCTACTCAGTATCATCATATGAATCACACAGAGCTGCTGTATAAAAGAAAGAAATTTTGGTGAAATAAATTACGTACCTCTGTCAAAATCAATTTCTCGTATTATTTTTTCTTCTCTACTAAGGTTCACTGTGAATTGGTTCATATTTTCATAGCCATCCTCTATTTTTTCCATTTGAAATCCTTTAGAAGCTTCAGTAATTCTAAAATAGAGATTGGTTTTTGGCATTGGATTTGAAGAGAACTTTATAAATTGTAAGTGATTACAAAAAACAAGAGTGTCACATTTAAATACTTACTTTTGTAGCAATGTTTTGGCATTCTGTGGAAACAAAAAAGAAATAACTGACTTCTCAAATGATACAATTTTTTCAGAGATTTTAAGCATTGAGAAATAATTCTTACACTGGCAGCTTTTAAAAGCACTAATAAGGATTTCATAAGTGACAGCCATGACATCTAGGAATGAGATGGAATTTGGATGGTAATTAGTATACAGCTGAGTAAACCTTTCCGTTCTTCAAAGATGTTTTAATTAAAAAGTGAATATGATGGGAAATATGCACAGTTGGTAAAAAAAGAAAACAAACCAAATGGAAATATTTTTCCTCTTTTTTTTTTTGGTTGTGTTTGTGGCGAAAAGCATTTGGTCTGTTACCCTCTTTAGTCACAGTAATCACATCTTTGACTATCCATAAGGAAATTCTTTTGGAGAGACAAAATTCTATTTGGCTAGGAAGAATACTGTACTCTTCAAAGGCAATTCTTTGAGGAAAGTAAGTGGGGGTTTTATTTTGTTTTTGTTTGTGTTTTTTTGTTTTGTTTTGTTTGGTAGAAAATGCCCTTCCAACCCTTAATATAGAGGAATTGTAAACTTGCAAGACAGAAATTGTACACCAATGAATTCATTGGATACACTGCTAATGATTCCCTACTCATCTCTCTTAAGTTTATAGTAAGAAAACAGAAGAAAAAAAATAAGTAAAGGTGTAAAAATGTAACTTAGCACATAAATTATTGAAGTATTAATAATTTTGTCAATTTACAAGTGAAACCTATAATTCTCTGAAGTTCATGTACACATGAACATATTGTTTCACCATGATATTGGTGGGAAAATAAAGATTAGCTGGAAAATGTTTAAATTCCTATTTCTTCTATAGGGACCAGAAATTCATACACAGGATAGTTTATTTTAGTGCAAATAGCAAATACCCGTGTTCTTGACTTGGATACTATTCACAAGAAAAGTAGTTATTTGTCTGAGCTGATTCAAGTGTTTAAAAAATGAGTTTGTGTAAATGTTCACTTGAAGGTAACCAAACTCTGAATGGGCCTACAATTAAGAAATTCTTAAATAATATACCAATAAAGCCATCATTCTTTTTCTATCTCTATTTATAGACTTTATACCTGCAAAAACACGGCCATTTCTGGTTCTTCCATGAACTGGATTCCTGATTCAACCAGTTTTGACACAGCTTCCAAGTGATCCGCATACTTCTTCATCAGGGAGCGGACGTGTTCCAGTTTTTCCTCTTGGGTTCTAGTGATTATTTGTGTCATCTCATTTTTTCTTTCTTCCAGTACAGAATAGAGATAATCAAATTTTTCACACAACTGTTCTTTCTGTCGTCTGCAGCATTCCTGTGAATCATTTGGTTTATGTTAAACATGTTATGTTCTTAAAAGGGTTTCTATTTTTACAGTTACTTGGAAGCATTTTCATCAAAGAAATTCCTCTTTCTGAACAGTGCAAAGGATTCTGAATAACCCCAGAGACTTTTATAATTTTCAAAGTCCAAGCTGTTGGAACAAAAGTTTAAAAACTCTTCTCAAACTCTGAGTTTCAAGCCACTGAAAGGCCCCAAACAGGTTATTGTATAACTTGTGAGTCTGCTAAAAAAAGTAAAAAGGTATTTATGATGTCTGTAGTGATACATCAAAGTCTGTAGAAAAAGTAAAAGCTCCCACCGTATTAGCAGCTGGGTCCATTTGCGTGAACAGAATGGTTTTAAAAGGAGCAAGCATCTCAAACAGCTCTGGAGAATTTTCTTTTTCTACCAGAGTACCTGGAACAATCCTGGCTGGGCTTGATTTTCACATATGCCCTCTTAGGCTCAATTTGGACAAGAGGTATCCATTATATTCCATTTACTGTGCACAGAATGAGGTAGCAAAGAAAAAGGTGTGTGACAGAAGCACAAAGACAAGAAGGAGGAATCAGATTCTGATCGTATGTTCCGGCACATCATTTCTTGAGACACTTCTATTGTCCCTCCAACCAGACAACAGCATCTTTCACTGAGTTGGGAGGATGGGTTTGATGACTGCTTCATTGAGCACTCTCTAAAAAGAACAAACTGCACTTGTAAAGGAGGACTTATGGGGTGTAAATGGGAGATGGATTATATATAATGTCTGAGGTCTACCAAATAGAAGTACTTGAGTCATCTGTGTGCTCCAGGTCATAACCTTATTGTGGTTAGACCTGGTTGTGGATGGTGGTGATTATTTAAATCTCTTTCCTAGGAACTGAGGGTGAATCGATTCCTCATCTTTGTTCCTTGAGGCATAATGCTGAGATTCTGGCAGCACAGGATTGTTAACAGTCCCACAAAACTTTTGGTAGTGATAAGACTTATTATTCACAGCACTTGGCCACTTTTTTCTTGACTTCCAGCCAGAGCTCATTTCTATGACTGGTGATAGTCTGCTTTGTATCATTCAAAGGAGAAAGCCTTTCAAAGATGTACATTTGGCTAAAAATCACTGTCTGCATGAGGGTGGAGAGGGGATTGAATGCACATCTTGATGCATTGACCCGAGTATCCACCTCTGCTTCCCAGCGAGGAGGGGTAGGCTAAACAGGCACTCCTTGCAGGGGATGCAGGCTTGCCCTGCCCTTCTGGGAGTCCTTGTCACTCCCCAGAAATTCCTGATTAGTGCAATTACAGGGTGGAGTTAAGGAAATCTTCAAAGGAAGTGAGTCATGGTCTGGGTGTCCTTCTATGTTCAGACCTCAAATAATCTTCTCTTCTTCCACTCCTTTCCTAGCTTTCTCCCCATGAAATGTCATTCAGATCACTTGTAAAACAACCTTAATTTCAAGACAGGTGTGTGCTATCTTTGTCATTTGACACAGGACAAGTGTTAGGGCAAGAAGAGCAAGCAAGTTACAGCAGGGTGCCCTGAGAGATTCTTTCCTGTGTTTAAGCACTAATAGATAATATTTCCTGCCAGCAGATATTGCAGGGTTGTAAATCTCAAAAGTGGAGTGCAAAACAGGTTTCTAACTGCAAATGCTGAAATATTTCTGAAATATTCTCTTTCTGCATAAAAAGTTCCCATATGAAGTCTCTGCCTGATGGAATTACTCTAATCAGATTCTGTGTAATGAAGAAGGTTAACAAATACATGACTTTGCATTCTAAAAAGCTCTCAGCCTTTTTGTTTTTTAAAGCACAGCTACATCAAAAAGAAAAGAGTCCTCGCTACTGAGCATGAGTCTCACTGCTTGTTCCAAAGGACCTGTATTGACTGGCCTATGTTCTTACCATTTGAAAAAACACTGTAATTTTTCCTTTGTTATTAAGCTCATTTACAGAGCTAAACAGAACCTAACTATTGATTATAGTTTTCTGGTATTTAGCATTTCATATTCCTTTCTCAATTTTCAGTATAACATGACAATTAGGTCCACCTTTCAATTAATTAAAAGCTATACAAGTACTTTTTTGCTTTTCTGGTTTTTAAGGTTGGATAGGAGCAGTGGCTAAATGTAGAATTGTAGGCTATTACTTATTCCAGCTAAAAGGAAAATGATCATGTATTTTCTGCTAAAGCAGATATTTATTGTTCTTTGCAAAGTGTTAAGAAAGAAGAGACAATCCTGGATTGTGTTATTTCCATGTGTAAACATTTCTGAGTTCCAGCTGTAGTTTCTCATCTTCAAGGACAAACTGATGTCAATTCAGACAAAGCTCCTGCATAGTAGGAAATGTGATTTGCTTTAAATGTAACATGGAAGTGCCAAGGTAAACTCTAAGATCTGTTTTCTGCAATCTTTGATGTTAAAGGTGAAAAGCCTGATAAAACATCTGAAGGTAAAATGGCTGCATTTTCTTTGGGCTTTGATTTTACAGGTTAGATTTTAAACTGAGTGGATGACTCTGAGGAAGCTAGTTTCAGAAACTGTTGTATTTTTTAAGCTATTTTTAGCAAAACGTTTTCTCCATACTTCAGACTAGGTGTTTGAAGACTTGTTTCTGGTTCAGCTAGTTCAACTTAAACGAGTGTAAGCTTTTGCTTTTGTATAATTCAAATTTCTGCAGTTAACCTACTTGAAAGGCTTGTTTCTGTCTGCAAAGTCCTGATAGCAGCCAATTTCATCCTTGCGGTGTGAAGGCTTCCCAACCACAAAGTTTTGACTGCCATTAATGTGCTCTCTCTTTTACTTGGGACAATGGTTTTGTGTTCTTTGAAACAAACTCAGACATTTTCTGTTCCTTCTTGCTCGGAATTGTGTACATAGATGGTGTAATTGTTTTTTTCTTACTAATTAGACTCTATACATCTTGGACAAACTTCTTTTTCCCTACTGTTTCTCCTTTCTGCTCCAGCTCAGAAGGGTCAATATAATTCTAATTGGGCTGAGAGGGATGTAACTCCTTCACTAGATGCTTCATCAAATTCTGATCACAAAATCAATTCATATGAGCTCCTTTCAGCATGTTTTTCTGTGATGCTCAGATTGGTCAAAGTTGATGTTTATATTTGCTTTGCTGATGCAAAGCTCTCAGAGGAAGTGAAAGCCACTTCTGCTATTGAATAACACAGAACTAATTTCAACACTTTCAGAGTAAGGCCTTCACCAGAAAGTCCAGTAAGAACCCAAACTCCTCTCCCATGAGCAAAACAAGACTCCTTAAAGGACATTTTAAAACACTACTTCTATGCAGAAGACAAAGCAACCAAATACAGAGCAAATACTGACATACCTGTGAACCATGGTGTGCCTACTCTGTGTCTGAGACTAAGGCTCTGTTCACCAGACCTGTCAGACTTCAGACTAATATTGGTCTTTTACAACTCTAGAATCTGATCTTAGATAATGTACAGAGCCATGAGGAATGGTTTAGTGAAACAGTGTGGGAATGCTTTTGGGTAAAGTGAGGTTTGTTAAAGAATGATCATTACCAGAAGTTTAAAAGTGTCACAGTACAGGCTCTCCTCGGTACCAGGCTGAGCCTGTCTGTCATACATCTCCACCAATGGATTCACCCCATGTCACTGATACAGGGCTGTCCAGGCATGGACCTTAAGCCAATCAGATAACGACCTGAGAGTTTTTTTGAAATGTGCCTGGATAAAAGGCAGCCTGGGAAAATGAAAGTTGGCAGTTACTGTTCACCCCATCATGAGGTTGGCTCTTTTTCTTTGTCTCATCCCGTGGACCCCTGGACCCCTCACACAATATAAAAGATGCAACGTCACACTGAAATAACTTCATTTAAAGAGGCGGTACCTACCTCAACTGTCTTGCAGGTCTCTTCCAGCTGCGTGACAATCCCTTGCACTCTGTCATTGCTCCCCACCAGGACTGCAATGCCATCACTCAGCTCAGACTAGGAAGAAAGGGCAGAGCAAGGAGAAAGGTGTTAGGTGCTGTCAACTTCAGGGTGACACATCTAACAATGGGGAGCAGGAGGTAAATAAGCCATACCCAGGATATTACTTCGTCTTTCCACCAGAATTGAGAAAAATTGGAGCTTTATGTGCCCACAAGGTATGTGCTTGTACTTTGACGTTTGTTTCCTCCCACAACACATTATGAAAACACTGACATTTTGGAAATTTTAATGGAGAAGAAACTGTGGTTTGGAAAGAAGGAAGCACTTTGTTCTAGGAAGTTCTTATAGATGCTTTTGTCTGAAGTGCTGTTTCAACAGGCCCCAAATATTTCCTTTGGGTTTGTTGAGAGAAAAGACTTTCTCTTGAGGGGTTGTTTTTTCAGTGTCTGGGTCTAGCCACACCACTGTGGTATTTCACTGAGGACTGTAGCTCTTGGCCTTGGAATAGAGAAGAGGTGACCCATGGATCTTGGGGGTGCAAGGTGTTACAGAGTCCCTGGCAGTGGCGTTGGGGTCGTGGTGAGAGGGGACAGGAGAAAAGGAGGAGAAGAAGGTAGAGGCTGAGCCACTGGCATGAGGGAAATGAGTGGAGGAAGAAAATAAGCCAAGTGTGGGGATGGAGATGATTGTGAGGGATCCCTGAGGGAGAGAAAGAAGCCAGTCTTAGGGAGCCTGGGGAGGGTGCTGGGGAGTGCAAGGGGCCCTAGGCACACTGCTGTAGTAACAGAGACAACTGTGTTCATGGCCTCCAAAGCTCTGTACAGAATCCTTTGAGGCCTTCACAGCTCTGTAAATGCTCCTTTGAGCCCTTCATAATTCTGTAAGAGCTCCTTTGAAGCATGCATCTTGCAGCCTTCCAGGTTATGCCTCCCATCTTGGGCATGATAGCTCCTTTCCACGGGCACTCTGGGCAGGAACACACAGATTGCAAATCTCCATGCCAAATGAGTGACTGGGAGCATGGATTCAGTCCAAGAAACTTCTCCTCCTTCTCCCACCTTTTTCTGATTGAAAACGATGTTTGTAACTCCTTTCCTAAAGCGACTCCTCATTTGTAGTTTACACACATACGCGCATCTGTGTGATAAAGTTAGAGGCCGGGATTGCAAACTTGGCCTGTCTGATTGCTTGCCCAACTGGGGCCCTCCAGAAAAATGAGCTGTTTATCTCAGGAGGATAACCCAGTGAGTCAGGTTTTAAATTAACACTGTATTAAAAATAAACAAGTCTTTCACTGATGACAGCAAGGGCAGAAGATGTTAGGTACATCCTGTGCTGCCAACTATTGAATATTCCTTCGTTCACTTGCAGGAAGAGGTTTTTCATTTAACTTTTCTTAAAAATGGCATGCTTAAATGTAAAAGTGTCTGATGGATGACTGATTTGAAATGGTCTGTTCTCTTTCCAGTTCTTAGTGTTGGAAATCCCACTTGTTTGATCTAAAAGCACTGCAGAAAAGGGACTAGGAACTTGAAAGAGAGATCCTCAGCTCCATGTCAAAATTCAGACATTGAAATATCTTTCTGTGTGATCTCTCATAAATTTATTTTCCCGTGTTTCTAAATAGTTCCTACAGATTTATAAGAGCTTTCAGTCATACACAAGAGTGGCAAAGGCACCCCCAGACCCTTTTGGAAAGTCGCAGGAAGCTTATGGGAATATTTTCCTGTTGATGATTTTGTCAGTTTCTTTGAGGACTTTGAGAAACAAGACGATATTTACCTTCTGTTGCTGGTAAACATTTGTGAGAGGAGCAACCTGACAGTCTTTGTGGGCACCAAAGATTTTGCACAAGGAGCAGGTGGGCATTTCACAGTTCAAACAATAAATGTTAATTCTCTCATCTTCGTGCTCTTCGCACATTGGCTGGTCACACTTCCTTTCAGGTCTGCAAAAGAAAACAAGTTTGGAACAAATATGGTGCTCATGAATTTCGGATAACAACACTTAGAGTGTTAGCATGAAATATGGTACATTTGTATAGCAACATCCAAGGTTGACTGAATACACAGCATAGATTTAAACCTGCCACATGGGATGACTAAAGAGGCAATGGTACAGCTTAATGTCCTGACACAACACGATGTGATGACAATTTAGCAACATGACTTTGTATGGGGATTCCCATATGAATGAGGAATGTGACGGAGTGTGATAGAACCCTTGTTCATATTTAAAAATTTAAATAATCTCACTAAGCCTGGACTCAGACTACTCATATATTTTAATTAGAATATTATCTAACATCTGTCTGAAATATGAAACATATGTAATTTCTTTTTGGTTCATCATGCAAGTTGTTGTTCATTTGGCTTAATGCAGCAAAGCTCTTATGGAGGGGACTGATTTTAAGCAAGAGTTGTAGACTGATGAACATTTAGGCCCACAACTCTAAATCTCTGCTGATGAGCTTTGTGAGGCCCTGTCAGGACTGTCAATATCAAACAGCACTGGGTCCTTACAGCCTTTACATTAGGCTAGCAACCAAAACAAGGTGTCACACCAATTAATTTCAGCCAGGTGGCACATGTCTAACTTTACAGTGTCAAACGTTTTAGCAGTAGTTTATTCAGCTGTACCCAGCAGAAAGAGCATGGACTACACAAGCGTTCCTCTCCTGTGCTAAGCCAGGAACCATTGCCACATTATAGCTCAGTCTGATCTTCTCTTCACCAAAATAATTTAGCTATATACACACAAGTCTGCACAACCTGCTATCTTAGGAACTAATTGAGTTGTAACTTCCTTCAAATGAGCCACTTAACTGACATCCCCAGTGCAAGTGACAGCTCTGGTCTGGTGTGTGTGGGCAGAGTGGCACTTTCCTGAGCCCACACTTTAGGCTTAATGCCCTGAGCACATCTTTGGCAAACACGAGTGTGTAAGGATGTGGTACAGAAGACAGGGGTCAGTAGACTGATGAAAAGAGTGTGGCTGGGGTTCAAGCCTTCAAAAGCCACCACTGTTACTGTGGCAATGTGAAATATTTTCAGCATAAGCCATTATCCCCTTCTGCTACTGTTTATAGAGAGAACTATGACTTACCTGTAGCAAGTGGAACAGTGGCATCATATAAATATATTTTTTCATCATTAGAAACTATGGAATTTAATGGAATTACATGGGAGCCTTTTTTAAAGCCTTTCTACAGAGCTCTGTAGCAAGGAGGAAACCACCAATTTTTTAAAACTTAAAATGTATGGAAAAAATCTTTATTTTATATTATATTACAGTAGAGCTTTTCCATGCAGTTTGGTAGAGTGGATACAGCATTTATTTTTTAATGACAAAGTACAGATTTTCTCTTCAAAAGCGAATGGAATATGATCAGTTAGATGCATTAAATAAAACAATTTAGCAAGAAACAAAATGTCTCACACATTTGTGTTTTTTTTAATTCAAGGGTGCCCTGGGATTTAAACGGTTCGTAAGGAAAATCTGTAATCTGCCATATAACATGATATACCAGAATAAAACAAGACTAATGCTTCTGAAGAAAGCCTATGTTATTTGGGTCAGATTTCTAGCAGTTGTTAACATAAGGCACCTTGTCACATCCAGCATTGTTTCAATGCTAGTCAAAAGATGTGTGTCTCCTCCATAAAAAATGCTTTACATTCTTGCAGATTACTGCAAACAGCCCCTAATATATTCATGTCACAGTACACCAGTGGGACGACCCATGTGTGAGAGCAATACAATTAATTTCAAAGTGATTAATTAAGCCTAAGGTAGCAACTCTTCCTGCAAATATTTACAAGACCAGAGCCAGAAACTACTAGAATTTTATTGGACACTGGAATGGTGCCACTTGCATGAAAGACACATTACATAGAGTAAAAAGGTGACAGTGTCAAGCAAGTTCAGCCAGAAGCAGACAACCTTCAAAGGTGCCGCGAAGAGCTGGAAGCAACCTGGCAGAACTCCCTGAACTAGTGGGGCCCTGAAGACAGTGTCAGAAGACTAGAAATAAACAGATTTACAGTCTCCTCACCAGGGAGTGCAAAAGGAGAGATTTTTAGCACACCATCCCCTGACTTCAGAAGGGATCCTCTAGATCTGTGTTGGGGTAGCAAAGGCCAAAACACAACCTCTAAGTTTAAAATGGAGATTGCTTCTGAAACAGGAGATTAAAGAGTAGCTGATAGGAAAATGACTGCATGGCTTTAGTAACAGAAAAGATTCACCACAGCTGTGCTTGTGACCAGGGAAATTGCAGGTTGCTGAAATGTCCTGATAACTTGGTGTCTCATTCTTGGACTCTTCTCTTTGAGATGCTAAGCCTGTGTTTGACTGCTAGAGGCTTATTCTTTCCCATTGAAATTGTGTTTGGACCACACCTGAAGCACTGACTGGGTCCCATTCTGGACTGCCCAGTACATGAGAGACACTGATATACTGGAGAGAGTCCAGCCAAGGGCCCTGAAGATGATTAAGGGTCTACAGCAACTCTCCTGTGAGGAAAGGCTGAGAGAGCTGAAACTTTCAACCTGGATCAGAGAAGATTAAGGGGAATCTTAACAATGACCTTGATCTTATCAATACTTTCATGTATCTAAATACCTGAATGGAGGGTGTAACGAGGATGGAGTCAGGCACTTATCAGTGCCAGGACCAGAGGCAATAGGCACAAGCTGAAATGTGGGTGGTACCCGCTGAATATTAGGAAATAATTTTTTACTGTGAGAGTGACTGAGCACTGGTGCTGGTTTCCCAGGGTGGTTGTGGAGTTTCCATCCTTGAAGATCCTTAAGCCATCTGGACATGGTCCTGGGCAACTGACTCCAGGTGGTCCTGCTTAAGCATAGGGTGGTTGGAGCAGATGACCTCCAGAGGTTCCTTCCAATCTCAACCATTGTGTGACGGTGGTTTGGTGGGGAAATGCAAAGTTGCTGGGCATATAAAGAAGCACACTTTAATTTATAACATAGTAAGATGTTAGGAAAACTGCTGTTAGAAAGCATGTTTTCTGTAGGATTTTTTCAAATCCAAAAAGGCCTCTACTGAAATCCTGAATCCAGTTTTGATAGTGGTTTTACTGAGGATCCTAAGACAGCTGTAGCCCTTCCTGTGGCATCACATCACCTGGTGTCTGCACCTGGACAGGGGATGGAGAGGATCTGCATGACTCCATGAGGCACAGTCAGGTCATTAGTGAAGATGTGAAACTGCATTTGCCACAGTATCAGTCTTGGGCATACAGCAGTAATGACTGACCTCCACTTGACTTCATGCTGCTCACCATGACCCTTTGAGTCTGGTAGTACAGCCGGTTTTTGGTCCAGTTCACTTTCCACTGTCCACTCTAGGCCTTATTTCAACAGTTTATCAATAAAGATATTACAGGAGACAGTGTCTAAAGTCTAGATAAACAGTATCTACTGCTCTCCTCTCATGCGCTGAGTTAGTCATCTCACTATAAAAGGCTATCAAGTTGATCATGCTGATTTCCTCTTCATAAATCCATGCTGACTATTTCTAATCATCTACTTGTCATTTATATATTTGGAAATGGTTTCCAGGAGGGTTTACATGAAGTATTTTCTAGGGACCAGTGTGCATGATCAGCCTGCAGTTCCCTTGATTCTCTTCCTTGCATTCCTTGAAGATTGGAGGAACATTTGCTTTCTTCCAGTCCAGTCCAGTCCACAGGAAACGGTTCCAATTACCACAGCCTTTCAAAGGTTATTGAGAATGACCTTGCAATAATATGTCAGCTCCCTCACCACATATGGATGCCTCCCATCTGGTTGTCCAATTTTTTTATATTCTCTAACCTGATCCCCCTCCACCCAAGGTGAGTCTGCTTTGCTCTGGACTTCCCACTGGTCTCAGGGTACTATGATTCTGTAAAACTCAGCTTAATAGTAAAGTCTGAGGAGAAGGTGGCATTGAGTACACTGGCCTTTTCTACGTCCTGTGTTACATGAGGCCCTGCTCTGTTTAGCAGTGAACTCACACTTTGCCTAGTCTTCCTTCTGCTGCTGATGCAGGTGTAGAAGCTCTCATTAGCCTCCATGTACCTCATCAGATTCAGTTCCAGGTGGACTTTGGCTTCTCTAACTTCACCTGCATGTACTTGGAGAGTTTCTCAAAATCTCCCTGAATCACCTGTCCATCTTCTTTTTCCTTCTTTTTTTAATGCTTTATTTTTGTCAGGAGCTGCCTCTTAAGCAATGCAGGTATTCTGTCACCATTGCTTGAGTTCCTGTATGGGGGGACAGACCATTTTTGACCTTGGAGGAAGGTGGTCCTTGAAAATCAGCCACAATGATGGACTCTCTCAAAAGCAATGAAAAGCCCCCCAATACCCAGGGTAGAAATGGGGCTTGAACAATGAGAAGGCTGTAGAAATTCATATGGACATAAGGATTCCTGTAGCTCAGTTTCACTACCAGCATGAATGCCCAGCCCAAGAAAACTATTCGTGCAGGTGAGCTCAGGGCTTTGTCTCATGGGGAGTTGCAGAAGATCCAGGTGATCGCGCTCCTCATCTCTTTCACTGCACAGCTTATGGGACTCCTCCTCTCTTGGTGAACTGTGCTCAAGGAGAGCAATTCCCTGGCCCAGCCTGTCTGAGATCCCCAGACAGCCCTGCAGCCTGGCCTAGAGAGACACATCCTGCCTTGGGAGTTTGGGCTAAGATCTTGGAGGTGGCAGGGACAGAGGCTTCTGGCAGTGCTGACTATGGGACCCTGCAGCACGTCAGCACCATCACAGAGCCCATGCAGGCTACTCTCAGCACAGCCTGGTCCCTGCTGCACCCTTGGCTCCATCCCTGCTTGGGGCTGCAGGGACAGCCTGTTCCTCAGGCTCTCCCTGGTAAGTGTAAGGCAGAAAGAGTGCTTGACCCTCCCTGATCAGAATTCAGCTGGTAACAAAGCCCAGAGCACCTTTTGATCTGGAATAGCCAGCTGAGATCCTTAGAACCTGCCAGATCTTACAAAAAGTCACAGCCTCCTGTTGCTACTATGTCCTGGTGACAGCAGGCATCCTGATGTTCCTCAGATAGTTTAGGTGATCAGTGGCCTACAAATTTTCAAAGACTGGTTTAATTTTTAGCCAACTCAATTTCCACTGTTTTCACTCCTTTGCAGTCTTTTAAGGCTTTGTATGAGCCACCTCCTGCTTGAAGAATTCTTCCCTTGTGTTGCTAACACATTCTAAATTGGGCAACAGGCTATGCTGCCATCAGCTGGAATTTGATGAGCAATAGGATAAAAGACCATATGATGTGATACTTAGTAATAGGAGGGGCTGCATATTAGGGCTCAGGCAGACTATCCCAACCTCATAGTCCAGCTCCTGCCCCAGTTTTTATTAAAAAAACCCCTGATTCCTTAATTGAGATAGAAAATCCAATTACAAAAAAATCCCAATGCTTTTGAAATAAGCTATTTTTGCCTAAGCAGGAGCCAAAGCTTGCTCCCTTGCTCCCTTTGCTCTCCCTTTACTCTCCCTTTACTCGAAGTTCATGTGAAATGCTGATGGGAGCTGGCATCATTCTGGCACATGCCAGAATTATACCCACAGCAGAACTTGAGGGGAAGAGGTTCCTGTCTGGAAATTACAGGTGCTGCCAGTTTGAACGGTTGTCTTGGGAAGAACAAGGAGGCAGACATCACATCTCTCCCTGCTTCCTATATATCTCTGGCAGACCCCAGTTGTCAGGATGGTACAAAAAGAAGACGTGGGGAAGACTTGATTTCCCTTGACTTTTTGCTTTCAGTGGGACAGCACAGGGAAAAGCCATGAAAGATCTGCTCACACTCTCAGGGGAGCCCAAGGAATGTTAGGCAGAGGGAGATAAGCAGCTGAGGCCCACAAAGGGCCGAATAGTTTAGATAATGCCACTATGCATTGCTGCTACTATGTAACTCTGACAATAACTTTCATTTTAAGGACATACATGAAGGTTAAATAATCACCTTAACAGATTAAATAAACAAATCTTTTGGACAAATATATAAGCAAATATATGCTTGTTTTTTTTTTTCTCTTCTCCCATTTTATTCATCATGTGTTTTACGTTAGTAGAATTATAAAAAAATCTAATCTATTCTTATATTTCTGTTTAACTGTGTTTTGCTCCAATTCTCCATGAACTACATGGGAAAGAGGACCTACCTTTTTTTTTTTTT
>WEKY01008148.1:273639-328989 GCA_013390045.1 Picathartes gymnocephalus
AAAAAAAAAAGCAAAACCAATGAAGATATGAGGCCACAGATATCCAGCTTATTTGGTCAAAAGCAAAGTCCACCATTGCAGCTTTGTTGATTCATTTCCTCTGAGATTTTCCTGACAAAAATAATATTTGAGTATCAATGACATACAAGGGTAGCTGACCTTTACTTGGCACTGAGTGCAAAGGGCAGCAGAAAGGACAATTTTAAGCCAACTTCGTGCTCTCCAGTGCTTTGGAGCTCCAACCTATGCCCAGCTGCAGCAGTCCTCGGAGGGATTCAGGCAGCTGAGAATAACCAAAGCCGCTGTCAGGCTCCAAAACATTCTCTCTGGTGGTGACTGTCCTCCTCTGCTGGAGGAGGCATCCCCAGCCATCCCAGGAACTGGGTTCTGTTGGTTGTGTCCACCTGCACCAGTGATGCCACCTCAATGTCCCTGGGACAATCCTTGTCCCTGGGAAACCCAGCCCCTTCTTGTGGTGCGATCAGAAGGCTGTCAGGGATCATGGCCAGGATTACACCTTTAGGTGACCAAAACACCTTGCCATACAAAACCAATTCTAAGGATCCATGCTGGTGACAAAAAAACAGTTTTCCTGGGTAAGACTTCCTTGCTTGGTGGCCTGGGGCCAATGTCATCATAGAATCATAGAATTATAGAATTATAGAATGGTTTGGGTTGGAAAGGACCTGAGAGATCATCTAGTTCCAACGCTTCTGCCTTGGGCAGGGCCACCTTTCACTAACCCAGGTTTTGTGAAGTCCCATCCATCCTGGCCTTGAACACTGCCAGGCATGGAGCATAGGCAACCTCTCAGGGTAACCTGTGCCAGTGCCTCACCACCCTCATAGTGAAGAATTTCTTTCTATATCTAATCTAAATCTACTCTCTTTCAGTTTAAAGTCATTTCCCTTTGTCCTGTCACTTCATGCTGTTGTCAAAAGTCCCTCTCCGGCTCTCCTGTAGGCCCTCTTTAGGTACTGGAAGATGCCCTAAGGTCTCCCCAGAGCCTCCACTTCTCCAGGTTGAGTAAGTCCAGCTTTTTCAGAGGAGAGATGCTCCAGCCCTTTGAGCATCTTTGCATCCTCCTCTGGACTCACTCCAGCAGGTCCATGTCTTTCTTGTGCTGAGGACCCCAGAGCTGGATGCAGTACCCCAGGTGAGGTCTCATAAGAGCAGAGTAGAGGGAGAGGATTATCTCCTTCACTTTCCCCCCTGCTAAGTTCTCCACAGTGGTACCATGAATCCAACCCATTCCAGGGAAATAAAAATGAGAAAACATTTTTCTGTTTCTGGATCCATTACACATCAAATGCAAGAAATTACTATTCAGGAGTAATCTTCCTTTTTAGAATGAACACATTTCTCTGCCCTGAGGTCTTGATATTTTGCACAGCCACACAGCTCTGATACGTATTGTTTCTGGCTCTTCCTTCTCTTTTATGAACTCCTAAATAAGACTTGATTTCATAAGTTCACATCCAAAACTGACAGAAATAGAGATATTTTTAACAGAATTTTCATTTGGCATTATGATGCAGGGTACCTTTTGTGTGAATTTCAGTTTTCTTCCTGTTTGCACTGTCTGTACTTCAGGATTTTCTAATAAGATTTGAAATCCTTTCCCTTCTTTAGCATGAGAATGCACAGATTAAAGACAAATAAGAATTGTCTGAACTGTTTTTGCAATAAATGATGTTAACCAAGATACTTTTCCCTTAATCATGTGAGTAGCTGTGCTGCCCTCAAGGGCCTAGCTTGCACAGGTAAGTGTTGCTCATGTGAATAAATATGGCCCAGTCCTCTGCTGTGGAAACAGGAAAGCTCAGCTTCTATTTGGATACAGTTTTCTGTCGTCAGTGAGAACTGACTTCATTGTGCAGCAGCCAGTCAGGCATGGCAGCACGATCCCTTTCTGCTTTTCTAAGAGACAAGATGACTAAATCAACCTCATGTGTGTCCTCCGAAGGACACATTCCCTTGTTACCTTGTGGACTCCTGCTTGTAGATGTCGATGATGTTCTCCACCAGCAGATTCCTCTGCAGCCCGTAGACGCCGTGTCGGTCCAGGACCACCTCGTGCCTGCAGGAGGGGCAGCGGAAGCGGCCTCCCGACGCCACAGTTGTACCTCCCCTGGTCGGCAGGTAGGGGTTGGAGGCCTGTTCTTGCCAAGCAGCACAAGGAGAGGGAGGTACAGCCATAAAAAACATGAAAGCCTCTTCCAAAAGCACCAACTGGTAGGAAACCATTTGTCTCTATGCCCAGTGAGAGGGTAATTCTGACATGTCACCCCGGGAAAGCACCTGGTGACTGCTGGGCGAGGGCCAGTCCCTCAGCTTGCGCTCGGCCATGTCACCACAGCCAACAGGTGGCACTTTCACCTGCTGTGGGCTCAGCCCTGGCCCCCGGATACACCAACTTTGGCCTTAAATCACTACCCCCACCCTGTCTCACCAACGGTTAAAATTATTCTACCAAAGCATGTAAAAAACCAACTTTCCCATTCATTCCAACCAGTGCTGCTTGGGAAGCAGAGCTCTCTGTGGGCAGAAACCTACCTGGAAGATGTCACTGGCGCACTTCCGACAGAGGTTGTGCTGGCAGGGCAGGATGACCACTGGCTTGGTGAACATCTCCAAGCAGATGGGGCAGATCAGCTGTTTCTCCAGGTTATCCATAGTTTGCTGCTCTTTGGAGAACGACTTGTAGCTCAGGGAGGTGCTCATCCCTAGCTTTTCCTGGGGCATACGCTCAGGGCCACGGCCTTGTGGAGAGGTTTTGGGGTTGATTTCCCTTGAAATAAGTCCAGGCTGCTGCGATCAGAGGCTCTCTGGGTGACTGGGGCCAGAGGACATTGTTTGAACGAGGGGCTGAGCAGAGCCGGGGCTGTTTTTAGCAGCGCTGCGTCACGAGCTGCCAGCCTGCCATGCCCATATATGCGCGTGAGAGCAGGACAGGCTGGGACAGGTGACGGCTGCCAGGGGAGGGGGGCAGGCCCGAGAGGCCCTGGCTCTCCTCACTCACACATGGCAGCCTTCACCCCTTGAGGAGCTGGGGAAGTGATAAGCAAAGGCCATCCGCTCCCTTCCCTTATCTTTGCAGGTCAATGGAGAGTGAAGGGCTGCCCCAGCCTGCACAGCTACATCCTGCAGCCTAATAAATGCTCTGTTATGAGTGAGCAGCTGTGGCCATGAGAGGCAGGATGTAATTTTGTCCATGTGTTTTGGCAGGCTCCAGGATCCTACTTTTCCAAGGTGTGAACTATACATGGTTACTGGAGAAGACAATAGGAGCGATGGCTGCTCTTGAGCTTGAACACTTCAGGATGTAAACATCTCACCACCTTAAAAACCAGACAAACAAAATTGCCTGCCTACGACTGTGCTTAGGTTTCTTCTTGATCTTAGGAGCTGTAATATAAAAATCTAACATGAATATTCGTGCCATTAACTTCATGAGTAGGTTAAATATGCATGAAAAACATTATTTGAATTTCCTGATGAGAAAAAAACAGAAGAAATACAGTGTGAAAGGCTTTAATATGTGCTGCTAAAGAATAGGTACTAATTGTATATGCTCTCTCTCCGATAGTTTAATTCAAATATATTTTAGTTTTGGGCACTTCTGTGTTTATATCTGTTTATTAGACACTGATATCCCTTTCAGCTTGGCACTTGTTCCAGAGTTATTTTTAAAATGACAATTTCCCAGATAATTTGTGACATGTGATGCCTGATCTTAAGGGAAAGCCATCTGTGCTTCTACTTGCCAATAATTTATCACACAACTGTACAAGCAATAAATATCTCATCCTCAAATTTAAGCCAAAGTCCCTGCATTACTGTATAAAATCACTTTGCCACCATACTGTACATGTAATCAGAATATTTTCTTCTCTTTTAAATCAATAACTACAATACTTTCTCAGTTCAGTGTCTTGTAGAAAGCTCTAATGTTTATTCTGCCTTATGACTGTGTAGGGCTTGCATCTGAAAAATGCAGTAGAGCAGCTGAGTGAGTGCCCTATGCATCCAGGGGCAGACCCCAATACTAATGCAGCGCTCTCAGTCTACATGCAACACCAGTCTAGAAATAGTCCACTTCAGGAAAATATTAAATGGAAGGTTTTCATGGATTTCTGCATGAAAATGAATACTATCCTCTGCATGCAATTGTAATGAATAACATTAAATTAAATGTATTATTGACTATTTTATTTTCAGCACCTCACATGCTTCTTAAGTGTTTGAGTGAACTCCTGTACTCATCTGCAGCCCACCGAGCTGGAAATTCCCCTGCATAAACTTACACACATTTGTCAGCAGTCCCATAGAAACAAATCGATTTTTCTGAGTCTTGCATTCATGGGAAATTAGAGATACCTTAGTTAAACCCACTTGAAATCACATCTTTGCTTCGACTGCCTGGTGTGGACAAGAGCCTGGAGTCCAGTGGGAGAAGCAGATCTGGCAGCTGAGCTGCAGACAGCTGGGGCTTTTGGCAGGGCTGGCAGGGAGCCTTCCCTGGCAGCAGCAAGAAGATATTTCTCTTCTTCCCCTCCCCTCCATGGCTGGGTCAGAGGTGATTTTTGCATCTGGAGGAATCTGAATGCCTCATTCTTGCCCTCCTAACTTTGAGCCAGCTGCCCCTTGCACGGCAAAACCTGGTTCAATAAGGGGCTCTGAATTAGATGAGGAAAGGCATCCTCATCTGTCAGGGCAGGAACTTCCACCTCACTGCACGGGCACAAACAGAGAAATTCTGGAGGGAAAAGATGAAGGCTAGAAATGTCAGCACACAAAAACACCTGCATATGCTGATGTAGGGAAGGGGGTGTTCGTGGTGTGAAAAAAAGCTCTGCTGGCCCTTGGAGAATGAAGTGAGGCACCTCTCAGGTATAACGTGCCTCTGGGATTGATTCTGGTGAGTTTATACCTACCCACGGTAACCCCCAGAAGCCTTCTGTTAAGTGGCTGAGCAGGATATCTGAGGCAACAAAGTGAGGGACAGTGTGCTGCTGGTTTTCCCCTTTCTGTATGCTGAAGCATGCTAACATGGAATGGGAAATAAACAGCACAACTAAAAAGAGGATTCAACAAAACAAAGATAAACCCACCTTTTGCAACCAGGCCTGAGCTGAAATATTTTTCTGTCAGGAACATGTAGTCCAGACAAGAGAAAAATTAGTGCAGGTTTTTCTGACAAGGTATTATGAACCACAGCAATAATTTATAGGTAAAGAAATGCAGAGGCTTGACCACAGTTGCAAAGGCAGGATGAGAAGTGCCAGGAAAGCCACACATTATATGACCACTCTGCAACAAGGAGGAAGAGAAGAGCCAAGTCCAAGACACTGAGGAGAAACAGAAATATCCTGCAGCTGGTCATCAGCAGGGACTACTTAGGATAAGCTTCAAAGAACTCGCACTGAGAAAGAGCCTGGCACCCTCCTGTCTCTCCCTGGCAGCCCTGTCCCCCTCCTCTTCCTCCCCTTCCACTCCTACAGGGGAAGACCACCAGCACACACAGCTGTCCACATCTGAAGGGTCACCAAGTCAAGCCATCTCTCAAGGGACAAACAAAGGGCAAGAGGACTTGCTTTAACACCCCTCCTGGACAGAAACTCTGGATGTCTGCCAGCCATCACCAAGAAGAAATCTTTTTTTTTTTCCGTATTGCTTTTCTGGGAGTGTTACCTGTCTTTGTTGACATAACCAGAACACTAATTCCTAAAGATAGGCTTGCTTTTACAGACATTACTTCTAACTCCTCTGTTTTGCAGCTGAATAACAGCTTGCAGCCTGTGGACTGACGGCCTGGAACCTGGAAAGCTGGCTGCAAAGCAGTGAGTTTAGGAGAGGGATTTGGAGGAGTAAGGAGAGGTTGAGTGATGTCCAGGTTCAGGTTTCAATGCCATAATGACATCTCTTGGTTTAGTATTCACAGAATTCCCCTCTGCAACCTCTTATCTTGTACCAGAGCTGTGAAGCTCTTGTGTGTCACTCAGAAAATCAGCCCTGTGGCTTTCTTGCATGACTGGAAAGCAAAGAGAAAAATCATATTTTGGCCAGAGAATGCTGTCAAAAATATGCTCCCACATGACTTGCTTCCCCCATGAGCCTGCAGAGACAAAGCACACTCTGCAAGGAGCAGGTTCCTCATCCAGGCATCCTGTCCTGGACATGGTGGGTAGTGAGAAGCATCCTGGTCCATGGGGTGACAGTGCCATGGCCTGCTGCCACTCCACCTTCTGCCTGTCCTGGGGGATGAGCAAGCACCCCACCACCCAGCCCAGGAGTGGGCAGACCTCTACACTGGCAGCTGCCTAAAGCAGATGGGAGCTGCTCATCATTCCCTGGGCAAGGATCAATACCCACCCCCACCCCGTTGCCTCCAGCAGCTCCCCACACTCCTGAGGCTGGTGGGGCTCACCTGCAGGCTTCCCACTACAGCCCAGCTGCTGGAAGAGGACAGGGCAGGTGGGTGCCTGAGCAATACAACTTCCTAACAAAAATGAGGTTGTCGTCTCCAATTCTGCTCACCCAAATGTGAGACTTAGAGCAAAATGATGATGCATCCTTCCCCTCTTCCCGTACTGCTAACTCTGCTTGTGGTTCTGTCTGAAAAGATTTGCATTTTCAGCCAAGCATCCCTCGGGGAGTCTAGGGGAGGCTCTTCATCCATGTCACGTTTTGTCTGGGCCTATTTACCCTGCCGTGATCAGTCCTTCAGGAGCTGGTGGCAAGCATGGACATTCCCACCTACAGCCAGCATGTTGCAGAGACTCAGATTTCACTTACATTGGCAACAACATACTGCGCCGACAAGCCAGCTACAAGATGAAACCCTCCTACCTATACAAGTGCAAACTGCAAATTATATTTTGCGTTTCATGCTTTTATTTGATCTATATACACTCCATGATAAATACTGAAACTACCCTTGTGTGTGACTCAATTTATGCAGCCAAAGAGAGCCTTTGTAGCAGAGACAAGTGCTTTCAAAAACAGTTGCCTTTTGAGACTGACATTTTTTCCACTCAACACATATGTGTGTATATATATATATTTGTCTTTGTGTACCTCATATGTGATGACAGGCCATATGCGGTCAGTATTTGGAGACCTTCTAAAAACAGTCTGAGGCTTGGTCTCAGATCTCCAGGAAAACAAAGACCTGCACAGGAGATAATGACACCATTAGAAAGTTTCTTTTGCACATATGAAATCACAGCAGAAGAGAAAAGCTCAAAGCATTTCCAAGGGTGAGTCACTGGGAGCACATTAAATGTACAGGACATGGGATTTCAGGGACAAGCTACAAAGACAAGACAGAGGGATGATGTCTGCCTTTTTCTTTTGAATAGAGGATGGACACTGCCCTAAGCTGAACTGTGCTCAAAAGCAGCCTTCTCTGGGCTTATCCACCCTCAAGTACCTCCCACAGTTTGCAGCAAACTGGGAGAAACACAGGATAAAAGGGCATATGAATTAGATAATAACTTCTGTTCCAGATTAATCAGTGGTACCAACATAAATTATACCAGTCAAACCTCAGATATTTGGACTAAAAAACCCTGAAACAGCAAGACTCTATGGACAAACTGCATCAAGGACTCATTCCTGCATGCTGTGCTTCTGCCATCATCATGACACCAGGATATGGGGTCATTGCCCCACCTGTCTGCCTGGGAGAAGGAAGATCCTTTGGCTTCCTTCTGCCCTCCAGCAGTGCCAGCAAGCCAGCATGAACCTGTCACCTGTTACAGTATAAAGCTCGCCTTGGTACCAGGCTGAGCTTGTCTGTCAAGAACCTCCACCAATGAAATCCATCTTACATCACTGAGTAAGGACTGCCCAGGTGATAACCCAAGCCAATCAGGAAACAAGCTGGGAACTTTGGATCAATCCCCCTTTAATAAAAGCTTGCAGTCTCAATAAACCAGTTCAGTTCTCTCAGTTGCTGCTTCCATACCACGAGGCTCGTCTCCTTTCTTTATCTCTGCCCAGACCCTACACCCATACGTGGTGAACCCCGACGTGATAGATTCAGCCTTCTGAGATTTTTTGGACTTTAATACCGTGGGAGGATTTTTTTCACGACCGAACTATGTAACCTTGAAGGTATGGGAGCGATCTCTTAAAGTAATTAAGAAAGATCTCTTAAAGTATTTAAGATAGGGAGAAACTTGTAGACCTCCTGGTTTGGACCAAAAACCACAGACTAGGTACCTCGGTAAAAACAGCCTTGAATCTTGAAACGTGGACTCTGGTTAATCATACTATTTTATATTCTGCCATCAACAAAGACAGTTCTGCTATAACAGTGGCAGAACCATGCCGAATCATATTGAAATTGATTAAATTAGTGCATGGCTTGGGCTGGGATTCAGACCCTGAGGACAGGGGGTGGGACAACTCCCCACCTTGCTGGAGGGGACTTTCCCATGACCACGCAGTTCTGAGCGGGTATCCCGCAATGATGCTTGCTCCTGGGGAACCCCCCAGGGCTAACCCACCAACCTGGGCAGCCCTGGCAGGCCACAGACCCCCAGGGGCTGGTGGGCGACCGCCAACAGTTGAGCACGTGGAAAATAGCGCAACTCCGTGTGCCTGGGGGCCAGAGTGGGACAGCGTGCCCTAGCGCCACGCAGACCCAAATGCCGACTTCAGAGTGGCGGTGGGCGGCGGCGGCCAGACCCCAGAGCAGGTCATGGCATGGCGTGAGGACGGCACAGCCTCGGTCCCAGTCCGGGCCCCGGGTGGGCAGGTTCTGCCGAGCACTGGCACAATAGATTTTGCAATCTTGCCACACGGGACCGGGAACCTGAATACTGTGGATTGGTGCATGCCGGGGAGCGGCGCGGAGGCCCCGATCCGGTCCCATGAGGTGGCACCGACTTGGCATGAGCCGCTGCGCTATGGCACGGTTCTGGGTGAGATGGCCAGGTGGAGTGGCGAGTTCCTTGGTGCCGAGCGGCGCAGCACGGCCGGTACCTCCAGCGCTGCCCCAGCATGTGGCGGCGGCGTGGGCTCGGCCACTGGCCATGCTGCAATGATGGGCCACGGCACGATGTGGTGCGGGCCTGCGGAGCAGCGCAGGACCGGCGCAGTTCCAGTTTTGCTCCCGGGCAGCAGCTGCCACGCCGCCCCAGTGCGTGGGAGCGGCGTGAACTCGGATGTTTACCACGCTGCTGCAGCAAACCCCGGCATGGAGTGCTGAAGGGGCGGCGCGCTTCAGAGCAGCGGCACAGCAGCAGGCATGGCCATGGAGTGGAGCGGGGCGTGCAGGACGGGCAGCGCCACCCTGGCCAGTGACCCAGTGTGGAGCCGCGCGATCCCAAACCCCATGCCAGGCAGGTGGTCCACCCCGTGACCCCGCCGGGCTGGCTCCATGAGCAGCATAGTCCCGGCATAAGCCCGGAGAGTTGGCTGAGATCAGACAGAGCATCCGCCATTGACCACGTGGCCCACTCATTGTGGGACCTGTCATCTTCTTCATGAGGCGTGGTTTTGCCTAAAACCCTGCCCTTGGGGGGGGGAGCAACTCCCCCAGACCAGTCCAGAAGAGGAGCAGCACCTGCTTTGACCCCGCCCTGGTGCAACACATCATCACCACACCGGGACATGACCCCGTCTATGACCCTGCCTATGGGGGGGTGTGGACATGTCCCTGGATCGACCTACACGGAGTGGGGCACCACCTCTGACCCCACCTAGGGGAGGTGGTGCCACACTCCCAGACCAACCCCACTGGGATGTGACCCTGCCTCTGACCCCGCCTCTGGGGGGCAAGGCCACACCTACAGATTGACTTCCATGTAGTGGGACTCCACCTCAAACCCCGCCTCGGGGGGGCGGAGTCCCAACTCCGGACCAGCTTTCAAGGGGTGTGACTTCAAGCCAGCCACCTCAGGTGGGGGGAAGCTTAGCCACACCCCCAACCCTGACTCCGAGGAATGTGACCTCACCTCTCATCGAGCCTTCAAGCCAGCTCTGATGGAACGAGCTTTTGCAACCGATCCCGCCTCCATGGAGCACACCCAGAATACAACAAAACACATGGCAGACCCTGGACCCAGCCCTACTCCTGCTGCAACGCCACCAGTCCCAGTACTTATGATGTTTCAATCAAAATCCATCATTACCCCTGATCCCACAACCTTCTCAACAGAGGTAAGAAACAACAAGGCATTTAAAGATAGGGATTTGAAAGCAGCTAAAATAATGGCTGCACCCCTGTGCCTTCAATCCTCTAAGAACTGGCATAAGGAAAAAGAATCAATTGAGGAAAAGCAGGAAAACATCAGTGACACATAAAAAATATCCCTAATTGGAAAAGACTAAGTTTATTAAATTGGCTAAGAAATATTAATCAAATTAAAACCTACGTCACTCTATTTGACAGAAGGGCCTCTGTCAATAAAGTCACATAGAATTATCTAAATTTTTATTTGAAAACAAAAAGGAGGAGATGTTACAGTATAAAGCTCACCTTGGTACCAGGCTGAGCTTGTCTGTCAAGAACCTCCACCAATGAAATCCGTCTTATGTCACTGAGTAAGGACTGCCCAGGCGANAGTGCATGGCTTGGGCTGGGATTCAGACCCTGAGGACAGGGGGTGGGACAACTCCCCACCTTGCTGGAGGGGACTTTCCCATGACCACGCAGTTCTGAGCGGGTATCCCGCAATGATGCTTGCTCCTGGGGAACCCCCCAGGGCTAACCCACCAACCTGGGCAGCCCTGGCAGGCCACAGACCCCCAGGGGCTGGTGGGCGACCGCCAACAGTTGAGCACGTGGAAAATAGCGCAACTCCGTGTGCCTGGGGGCCAGAGTGGGACAGCGTGCCCTAGCGCCACGCAGACCCAAATGCCGACTTCAGAGTGGCGGTGGGCGGCGGCGGCCAGACCCCAGAGCAGGTCATGGCATGGCGTGAGGACGGCACAGCCTCGGTCCCAGTCCGGGCCCCGGGTGGGCAGGTTCTGCCGAGCACTGGCACAATAGATTTTGCAATCTTGCCACACGGGACCGGGAACCTGAATACTGTGGATTGGTGCATGCCGGGGAGCGGCGCGGAGGCCCCGATCCGGTCCCATGAGGTGGCACCGACTTGGCATGAGCCGCTGCGCTATGGCACGGTTCTGGGTGAGATGGCCAGGTGGAGTGGCGAGTTCCTTGGTGCCGAGCGGCGCAGCACGGCCGGTACCTCCAGCGCTGCCCCAGCATGTGGCGGCGGCGTGGGCTCGGCCACTGGCCATGCTGCAATGATGGGCCACGGCACGATGTGGTGCGGGCCTGCGGAGCAGCGCAGGACCGGCGCAGTTCCAGTTTTGCTCCCGGGCAGCAGCTGCCACGCCGCCCCAGTGCGTGGGAGCGGCGTGAACTCGGATGTTTACCACGCTGCTGCAGCAAACCCCGGCATGGAGTGCTGAAGGGGCGGCGCGCTTCAGAGCAGCGGCACAGCAGCAGGCATGGCCATGGAGTGGAGCGGGGCGTGCAGGACGGGCAGCGCCACCCTGGCCAGTGACCCAGTGTGGAGCCGCGCGATCCCAAACCCCATGCCAGGCAGGTGGTCCACCCCGTGACCCCGCCGGGCTGGCTCCATGAGCAGCATAGTCCCGGCATAAGCCCGGAGAGTTGGCTGAGATCAGACAGAGCATCCGCCATTGACCACGTGGCCCACTCATTGTGGGACCTGTCATCTTCTTCATGAGGCGTGGTTTTGCCTAAAACCCTGCCCTTGGGGGGGGGAGCAACTCCCCCAGACCAGTCCAGAAGAGGAGCAGCACCTGCTTTGACCCCGCCCTGGTGCAACACATCATCACCACACCGGGACATGACCCCGTCTATGACCCTGCCTATGGGGGGGTGTGGACATGTCCCTGGATCGACCTACACGGAGTGGGGCACCACCTCTGACCCCACCTAGGGGAGGTGGTGCCACACTCCCAGACCAACCCCACTGGGATGTGACCCTGCCTCTGACCCCGCCTCTGGGGGGCAAGGCCACACCTACAGATTGACTTCCATGTAGTGGGACTCCACCTCAAACCCCGCCTCGGGGGGGCGGAGTCCCAACTCCGGACCAGCTTTCAAGGGGTGTGACTTCAAGCCAGCCACCTCAGGTGGGGGGAAGCTTAGCCACACCCCCAACCCTGACTCCGAGGAATGTGACCTCACCTCTCATCGAGCCTTCAAGCCAGCTCTGATGGAACGAGCTTTTGCAACCGATCCCGCCTCCATGGAGCACACCCAGAATACAACAAAACACATGGCAGACCCTGGACCCAGCCCTACTCCTGCTGCAACGCCACCAGTCCCAGTACTTATGATGTTTCAATCAAAATCCATCATTACCCCTGATCCCACAACCTTCTCAACAGAGGTAAGAAACAACAAGGCATTTAAAGATAGGGATTTGAAAGCAGCTAAAATAATGGCTG
Source organism: Picathartes gymnocephalus (assembly GCA_013390045.1). NCBI lineage: Eukaryota > Metazoa > Chordata > Aves > Passeriformes > Picathartidae > Picathartes > Picathartes gymnocephalus. Next base: position 286,084 of record WEKY01008148.1, read on the forward strand.
CACCCCTGTGCCTTCAATCCTCTAAGAACTGGCATAAGGAAAAAGAATCAATTGAGGAAAAGCAGGAAAACATCAGTGACACATAAAAAATATCCCTAATTGGAAAAGACTAAGTTTATTAAATTGGCTAAGAAATATTAATCAAATTAAAACCTACGTCACTCTATTTGACAGAAGGGCCTCTGTCAATAAAGTCACATAGAATTATCTAAATTTTTATTTGAAAACAAAAAGGAGGAGATGTTACAGTATAAAGCTCACCTTGGTACCAGGCTGAGCTTGTCTGTCAAGAACCTCCACCAATGAAATCCGTCTTATGTCACTGAGTAAGGACTGCCCAGGCGATAACCCAAGCCAATCAGGAAACAAACTGGGAACTTTGAACCAATCCCCCTTTAAAAGAAGCTGCAGTCTCAATAAACCAGTTTAGTTCTCTCTTCTGCTGCTTACACTACGAGGCTCGTCTCGCTTTTTATCTCCTCCTGGACCCTACACCCACAGTCACCCAGCTTTAGGGTACACAGGGAAACAAAGCTCTCCCGAAATAAAGTCCTAGTTACCTCAGAGTCCTCAAGATCAGGATGAGAAATGGTGGTCAGGCCATACCCTTTAGGCAGGGTGACCCTGTGAGGTGATTAACATGAGGCATTTATCATGTTCCTTGCAGTTATCTGTATTGTCCAAAGTCTCAAAATCACTGAGCTGGAAAACACCAGCTGTAGGATAACTAACATGAGATGAACAGTTTAGCATCTCCCCAAACCACATGCAACTTTACAAACCTGGAGGTTCCCAAACCCTCATCCCCTCCACATCCCCTCCACACATCACTGCTAGAAAGAGATCCATATTTCACAGTCAAGGCATAAAAATATGTCCAAAGGACTGGAGGAATCATTGCATCTGGGAAAGGAATAGCGCTGCACTACTGTCTGCCTAAAAATAGGTCCTTTCCAGGGCTAGGGACAAGTTTCACAGATAACAGGAACAGGCTTGCTTTTCCACAACCCCAAACACACTCTGCAGTGAAAATGAGACATGAAGAAAGAAAGGATAAAAGTAAAATAAAAGCTGTTAGAAAAAGGGGAGAGCACACCACTTAGAATAGTGGGAAAATTCCACTTCGTTTTGAAGAGTAAGCAACCAAGTACTTTACTGTTTTAACACAATCCTCTGCTTTTCAAATGCACCCTTGGCCCTTTCCCCTCTACTTTGCTATCACAGCATCCCATGAGAGCCTGTTTGTAAATCATTGTTCAATGTCTCCCCTACTAGCAGAAGGGTAGGAATGGCGAATCCTCCACAGGTACCTGCATTTTGTGGAATAACAGGGGTGTTTCATTCTGGAGTGCAGGAGTGGGTGCTGTGACAGTGGGGAGGAACAGAGGTGGCACAGAAAGGGCAGTGCTAGGGGACCTCCTAAGCATACCAGACTTTAAGAAAAAGGGTAGTGCAGAGCTTTAACAACAGGAATTTTGACTGGGTGAGAGATTTGATTTCTGCTCTGGATTTAACAGGCCATAGCACTCCAAACCCTGCTGCTGCAGCCCCAGCTCTGTCAGTAGGAAAGGAGAGCAATGTTCAGTAGAGAGGGACTTGTGTTTCACAGCACAGATCCAGCTCAGCTTCCCAGCTGGCATCAGCTCATCACTTGACAGGGATACAGCCCTGTCCCAGTGTCAGGTTTCTCCCTAGCCTTGGTCTGCTTGACATAAGCCACTCTTGATGCTATTTCAGTATGCTCTCCATTGCTCAGCTGGCAGAGCAGAGGAATGCGGATATTTTTTTTTTCCAGGACAATGCTCAGGTCCATAGTTCAAAGCAGAGACTGATTTTAAGTTTATCCCCAGCACAAACTTTATATCACATCAGAGACCTGCTGAGACTCTGTCCCAGCTCCCTAGGATGGTCTAGGTTGTGTTCTCATCCATCCCCAGCTTGAGGGTCATTCTTTCATGGAATATGAAAATGGAATAGATATTCAGTGCTTGAAGATAAAGGGTCAGATATTTCTATATTACACCTAAACAAAAATACAGTGTGTGGGGCCAGGAAGGTTTTCACACAGTAAGTTGCTACCAGAATCGGTGAAGTTTCTGTTTATCAAGTGACTGGTGTCAGAGGTAACAATTGTTTTTTGGGTTTTTTTTCAAATTCTTCTGTTTTCCTTTTATTTCCTTTTGCTATATGCCCTGCAAATGCTTTCAAGGCATACAGCAAAACCAGCATGACTCTTTATTTCTGATACCAATGCCCTTTTTTTTTCCTTTTGAAAGTCAAATAAGAAGAGCAAATTTCCCTTTTGGCCATTTTCCAGCCAAGTTCTTTAACCCACTCCTTCACATGAGATTTTTATGAGCATAGGGGAGCACAGCACTTGAGAGAGAGATGCAGGCATTTGCAAGGAAAACAACTGGAAAAGCCTTCAAGCCAGGCACTTTTAGCTACGATCAGGAATGCCATCCACTGTGACATTGTGTTCATTGTACCAAGCAGCAGTTTATTGCATTAACGTCCTTTTGAATTATCACTTCAGGAAGCATCTCGAGCACGTCGGCCCGTGTCCATACATGCGGTGTTGCATCACTCTCTCCCCACAGTAGGCTGTTCCCTAGGAGTCAGTCCTTCTGATTCTGGCAGAGTTTAAGGAATGCAAAGGAAGAAAGGGTGCACACCAAGTCCTTTCATCATAGAATAACTCAGATTTTGTGTGTCTCCTAATAGGCCTTGACCTTGCCATGGAGGAGGCAGCTTTGCAGTAAGATTTGTGTTTTGCTTGTGCTGACTGAGGATGCACACCTCTCATTACACGATTCTACCCGCTGCAATCAGGACTGGGCAATATGAACCAATAGTTCAAGGCAATAGACACCATAGGCACCATAATAATCTGATACCATGATCTGGTGAAAGACAAAGGGTTGGGGCTGGCTGTCTTCCTCTCTTTCCAAAATTCTCCCCCTGACTCAGCCAACACAGCCTGTCATCAGCCTGGAGGGTGACCCCGCATGACCCCAGCCATCAGCACTGTGAGGGAGGCTGCTCCAGCATTGGATGCAAGGGAAGGCATGCTGCTGTGACCTGAATGTGCTCCTTTGTCCCACCACTGTGGTCAAGAAGCTGGGAAAACAGGGCACCACTGACCCCACATCCCCTGTCACTGCCACTCTTTGGATCGGGAGAAGACAAGTGGGAAGAGAACAGGCATATGCAAGGCACAGGGAGGGCTGGGATGTGGTGGCAAGGCAGAGCACAGGATCAGTGCCAGAGCTGCTGTGCATTTCCATTGTCACAGCATTTAGAGCTGCACTGCTAATGAAGCCTGTAAGCAAGGAGAGGTGGTGTAAAGACAGAGCCTCTGATGGATCTGCTTATTGCAAATTTTGCTTCCTCATATCACTTGTGTTGCTCTTTTTGTAATGCTGTGGGGCCAGATCCCCTCATCTCTATCCTGTTGCAGGTGTGCAGACAATCTCACTTCAGGGAATCCTTAGGTGAGAGGTGACAAGCTGGAGCAGTACACGGCCTTGTTCTGATGCTCCTGATAATTCCAAAGTCTGTAATGCAAGCATGAGAGGGGTGATAACAAATTTATGTAAGAGTAGACTACAAATCACATCTCTTCCAGTTACCCACATAGTATGGCCTTGATGCTATTTCCATCCCTAATCAGTGCTATGAAGCACTTCACAACAAGCCAACAGCTTTGCAGCAGCATTGTTTTGTGCAAAAATTTGTATTCAAGGCATCTTCCCCATATCCCACAGTGATGCGTCTGCTACTTGCCATCGTGTTGCTGGGACTGGGGCTGCTGCGAGATCCTGCTGGGAGTTTCTCGCAGGACTGTGTCTCTCATCTTTTGATAGCTCAGCTCCCAGGGTAGAGGACTGCAGTTCTTTCAGAGTTATCCTTAGTCATTGGTTCTAATTCTAGCTCAAAGGAGAGGAGATTTGGGCATGGGGAGGAAGATTTCTACTCATTACGAACTTCTTATTGGACCCCTGACAGATACATTGAGGAACCTCAGGAGTCACGCCCAGAGCCTTTGTCCCATTCCATACCAATGTCAACAGCTGCTTTTGCCAGCAGAGGATGCCTCTGCCACCCCTGACCTTCATCAGAAGTACTCCCCAGGGGCCTGATTCCTGCAGCCAAAATGTGGCAGGCGTGGCTATCACTAACCTTTAGCATTCCAGAGAACATTGCAAGGAGCCTGACATGAGCCAGGTGGCCACAGGGTGACAGTTCACTGTCACCTTCAGCTAGCAATGTCAGTAGGCAATCAGTAACACTGAAATCCCACTTAATCCAGAAGAGATGAAGTAAGAATGGAAATAAAATAATTCATCCATGACAAATCCATTAATACTCATCCAAAATAGATTATATTTATGGAATACCTAAAAAAAACCTATACAGCCTCCTATCCTTGCTGATCTACATTGGCAAAATCTCTCACCCATTATCAGGTATTTAGGTGATATTCCTGAGAAGGGGCGATACTTCCTTAGAAACATCCTCTGCATGTAATGTCTCAGGTTGCATTCACTGGGGTGCTCCTGATATGTCAGGTCTCATAGATAGTTCCTTGGGCTCCTGGAATGTGTCCTGACAGGATGCTCATTCCCAGAACTGAAGTAATCCATGGTTCTCTTTCAGGGAAGTACGTCTCTTTAACAAGCCAGCTGTCATCCAGTCAGGCAGCAAGAAGGTGCCAACTCTCTCATCCTTTCTCTGGTGATTTGTTAACATGTTCCCATGCGAAATGTTCTTTACACCTGACCTCACAAGGTACATGGAGATGGAAATTGAAAAATAGAGCATCTCAAGGAGCCAATGGCAAGAGCAGGAAGCTCCACCTTTCTTCATCTTGGTGTTCTCATTTTCAGCCTTTCCCTCACTTCACAGTTTTCTGAGGGAAGCATGTCCAGCATGTGGGAGGCAGGAGAGCCTCTTGTCTCTGACCCAAGCCTGGTGTTGTTCCCACTCCTCCCTCCAACCTAAATGCTGCAGGAGCCATGCAGGGAGGCAGAAAGGTGCTGAACCATTTCCTTCCAGTTTAGGGAGGAACCTGTGCTGCCAGCAGGTTAATGGGTATGTCTGCGTGGTCCCTGTGTGAGGGCACTTTGTAAGACTGGCAGGAGAATGTTTGCTGAGGGAAGTGCAAGATGCAAAGAGAAAAAGACACAAGAGCATAAGGAAGGAGACTGTGTGTGCATGCACAGCAGTAAGTCCCAGGGTGTCCTCTGCATTGAACAAGTCCTTTAAAAGTCATTTTCAAGCCCAGCACAATACCTCCACCTCCTCTGCTACTTCACAGCACCACAGCAACCTGCTTCTCATCCTTCCCACATCCATCTTCATCTCCTTTATCCTCTTCCATGAAGGGGTGGACTGTCTCACCCTCTCCCTGAAAAGACAAGTCTCATCAACCAGGGAGCAGCCTCTGCTTAAGCAAGCAGGGACTGCTCCCCTTGCTTCTATTCCCAGCACTAGCTTGAAGCAACATGTCCCCTCCAAACCAAGGCTGATTAGGCTCACACACATTCACACATTCACACATTGCTGTATGCCCACCAGATTAATGATAGCGAGCAGGGCAAAGAAAGATGTTTACATTACTACAGGAAAAAAAAAAAAAAAAAAAAAAAAAAAAAAAAAAAAAAAGAGAGAGAAAGGAAGTGGTGGCATTATTGAGACATCAAGCCAGTTCCTTTCCCATGACAGCACTCAGGTTTAACACTGGGGCCAAGGTATTGTTAGCTGGCCAGGTAATGCTAAAGGAATGAAATAATTTTTATTTTTGCCAAGAGGAAAGGCCATTTTGTCTCTTGAACAGGGAAGAAATAGGAAGAGCTCTATACCAAATTAGTGAAATTTGCAGGATTGGAAGAATTTGGTGGTTTAGCAGAAAATTTTTTAGAATGTGAGAAGTGTTTTGTTCCCCCACAAGGAAAAGCTTCTTGGTCAATACAGCCTGAGGCGTAAGGTGTGGAGGAAAGTAGGCTGTCTGCTCCTTACTGTGTCAGGATGGCCTGCAGCAAAATGCCTGGATATGAGGGAATAGCTGTGCTGATTTAATCTTCAAAGCCAGTAACTGAAGCCTGGTTTTCTCTCATTTCCCCTCCTACCTCTTTTATAAGTTTATCTGTCTTGGCAACTGTGAGTATATGTTTTTATTTTCTTTTTGTCTTAACCTGTCTTGCATTAAGTATGATTTCACTGTAATTGGATACTAATGACTTGCTCCTTGCCAAAGGATGTGGTAAAACTCCACGTAGAGCTTGGGGCACCTTACCAGCACTCTGGGCTGCCAGCTTGTTCTCCATGATATCCACAGCAGTGTGTGCAAATATCCAAAGCAATGGCCCTTTCTTCAGCTGCAGCCCCTGTGCTCTCCCCCAGACAATAGTCAGGCAAGGAGAAGTGTCTCCCAGAGATGTATTACCCCCTCTCATTTCTAGCTCTTACATGAATTCACTCCTTTATTAGTCCCCTAGCCTGAATTCCGAGCTCTGGCTCCAGCTTTCTCCAGGCACTTGGATTGTTTGCTACTTTACCAAGGCTTTGTCTCAAACCATTAGTCTTGGTTGCAGCCCTCTCTATGGTTCAAGCAGGGCCCACTGGGTCCTGCTGTCTGAATTGCCAGACACCATGACACAGCTGTTTTGGAATGCAGTACATGCTGCATTAGGCAAAATGGATCAGCCTTGTTTGCTCAGAGAAATTCTGTTGGAAGTGCACAGAAATCCAAGAGACTATCCTTCTCTAACATCATCCTTCATCCCATCACTGCAGGAGGGGTAGCCTCCCTGGGATCTCTGAGCTCATACATAGAAGCCCTCTATCCTGCCTGCCCCGGGCATGCAGTGGATCATCACTCTGGCTGCCAACTGGATGAATAGGTGCGAGTCCAAGATGCCCAAGTAGAAAAAGGCACCACCTCCACCCCTGCAAAGTCTTGTTTGCAATTACACCCTTCCTGTTGTTATACACCCACTACCCATTTGGACATGCTCACCTCCTTTCATTCACTTTGTGGTTTTTCTGGTTAATTCAGGGAAAAAAAAAAAAAAAAAAGCATTTGCAAGAGAGAAGTTATTTGTAAGTCTTTGCTTATGAAGGATCTGCTCCTCTCAGTTTACCCCCCTGCACCAGCCTCAGGCAGTCAGGAAGAATTTGGCCTCACCTTCTCTACCCATCTTACTTGCACCTGCACAAAGTAAAGTGAGCAAGGACAAAAATGAATTGGAAATAACAGGTATAAAGTGAGCTGTCTGTGGACACAGACAGTGGCTCTACCTCTCACCTGCTGAGCACATTCCCACTTCTCACTCCTTGCTCCCACTCCATGTCTTTTTGTTCATTACCTCAGCAAAACACTCCTCCTCCAGGGTGCAGTTTGGCAAGCACCTGCAAGAGGCTGAGCTGCCCTGACCGGCAGGATAGGCAGCCTGGGTCTCTCACCTACCTTGTGCTGGCCCTGACTGCAAGGTCTGGTCCCCTGTTAGCACCACCTGAGTGGATTCACTTCACTGACCACTGGAAAACTACCCACCTTGTTGGATTATCAAGTTGACTCAGGTGCCTGGAGTGACCACAGACAACTAGAGCTAAGACAAGGCAAGCTGTGTAGTTGAGGGCAGTGGAGAAGAGGGGAGGAGAAGTGGGACCTCTTTACTTTGGACTAAAGAGCTGCCAAACTGGCTCATCCTCCTTTCAAACTTCATCCTCAGCTTCCTTATTGTTATCCAGAACATAATACCTTCAGCACCCCACAAGATAGTCCATGACTTGAAGGAGCACTCACAAGTAAGTCAAGCCAAAAGCCATCACTTATCACAGTAGTCAAGCAAAATCACTGCTGCCAGGACGGTACCATAGCAATGCATGTTCAAATAGGGTTGTGGTTATTAATGTCTGATTCCAACAGCTCCCAGCATTTTCCATGGCAGCAGGTTGCATGAATCCCATCCTGCTTCTAAGGAATGGAAAAAAAAGGCCATTCATGTTCTTTACCAAGCTCCCTAATGTACAACACTGGTTAACTGTTTTGGTTTGGTTTTTATTGGCCTAATGAAACTAGGCTAAATACGTGGAGTTTTTTTCCAGTATCCTGTCCCTCTCTGGTACAGACCTATTTATGAAAGCCTGAATGGACAAGTGTCATGCCAGAACTCAAATATCAAACACAGGCTACCATGGGAAAGAAGCTTGAAGCTCACTGACACCAAGTTATTATCAATGATGGGTCAACACATTTGACTGCCACAAGATAAGCAAAGGGCTCAGAAAAGCAGGCAGCAAGTGTCAGCAAGAGGTCCTGAAGCTGAATCCAAACTGTCATAAATCCTTGGCTCTTCTTGGAAAAGCAAAACCTATTTTGCATGTGATTGATGAGTAAAAACTGGAAAACAAGTTCTGGGACCTTGTGGCCTTTGTGGAGCATATCAAGTGACCAAGACCACAGTCGCCCAGACACCAGTTGCCTTTGTGAAGCACCAACGTGATGCTCTGTATGAATTCAGAGGCAAAGCCTGTTTGAACAGTTCAAAGAGCATTGTCTCCGGCAGCTGAGCTGCAGGAAAAAATTATGGGGTAGAGACCAAGAGTAATGCAGAGGTCGGGGCAGGAACCAACGTGCAGACGTGAGTCAGGTGTGTTGTAATGGGAGAGGTATCGGTGTGACAGTGGCGTGAGGGTTGCCTGGAAGATGAGGTGCTGATGCTGTCCGACTGCCTTCAGAGATACCCTTATCCCTCAGAACAGATCAGCTCTGTGTCAGTCCCAGCCCTGCAGGCCCTGTCTGTCTCATCTGGGGCCCTTCCCGGAGGCAGGACCAAGTGTGGAGTGATGGCGACAAGGCTCATCTGCTACAGAACCATGGAAGCTGCAGATCCCGCCTCCTTCTCCCACCAGCTGGGATTCCTCCTCCAGACAACATGGCAATGGGAGGGCTCTGCTGGCCCAAATGGCTGCTAGGGGCAGGGAGACAACAGGGATTTTGAGTGCAGGGGCATGACACATCTGCCAGAATTTGGGAACTGGATAATATTATGATGTTTTTCCTTTCAGCATAGGTACTGCAGCAGGTGACAAAATGGGACTTATTCTCATCTGGCACTTGCGAAGCTCTTCATCACAGTGAAGCAATATCAGATATGGAGCTTGGCTACAGATACTGGGATTTCCACTGTGCAACCTCTGTGTTTTGGTGGTGCTAAGCATCAGAGGAAATGTCCCCTGGGTCCCTAAGGGGTGATTCAGGCCTACCCTGAGTAAAAACGTCAGCTACGGGAGGGCCAGTGGCGCAATGGATAACGCGTCTGACTACGGATCAGAAGACTGTAGGTTCGACTCCTACCTGGCTCGGCTTTTTTTAGTTTTACATTCCTTCTCGCCTTCCTAACCGTGCTCTTCCCCGAGTTTCGCGCCCAACCCCCTGTGCATAGATGGAGGGAAAATTGGGGAGCTTGGATAAAAAAGAAAAAAAAAAAAGAAGCAAGCTGTTCAGAAGCTGGAGGTATCAAGTTGTGCTCTATTACTTTAATACCCGCACACCCTGCTCAGCATTCTTGGGAATTTTCAGCTGGGTCAACTCCACATCCAAACATTTATTTTTGAAAAGATTACATGGATCTTTCCCAACCCTACTGGGAACCTCCAACATTCAAGTCTATTCCCAGCATCTTCCAATTTTCCACTGATGCTTCAGCTTGGCCCACCCTGGAGGATGCTCATTTATCCAACTCCTCCTGCTGAAACTGGGCAGGGGAATGTCCTGGAGATATAAAAAAACATGTCTAAGTGCCCAGGATGGGAGCTGAGAGAGCTGCTGATAGCTGAGTGATAGCTGGGTGACCCTGAAATCCCACTTAGGTCAGGTGAAGAGTCAGTACAAAAAGAAGCATGTGTTTACAATATTCAAAATAGATACACTGACAAAGAGTACCTCAGTAAAGGAATAATAAAGTTTCGGGTGCTAATAAAATCACTAAAGTGCTCTCTTGTTTCCAGTGGCTTTCCAGCTTTGTGATCAGCAGAACATCTTGTCTATGCATGTGCCACATATCTCAAACTGCATCCATCAGAAAGAACCTTGTTGTGCAGGAATATTTTCACCATCTCTCCTTTGAAACCCTTCAGGCAGATCATAACTTTTTACCCTCATTCTCCCATGAGATTTATTCTGTTTTCCCTTTCTCGAGTAAAAGGGACAGGTTTTGTTTGAAATACAAACAAACCTTGTCTTAAAAGACGGCACCTCAAAATTTCCTTTCTATTGGAGCAGGTGTCCCCCCCTGTACCCATCACGCTATTAAAAAATACCTCATCCCTCTGTTTGCCTGAAGTGCCCTACTCTGGTAACCAACCCAGTGTATCAGAGTGAAATGTTTGTATGATTGGGGTTTTCATAATCTCTGGCATCTTTCATTATTAAGTGATACAAATGATTGAATAGACTGTACACACACAGCTTGTTATTGGCCCTTGCTGGAGACCAGATACAAATATAATTATGTACTTGCAGGTGACTATCACTAATAACTTGCACCTAAATGAAGTGTTTCACAAGTTACACTATCATGCAAGCACTGAGTTGTTTCCTGCTGTAGTCAAAACATTCAGTACCTTTAGATCCATGAGCATGTCCTCGAAGAATGGGAAGCTGAGCCAAACAGTCACATGAATGCAACAGGCCGTAGCTCAAGAGGCAGAATAGTTGCTTAGCATAAAGTAAGTCCTGAGACCAGTGTCTAGATTTTGTGAGGTTTCTTTTGGTTTTTTTTCTTTCCTGGCTTTCATTCTCGCTCAGGTGTATTACGCTCACACAGAAATGCATACATGTCAATTCTTTCTGAGTGGGTGGGAGAGAAAAAATATCTTAGAGATGGAGATAGAGGGAGAAAGGAGAAGATCCCTCCTCTTGAAGGAAGTTGTGTGTGCTTTTATTTTGTGAGCTATCCTTTAGGAAAAGTGAAAAGAGTTGCCACCGAAGCAGTGGAAAGGAACAAAGGCGTTTAGAGACATTTATATAGGAAGGGGTGAATCTTGGGAATAAAATAAACCTTTGGCCCTAGATAGAGTCTGTGCCCTGTCCCACACCAGGGAATGGCACAGGAATGTGCTTTTGGACTGTGGATTCAGATTTGACTGCTAGTGAGTTCTGTGGATAACAGACAGCTAAGGAAATGGATGTCTTTCCTCAACTTGTGCTCACTGAGATGTCTCTGTTCCCTAAAAGGCAGGTTTTCATGCCTGGATTCCTCATGGGACAGTTCCTGAGAGGGATACACTGCACCACGCTGGAAGAGAAGGGAGAAAAAGTTGGTGTCTGTGTGTGTCCATACACATGCACAAAAACATACTAATTAATAGAGAGGTATCTGGGGCCAGGGACATAATGCACAAAGAGAAGCAGTGTGCAGGTCTAACTCCTGCTGAGCTTCATACATCTGCTCCCTGTTGATATTCTTGCTTGCACTGTATTCCCACAGAGAGTGGGTCTTCTTTGCTCTCATTTCTGAAATCTACCCCAGAGAAAACACTCCCACACAAAGAGAAGACTCACTCGGGGTTCTGCTGAAGGAGAAAACTTCCATTCTCCCCCTGCTATGCAGACAGATTTGGACACTTTCAGACATGTTTACTCTCTCCAAGCCAGGAGCTGTTGCCAAGCATGTTTTTCTGCACCCCACGTAGCACCTGTAATGGAAAAGAAGACTTGAAGGAAAAAGGAAACAACAGAACACAGGAGAGAAAAAAGCAGAGTATGAGTGCTGGCTCTCTTATTAACTATGTCCTCAGCACACCCACGTCTGTCTGCATTAAACCCCTTTCTGTGTAAGGACCTCTATGACCCCTCTCCCTCTGCACCACATTCTGCTAGAACATTCCATGTCACCCTTTTTGGCACATCCAAAGGACCAAACATCACATCTGTCGCCTTAAGTCAAGAGACGGTGGAGGACTTTTATCCACTCCTATCAGCCAGGGTGCTCACAGCCCTCATTTATAGGGATTATCTGGCATCACAGAAAGCAACATTCAAAATGAGGAGAGACTGTCCAGAGCAGAACACAAAGGATCACCATGGGAAAAAAGACCTAACAAAACTAGCTAAGACTGAACTAAAAACGCTTAATTATTTTTGGCTTCACATAGGAGAATGCCAAATATATACTATTAAATCGAGAGGGGATCTCATTAAGGCTTATAAGTATCTCAGAGGTGGGTGCCACGAAGATGATGCCAGACTCTTTTCAGCAGTGCTCAGTGACAGGACAAGGAGCAATGGCCATAAACTAAAGCACTAGAAATTCCAGCTCAACGTGAGGAAGAACTTCCTTACATTGAAGGTGGCAGTCCACTGGAACAGGTTGCCCAGGGAGGTAATGGAATCTCCCTCTATGGAGACATTAAAAATCCACCTGGATTCATTCCTGTGTAAGCTGCTCTAAAGTGACTCTACCTCAGCAGGGGGGTCTCCAGAGGTCCCGTCCAATCCTAAGAATTCAGTGATTACGATAATATATTATTTATTAAATCTCATTAAATAATAATTAATTATAGTTTTATTAAATATAATAATAACTAATATTCTTATGAAAACAACAAAGCACTTACAAAAGCGTCGCTGCAACACATATCTTGGTATTTACTGCAGGGCTGCCACCTCAGGAAAAAAAAAAGAAAATGTGAATTGCTTGTGTGTCACACGTGTTTGTAAACGGCTCTAGGAGCATCTTCCCGAGCGGGAGCTAAGTCGCTCTCCGGTCCCAGGAAAAAAAAAACCGAAGCGTCTCCTTCGAGCCGGAATCGAACCAGCGACCTAAGGATTCCCGCGGGGCGCAGCCTCTACAGTCCTCCGCTCTACCAGCTGAGCTATCGAAGGGACTGGGTGGCCGCCCCCCAGCGGCCACACAAGGCGCCGCCCCGCCCCACGCGCGGCTCTGCGCACGCTCCTGGAAGCGTCGGCCCTCCCAGGGGGCGAGCGGCGGGAAGAGGGTTTGATGAGAAGGCTGTGGCCGAAGCAGGGCAGGTCTGTGGGCACAGTGGTGCAATGGCTACTACTTGGGACTCTAGATCAGAAGATTGTAGGTTCGACTTCTGTCTTGTGTATCTTTTAGCACAGCCGTGTGTCGTGGAGCAAAAGCAGGGCACTTCACAGCAATATACACGCATTGCTTCCAAGTGTTAGCAGCACTCATGAGCTACCCCAGTTATTTATTCATAACGCTGCGAGCCACTTCTTCTGGGAAATTAGAATCTACACACTGCTGCGTCCAGTTCCACGGGCCTTGGCACAGGAAAGACATGGAGCTGTTGGAGCAAGGCCAGAGGAGGGACACAAAGCGATCCGAGGGTAGGAGCAACTCTCCTGTGAAGTCAGGCTGAGAGACCTTGGGTTGTTCAGCCTAGAGACGGCTCCCGGGAGACCTCAGAACACTTCCCAGTACCTAAAGGAGTTCCAACAGAGCTGGAGAGGGACTTTTTTCAAGGGCATGTAGCAACAGAACAAGGGGTAGTGGTTTTAGACTGAAAGAAGATGGGCTCAGGCTGGATATAAGGAAGAAATTTTTTAGAGTGGGGTTCATGAAACACTGGAACAGATTGCCCAGAGAGGTGGTGAATGCCCCCTCTCCAAGATCTGGGCCTCTGAGCAACCTGATTGATTTGAAGATATCCAGTGTTCCTGCTCATTGCAGGAGGGTTGGAAGTAGGTGACCTTTAAAGGTGCCTTCAAACCCAAACCATTGTATGATTTGATAATTGGCTACTCTGAAGCTGTGGCGTGCTCTCAAATCTGATCATTGGGAATGCCTTCCTCGCCTCTCCTGCTTGCAAGCTCAATACACTGCATAGCCTTCATGGACATGAAAAATGTTTTGGTTTGATAGCAAATTCACACACTTTTTATGCAGCTGCACAACAACGATGTTCTTGCACTTCTGAAGACTAAGGGATAATTAGAATGGAAACAACGTTCCTAATCACAGCAGCGTTCCTTGCTGCCTTTAGAGAACTCCTGGTTGTTTTCTTTGATGTTGTCTGTGAGAATAACCATAGTGTGCCAGGCCAATGTGGAGTACACTGCTCCTCTTCTAGGGCCAGAAAGCTTTTCCCCTGTGTAATGTAATGGTGTGTTAATTGGGTTAATTTGGGAAAAAAAAAAAAAAGAAAAAGAAAAATTCAAGCCTACAGCAGTGTTTTGCTTTAGGAAACACAACATTACCAGGCAGACAAATGGGGTTAAATCATAGAATTTTAAAGGGTTGGAAGGGACCTTACAGATCATCGGGTCCTAACGCCCCTGTCAGGGACAGGGACACCTCCCACTAGGATGTGCTTACCTTGTTCAGACTTGATCAGGCCTTGCTCAAGGCCTGATCCAACCTAGTCCTGAACACTGACAGGGTTGGGAGCCCCACAGCCTCCCTGGGAAACCTGCTGCAGTGTCTCACCAGCCTCACAGCAAAGAATTTCTTTCTAATCTCTTATCTAAATTTCCCCTCTCATTTTGTACCTGTTACTCCTTGTCCTGTCACTCCAGTTCCTGAAGAAGTCAGGATGATGACATTAGATGGGAAAGAGAAGAGAAAAAAAGAGAAAAAAGAAGAGGAATGTAAGAAGCCAGGATGGTGAGGTCAGATGTAAACCATGCCCCATCCACGCGCGACCAGGGCCGAGAACGGAAAACGTGAAAAAATAATGCGAGCCAGGCAGGAGTCGAACCTACAATCTTCTGATCCGTAGTCAGACGCGTTATCCATTGCGCCACTGGCCCCGCACATTTGCGTTTGTTCCCCGCTGTCCTCTATACCGGAGAGCGAGGGCGCGGCCTCCCCGCACGGCCCCAGGCGCCCCTCATGGCCCGCGCCCCGTCCTTCCCCTCCGGCAGGGGGCGCTCCCTGCGTTCCCGCCCCGCCCTGCGACCGGCCGTACGGTCCGCCCGGAGGCAATGCGTGCTGCGCATGCGCGAGGCGAGCTGGCTGTGCTCTTGCTGTGCGGCGGCGCAATGACTGGCAGGTCCCTTCGATAGCTCAGCTGGTAGAGCGGAGGACTGTAGCGGTCTGTGCCCCACGGGAATCCTTAGGTCGCTGGTTCGATTCCGGCTCGAAGGAGACGCTTCGGTTTTTTTTTCTCACTCCTACGCTTATTTAACAATTTCTCTTTAACCTTTGTGCCGATACGATTGCTTTTCTCGAAGAGTTCCAGCCGCATCGCAAACCGAGCCCGTGTGCTGTGTCTCGCTGACTCTCAGCAGCGACTGTGCCTAATGCAGGACTGCCAACACCTCCTGAATTTCTAAAAGAAAACAAGATGTGTGTTCATACTGCAACGTGCCACAAACCCTCACAAAGCAAGTCAGTGCAGGATACCTGCTGAGATCCCTTTGTCTCATCGCAGTTAATTACGATGTTGTAATTCTGAGGGTCATTTTTCCAAGTCTCCTCTCCTGTCTTCCAAATGTCTAGACACTGTTTTTACAGCATAAGGCTGTATCTGTATATACTGCCACAAAAGGAATACATTTTCATATCCAGCCAACTGAAGTGTTCAAGTCCAGGCTGGACAGAGCACATCGCTGCCCATGGCAGGGGGTTGGAACTGAATGATATTTAAGGTCCCTTCCTTAAATATCCAACTCATTCTAAGGTTAGCATGTATTGAGTCTCTACCTTAGTGGAAAATTGTGTGTCTTTACCAGTGTCTATCTATTATAACACACTGTGTCAACTACCACACAGTTGTCCCATCTTGCATTGTGGCTTATCCCACAAACTTCTTGTGGGCAGTAAAAGTGCACAAACTATCTAAATAACTAGTTACATGGTGGTACACCTAAATTGACTGTGCTGCCTCTTCTGTTTGGTGTTTTGAGTGAATCTGAGTAAGCGTTAATATCTAAGCAAGCAAAGGAACAGATCTTTGAGAATACATCTAGCCAAAACAGTTGTCCCTGGTCCAGTTTTCAATGCTTGGGTTTTTGTGGTCACAGAGACTGGAAACTATCCTAGTTAGAAATATTCCTGTCTTGTAACATGCCCAGATTATCTGGCTCTTGGACAGATGCAAAACCCCAGAGTGAGGTGCTGGATGTCTCAGGATGTCTGCTGTTGTCCTCAGCAGCATCGTGGTTCCACTCTCTGCGCACACCTTTTGCTGGGGGAAATTGTTCCGTATAGATGCTGATTCCAGTAAAACGACTGTGTTACATCACTTTGTCACACAGATGATTTTTTACAAGCATTCTGCATTAAGTAAAGGACTTGCACTGTGCGGCCATAGGTCTGGCTGCTTTGCATGGGCAGGCACATCTGCTGCAATGCAAGAGCTAGTTCCTCTTTGGGGAAACCCTGAGTTGCCCTTTGACACTTGCCAGGATGCAAAGCCATAACTTTGGACAGCTGTCTCAACAGCTTCTCTAGCTGTTACCGGAATGAAGTTGTTGATAGTGTGGCAAGGTAAAGGGAGTGCTACAATTCATACATACAATCTTTATTAGTCAGAGTGGTTGACAGCCAAGGTAGATTTAAATACATGGTAGTGTACATATAAATAAATGTAGCAAAACAGAGGAAAAAATTGAGAATCTGTGCATTTTGAGAAGATTTCTGGATGTGCAATTGAACTGTACACAAAACCAGATCATGTTAGCATATGTTCATATTAGGAACTTTTCTGAAAAGCAAACAAAGGAGTAAAATGACATTGAAGAGCTAAGTCCTGAAATCCTGATTCATTGTTTCTCCACATGTCCTCAGAATAGGTGATCTTCACATCAATGAGAGACACAAATGGTCTGGGACTCTAAAGACTAAGTTTCCCATTTGAAATTAAACCATGAGTTCAGACACTCAGATCTTTAAGCTGTGAGTCCTGGACAACCCCCCTCAGAGGCTTGGTCACTGGTTTGTTCTGAGGTTTTCTGCTAACTGAGATAATGCATTGTGGCTCTTCTGTACAGAAGCCTGTGTCTGTAAAAGGGATTTGCAAATATGCAGCAGCTTGTCCGTCTTTGCTTCCCACTGTGAGATGGAGTCATAAATCTTTCCCAAGAAAAAGCTCTCATTTAGAAAGTGTAAATAAGAACCACATGACTTGCGGTACATCTCAAGCCCATGGAGATCATTTCCTTGATTTTGTTGAACTTTGGCTCTGGCCCTCTAGACTCATCAGAGGTGTTGCATGTGAAAAATTCCCCAATTTCTTCTGCTGTTATGGGATTTACTTTCTCCTCCCTGGCTTTAGGCCTGCTCTGTAGCTGTCGTTGGAATCAAGGGTGCAATTCCCAGTGACTTCCATGGAAACAGGAGGATGGATTTCACATCACAAAGGATTCCACATATAACACCTAACTTTACACCAGACTT
Organism: Picathartes gymnocephalus; assembly: GCA_013390045.1. Classification (NCBI taxonomy): domain Eukaryota; kingdom Metazoa; phylum Chordata; class Aves; order Passeriformes; family Picathartidae; genus Picathartes; species Picathartes gymnocephalus. Next base: position 303,462 of record WEKY01008148.1, read on the forward strand.
CTCTCCCAGTGCCTCTGTCAGCTCTCTGCTGGAAATAGTCACTAGGTAACATTTGGACATTTTCCTGCTATATTTCTCTACCACACAGTGAAACTTAGAAAATCACTTCACCTGCAGATTTGTTATGTACTCTCCCTACTCCTTCATTTGGGGATAACATCCTACGCCGCAGCAAACACCCTGAAAAGGGGAATAGTGAAGTAAGCCAAAAGAGGAGTGTGTGTGCTGGTTCCTCAGCACAAACCCAGTCTCTGTGCTCTGCCCATCTCACAGCACCCCAGTGCTGTCTGATCCATCCCCCTGATGGGAGGGTGTGCGGCACAGGGCTGCCACTGGAAAGATATGCCTCTGGGGTCATGTCTTCTCAGTGGCAGGATGCTGTCACCAGCCCCCTGCTCCTGGCACCACTGGGTTGGACAGGCACATCCTCAGTGGGCAGGCAGGATGGCAGTGTGGAGTCATGTACATATGAGTCGTTTCCAAAATCAGTGCAACTCAGGACAAAGAGGAGGCCATGGGTAGGACAGAAGCAAGTGCCTGTGCACAGCTCTGGCCATGTCAGGATCTTCCCTCTTTTCTGAATCAGAAAACCAGGGCCGTTTCTGAGGGCAATATGCGTGTTGGCTGCCCCCAGTGCCTGCACCCAGAGAACAGGTATATAACCTGACCAGGAAGTAATGATCTTTAAAATATCCTTGTGTTATGGGACTTTTAAAGAAACATTGGAAGTACTATATCTTGACTTTGGAGTTACAGCTGGTTCTATAAAACACATTCTTTTCCCATATATTTAGCTGCCACTGAATGACATTTGATGTCAAAGGTGAGACTAGAAGGAAGATAATAATGTTTCACAACCATGGGATCCAATTTTAAACAAGGGAATACCACTTTTGGCTTGTTATATATATTCACTAGTCTGTATAATTTAGTGGAACATAGTGACCCCCTTTAGACCACGGCATGCAAAAATAGCAAATACACAGAACTGACAATGATTGATGTAAAAGGATCAATAAGGAGAAATTCAGCTGCCTCAGGCTTAAACTACTATGTCACATCAGTGAGGCGCTAAGCTTAAGATCTAAGAGGTATTCCTTTAGCTCTTACAAATTAGTGGCCTAAATTCTTCATGCTTCCTTTACCCATACCCACATATATCTCCACTGATGCAGTGGTACACCTGAACATACACCTCATTCCTACCTCTTTATTTAAAATCATGCCATGTGCTCTTAACACCCCTGTGCCTGGCACAGAAGGGAGGTTTCAGTCTTACCCCAATGAGCTGATGAGGAGGACGGTCACTCCCTTGCTGCTTGCTTTCCCTGCCAAGTCCCTGCTGCTCCCACAGCCCCAGTGCCTGTGCTGGTGTGATGGCTCCCAGCCCAGTGCCAGCAGGGCAGTAGGGCCAGAAGCCAAGGGCATGGTGGAATAAGCCAGCTGGCAGGAAGCTGTTGGCTGGGAACCAAAAGGAGGAGCTTTGCCACAGGCCTGTGGGAGGAGGAGAGAGGCTCTGGGACAGCCCAGAGGCAGCCTTCCCCTCCCCGGGGTCTTTGCCCACTGTCTCATGGGTTTGCAGCTTTTGCAGGGGAAGAGACAGAGCCTACATGTGCTTCTGGATGAGCCTCCTGGATTTGGAGTGACCTGCACTGTAACAACCATTAGAAAAATCTCCTAGCACTTAGTCTTGGCTCACGATGCATAATTTATAATTGCCAGAGCTGAGTCCCAGCAAGCCACTAGCCTCCAAAGAGCACTTCTTCTCTGGGAAAGAGAGCCCAATCTGTCTTGCCACCAACTTTCTCCTTGAGACCTGCTAAAGAGCACTTCTGGGGCTCCCTCACAGGAATGTTTCACATCCAGCAAAACCGCTGCATGCAAGGAAAATTCCTGGGGCAGGGAGAGACAGAGCCAGTGTGTCCATAAAGGGACTCAGGACTGTGTCTGGGAGGTGAAACTACAGGTGAGAGCAGGGAGAAGACCAGCTGTACCAAAGGGAATATTATTAGAGGGAAAGACAATTTGCAGCTGTGAGAGACCAGCATGTTCAGTACAGGCTATAGGTATCTCCATACACCGTGCAGGTATCAACCTATCAGAAGTAGCATAATGGGAGATTCTGCCTTGGTAGGAAATTACTCTCAGGTTACTCTTGATTAGCTTAAAGACAACTATGAACACAGGCTGCAGAACTTATCACGTGTTTTTCTCACTGTGAGACTAAGTGAGAAGCAGCAACAGGTCGCTCGCTGGCTCTAGGACTCTGTGCGATAGCTCCGATGGCTGTCCCCAATCAGTTGTGTCTTCTCCGTTACGTTAGTCGGCTGAAGCATAATAGGAGTTTCTCCATCTAAATTGGAGAGGACAACAAAGATTACTTTAAGAACCCTTCACTTTCTACCAAAGTCAGATTTCTTGTTAGCACCACAACATTTCGTTTGCTGTTCTGGTTACAGCTTAATCTAGTTTCACAGACACCTGTGGGTACTGACAAGGTGGCACTGCCCACACCAAGCCTACAAATGCTCTTAGTCCTTGTTCTTGTACAATGGCAGATTTCTGGGTGTTTCTGCTGCTGTTAGACTGGACATTTGCTGTGCCTGGTGCTTTCCAGAGCTTGCAGGCTAAAGGCTCCTGCCTGTTCCAATAGCAAGTGCTTGTTCTTACAAATGGCTGAATATAATGAGCACTATTGTGAATCAGCAAGCACTAACCTTGGCAGTGTTTGTGAGAATGGGACAGAAATCAGTCTTGAAGAAGGCAGAGTTAACAATAAAGAAAGAGGAGAGTTAAAAGGAAAAAATATGTGAGCAGTAATAGTAGTACACTTGAGAGGAGAGAAATCACATATATCCTGAGAGACAGCTAGTTAAATAAAAATGTTAAATTGAAGTCTTATGTAATGTTTATGCAATTGGACTGGGAATTACTATTTTAATGAATTTGGAACTACCAAAACTTCATATTATCACTATATAAATCCTTACTGCTGTGTACTTTCTCACTCCATGCAATTTTGTGTTTGCTTTTCCAATATATCTATAAAAATGCATTTGTTGTAGAGTGGAGGAAAGTAGAAGTAAAGTCTTTACAGAGTTCCTTGGTGGCTACTGTGTTCCATCTGATAAAGAACAAGGTTTGGTTGCCCTTGTCCTACGCCTCTTTCCAACCTGCATGTTTTTTGGAGGAAGTACTCAAATCTCAGAGACTGACTTTTACAAGTTCAGCCATCTTAGTGAGGTGTTTCATATGAAAAACTCTGGAATATCTATATCTTGATACTAACACAGCCTTCACAGTAACTGAATAGAAATTATGACTTTTTTTGCCAAATGACCAAATGTTCAGGAAAAAATCTCATCTGACATTTCCTCCTGTTTACGTGACAGTTGATGGGATGAATCATGGGCAAAAGATGTAATGTACAGAAGTAACTTAACCCAGAGCAGGAATCTAATTGCATGCCATACGGCTTCCACTCAGTGGGGGTAGAACAACTTTGACTCTGTCAAGGTGAAAGGCAAGAATGATTAAATGCCAAGCGGCTTCTCTGTATGGGCAATTCCATATTTAGACACAAGGTCAAAGACAGACATGTTTCATAACTTCTAAAAGTATATGAGTAATTAATACTTTGAGCTCAGCTCAGGCTCATATTAGTTTGGCAGTTCCAATCCATTTTTAAGTTGCTGTGTGTTTTCTAGATTTCTGAGCAGCGTTCCTTCCCACCCACTGCTGCCTCCAAGTTGTTCATTTTCTGGAAGATTGTTGATGGAGGGAAGAGATGAGCATTTGCTGTGATACCCAGGTGTGCAACAGGAGAACAGGACCCACTGCAAATCTGTCGCATTGCCTCCAGCTGGTCTGCAGACAGCTCTTAGCTGACACCCTCACCAAGCATTTTGCTGCTTGCACCCTTCTAACATTTATGATAGGGTTTTTTAGCAGAACAGGGACCCATGGCATAATAAACTGTACAAATATAGACTGCTAATGGCAAGCTGCAGAATGGAGGTGAGGCAGAATTCACAGTTTAAACTGCTTTCTATAGATAGCTCCTGCTCACTGTTCGCCTACATTTGTATCGTATGGAGTGTGGAGGAGACAATGAAGTGATAAAAACTTATTGCTTCTGAGTTGGGAAAGTATTTTTCTACTCAGGTTCTTTTATTCTTTTTCTTTTTTTCTCTCCCAGAATTCATTTTCTGTAAAATAGAAGTTGGTCTAGAAATGCCTTGCTTTGTTCTTACAATGATAACTGAGCAGGAGAGAGCAGACCTGCCAAACTGCTTTGAGTGCATCATTACAGCCTGAAGTACAAAGGCAATCCAAATTCCAATGCCACCTCCTCTGGGAACACAAAAGTTAACAAAAATTTTGCCATCAGCTTCAGTGGAAGCAAAATCTGTCAACCTGCCCCATGTGTGGGGGAAAGTGATGAAGTGTTGCACGTGTCTGTGCTGCAGACAAGCAAGTGCTACTTCCCTCTGCCAATGTATTTTGACAGGTTACCTGTAACATCATGGCATGGTACCACAGATTACCTTATTTTGCACCTTTCTAGTGTCAATGTTTGATCTGAAACACTGAAAAATGTCATGTTTAAAATGTAATAACCCAAACATAACATTTAATTTTTGGTCTTCTGCTCTGTATTAGGTCAGAGTCTGCTGGTACAAATCAATAGTTGTGAGGAGAAATCCTTGTAAGCTAAGTATGTGCCAGGGCTTGCAAACCCCTAATTTCCTTTAGTTCTCATGGCCATGTTACCCCTGGAAGTACATGCTGTAAAACGAGGCTCTCAAGGGAGACATTGAACTAGCTGAGCACTAGAACTAGTCAAATTTATTTGACTTAAAGGTTCTTCTAGAGGAATATAAATTCCCCTAGAAATTTTCTCTTTCTAGAGATGGCATGATTGTGTTGATTTCAGTGACAACTCACTTTGCTCTTACATTTTAGGGAATGGATCACTGAATCTTTTGCCTCACACCTCTTTCTTTTTCACTAATAATTAGGTTTTGTGGTACGTTAGTTCGAGGAATGAAATCAACGGTGTAAAATCTTAATTTTGTTAATGAGAAATGTGAGGAACTGAAAAATTATTATAGGCATGTCAGTTTGGTAGTTGAAGTCTAAATCTCAACTCTTTTGAGCAGTACAGCCAGCACCAGGCAGCTCCCACTGAGCACAACTGCTAAGGACTCAGTCTCAGAGGTTTTTAGCATCAGGAGCTGCGATGCTTTATGGATGTTGCATTCTGCAGAAAAGCAATGACTGATTAAAAAATATTTTTTAATATTTTTAAGTTAAGGATAGTTTTAAGTGTGGCCTTAGCTTGAAAAATCTACATTTTGACCTCAGCAAAAAGTTCTGGTTAAAAAGCAATAATGTAGATGCTGGGGACAGCAGGAAGCAAAGATATTAATTACTGGCTAGAATGCTCAGTCTGAGCTCAGGGGACATGCGAATAATTTGGATCCCAATAGAATCCCCTCTTCCACAATGTAATCTGCTGCACAAGTGATTACAGTTTGTTTCTGAATTACATACAGGAGCATTTCTATTATTTACCTAAAGGAAGTAATGAGTATTAATTTCTATGGCCCAATATTAAAAAATGCACAGTCTTTGCTATTCTAAAAGACAGCTGTCTCTTTCTGACCAGCACACCTGAAGTTAGGGTGACAAGGGAATAAGAAAGGGAGAAAGAGCACTTTGATCTGGTTGTTATTCTTTTTTTTCCCTAAATGCATTGTCTGTTTTCCTTTCAGCTGCAGAAAAGATGCTCATGTTACACTTTGTCTTAAAGCTTTTATTTTTATTCCTTATAGTTTGCTATCTTTTAAAATAAAGAGAATTCTAGTTCATTGAGGCTTGCTGGTTTTGATTAGAAGGAAAAGTTAGCAAGAGTGAAGAGGAGGGTAGGAAAGATATAAAGATCTAGTTTTCTTCAGACCCTACTTACATATATATTTAATATTGTCTTCCAAATACTTAAAACATTAATTTCCACATTATATTAATTTTTCAGACTGGTACTTTGCTAAACATTTTTAATTAATTTTTAAAATTGGTCTCGGTGGGACTTGGTGGGAGTAAAGTGATGTCAAGGGGGCTTAAAATTAAAGAAGACCAATACTTTCTGGTACCTGTGCCAGAAGGAGGGAGCAATAATTTTTCTGCCACTGGGGAATTTTGTGCTGGATTTTGAGGGAGAATTAAAATTTAAAATAAACAAATGAACAAAACGGGCAGAAATTAAACATTCTGATCCTTCAAAGTTCCATCCTTCTGTTTCAGACTTAGCTTTGGTATCATAGACTCATGAAGAGCAAGACCCATTTTAGATTTGCACTTTTCAGGTGCCTAATGCCATAGAGTTTATTAGATTTGTCTCAAATAAGGTATTGTGGTTATAAAGTTTTCACTAGTCGTTTTTATTGCCTTTGCAGAGACTGATCAAGTATGATCAATTTTTAAGCTGACTGTGTTTACCTTGATATGCCTCTAGGCAAAATCAATTTAAAAACACCACCACACGTTGGCATAACAGTTATAAAAATAGCATTTGTTTCAACTACTACAAGTGTTTTGTTACATATTTATGGAAGCGTAGATTTGTGTGAAAAGTTGGGGGGAAGAATTTCTTACTGCTAAGGGAACATGACATTTGCAATCTGGCAGTGCTATTTTAGGCATAATAAACGTAAGACTGTAACAGTATAAGATCTTCCATAACAATGGAAGAGAAAAAGAGTGAGCTGACTTCTTAGGTCCTTCCTCATAAAAAACCATAATCTTAATCATTGTTTATATAAATTTGCAACTGAAAAGTGTCCTCAGTCTTTCCCTGGTACCTTGGGTTCTTATTGCTGGAGCAAGTGTCACTGCATCTCTCACCCTGTACATATCTATCCAGTTTGAGATGTTTCTACTTCCCCTGAATATGAAGGCAAACCTGCCCCTCTTTGGCAGACTAGGACAGAGCTCTTTGTTCGAAGCAGGTATCCCATACTAGTGCCAAATAAGGAAATCACCTGCATCATCCTTGGCATAGCCAAAATCTGAATGTGCATCTGGGGGAATGCAGCAAGGCCAAAAAAAGGGGGTGACCTGCTGCAAAGGTCATTCTGCTGCCACAGGCCCATGTTCCTGGTTCCTAAGTTCCCTGTTCCTCTTTGCCCTAAGTTAGCACTTGCCTACCCCACCATGAAGCACACCAGAGAATTAAATATGTCAGGACCTACACACATTTTTGAGAGGATTAGTTTACACCTTGGTTTTATCCAAGGCCTGGGTAAGGTAGAATTGCTACTGCAAGTGCAGAAGAGAGTGAGCACCTTGGGGGCTGGATGGGAGAGGGACAAGACCATGGTAGCTCCATGCATACTGTCTTGGGTTACTGCACAACCTTACTGTTGGAAACTGCATCTTTTCTTGAAGCCTTTTCTTGAATGGATACAATATCCACCACAAGCAGGGATAAATTTTACAGAAGTAAAGTCCAAATGACAGCTTATTCAGGCTAATCAGATGTGACAAACACCAGTCCAGCAGAGCCTAATGTATGAGTATAGAATCTAGGATATGAAGGAACATGGGCATGGGGGCTACAGGGTGAACATTGTCTCTTAAAATAAGTCCTAAGACTTTTATTTTTTAAGTGTTTCATAAGAGATACAGGAGATATTTAGTTTTAAGTGCCGTAAGTTTGGTTTTGCATTAATACGTTACTTGGGAAGTTCAGTGGGCCAGAGTCTTAGCTAGAGTGAATTGGCACATCTCCACTGAAGTCTGGAAGCAGACTCAGCATTGTGAGCAGAACATCTGGACTACAGGCTTTAAAGATTGTTTTGAACAGCTTTGCCACATGGTAAGCCCCTACTATACACACCTCTTTCCATGTCGTTCTTAATTTGCTCTTCCAAGTCTTCTGGAGACACACAGAACTCCTGCTGCTCCCCCTCGCATGCCTTCGGTTTACACTTTCCACAGCAGCAGTTGAAGCAGCAGCAGAGGCAGCAGCAGAGGTAGCAGCCCGTCAGCAAACCACAGACTGCAAACAGGCCCTGGGTTAAACACAGCGGGATGAAAATCCTGTCAGCAGTGACCTTCCTCAAACTTGTGGCTCTCTCTTACAGCTGAAGGCAGATTGTCAGAGGAACTCTGGTTCCTAAGTACTTGGCACTTAGAGGAGTCCACTTGCTGTCCCAGTGCCTGAACAAGGGCCAGAACTTCCAAAGCCCTCCTCACCCACAAACTTGTCCTTTTCACTAAGGACCATGTCTACAAAGAAGGCACCAACCAACAGGCCCCCCCCTACACATTCAACATTTGAAAATCTGTTGTTTGGCTGATGGCCCTCAGTAAAACCCTCCAGGCAGTATGCAAAACCACACCCACCTTAAAATGACTCATTTCCATCTTTAAAATGACTCATTTGCCCAAGATCATTTTTGCAAACACTTATTTACTGGCAAGATCTTGTCAATAACAAAGCTGAGAGAGAAAGAAGCGAAGAACCAGATGCATCCCACATAATTTTGGGCACTGAATTAAGGCATCCAGTTTAGGGCTGTAGACCTCTCCACATAGGCAAAGAGAAGTTAAAAGCCCTTCCAGGGGGAGATTCAGCCATAAGAGTATTTGAATTGCCTGTTTTGGGTGCTTCTCTCTCTCCCCATTAGCCTGTTCAGGACCATACAGGTGATATCTCCTAAATTATAGTCCTTGGACTACGGTTTCTTGATCTGGGGACTCAGGTAGCACGAAGTTCCACTTTTGCTCACTCTTTTCCCCATGGCACAAAGTATAGAGGCTTCAGGAGTGCCAACACAATTGCCTGGGGCCAAGACCAGAGATCTCAGTCAGAGTCAAAGGCCAAAAAATTTAAATTTATGGATCTTTCTTTCTTCAGACCAAATCAGTGTCTGGGTTCACAGCACAGCTCCACAGATGTCCAAGTGCATGCTGTACCACAGCAGTGGGACCTGTGGGAGGGAGACTTAGGCTGGCACTGCCAGTCTGTGCTCCATGGGGATGTGGCAGCAGCCTGGTTCCTGACCCAAGGTAGATCCAGGACCACATGGAGATGTTTGTGACATGGAAGAAAACTCCATGGAATCTCTTCATGGACATAGTGGAAAAGAGCAAAGGAAAAACAGTGACATTCCTGGAAAGCAAATCAAAGCTGATGTGTAGAAATAAACGGAAAGAGGGTAGATTTAGATTAGATATTAGGAAGAAATTCTTCATTGTGAGGGTGGTGAGCCACTGGAACAGGTTGTCCTGAGAAGTTATGGGTGCCCCATCCCTGGAGGTGTTCAAAGACAAGGTTGAATTGATCTCTGAGCACCCTGATCTAGCGGGAGGTCTCTCTGCACATGGCAGGAGGTTTGTAACTGGATGCTCTTTAAGGTCCCTTACAAACCAAACCATTCTATCATTGTCTGAATGTGCAGGTAAAAGCAGCACAGCTTTGTGGCCACCAGGTATGTATGGATTGGAGGTACGGCCAGGCTTCAGCATTATAGTTATCCAGTCTGCCCTTTACTAACTATTTGTGATATAAGATAACTTGCTGCTGAGGAAGAAAGTAAGCACAAATGTCAGGATATTGTCAAACTTAGACAATGGAGTTATGCAAATAATATTATGTATGTATGTCTGAGCTAACGTTAGTGGGGGCTGACTGGAGCATCTTTGAAGGTAATAAGACTACTTATATGCCTAATATTAATATAAGCTAGAAAAAGAAAAGAAGGACTCTTTTTGTCTTAAAATGCTTTTCTTCTAATAGACACCTGAAATGGTGCCATAATCCCTAAAATAAGTTATCTGACTGTTTATAATTTATGCAATAATGGAAAATATATCACCACAATGTATAGAATGAAAAAAAAGACAGAATGAAAGTGTATAGAAGGGAAAACACATTGAGTTTATTCATGATACCTTTAATGTTTCAACATTCCTTGTACTTATAATATCATAGTTGTTAAATCAAAAAGCAGCTTATTGATATCATCAATAAACTGTCTTCATGGTGGAGGGTGAATTGTTTTTTGCTAAAACAGTTAAGCAAACAACCCTTGTTCCTGCCTGTGGAGAAGCAATTACCCATGTCTGTATGTTCCCAGCTTAACTTGCCTGCTAAAAAGTCTGGCACTCTGAAAAAGAACAGTAATTTTCATTTTGCATTTCTCCTTTCATTTGAGTTTCCTTACTGCTAATGATAAAACTCCTTGCAACTGTCAGATTTTCTCAGTATGAGTGTGCTGGAAAGAGCAATGTTTGCAGTCAGTGAGGAAGATAACAAGGGAAGGCTGTGGTCCCTACAGTCCTCCACCATAATGGAGGAAATCAGGAGTCCAGAGGTCATCTGCAGATGATACCTCAGACTCAAACAGTATTATGATAACCAATATAAAAATTTCAAACTAATCCAGCATTTGTGCATGAGTTAAAAAGAAATCACAAAGAGTGAACTCATCTTGCAAAAAAACCCCAAAAGCAACCACTTGGTGACTTCTTTATACTTTGGAGGTAATACGATTTTGGGTAGGGGGAGAGATAAAGAGACCACCTGTGATAATCTTCTAGTGAGTGTATATACATATATTTTATTTTTTGTACAAAATTCTTGAAAACCAGGAAGAAGTGATTACTTTGCTCTTCAGCATGTCTTGTCTCACCTCTGGGATACAGCTTGCTTGAAGAAATCCTCACATTTCGTCTTTAGTTGTTAGGGACTTATTGGTTTCTCTCTGTACTTCCCACTGCTCTCTTTATGAGTCAAAGCCACAGTGGTTATTTCAGTACCTGATTTTATGACCCCAGAGGATTTTATACTCCATAAAATCTCCATTAAAGATCACCGAGTAAAAAAAAAAAAAGGAACACTGAAGAAAATATTTTTTTGCTAAAAACTGTTGAAGGAGTCAACACTGTTGTCCTCTCAGTGCTGAGGCCACCTAACTGTGACAAAGAGGCAGAAGGAGAGGGTGGACAGCAAAGACAAGGGGGAAAGATACATCAGGAGATGAGAGCAGCTTTGGTGGGGTGTCCTGCCTGCAGCAGGGATCAGCTACAGCAGCTGCAAGCAGGCAGCCTCCAACCAGCCTCTGAGGGGCAGCACCTTTGCAAGTTTAAACACCAGTACTTTATTCATTGGTTTCATGCACTGTTCTGCATTTGAGCAGCTTCTGCCTCACCCTAATTCAGAAGTCAAATTATGGCTTCTCAGACCCTCAAAGTGCCCACGTGACTTCCCAGCTTAAAGGGGGAATGTGGGGCAATGCAGCACTGGCCTGTTCCTTGCTGAACAGAGAAATCTGTGTTCCACAGTTCTCAGATAAAAGCTGTCATAGCATGCTTGCTTCAAACAGTATAGATCATCTTCCTATGTATTCCAGTACAGTCTAACAGAGTGCTTTCCTGTGCTGCTGTGGCTGGAAACAGGTGGGGACTGCATGAATTTTGCACATTTGCAATTCTGTTTGTTGCATATCTGTAACATTTCAGTACTTGCAGAAACACTTGAATTTGATATATGCAAACATCAGAGGACACCAATGTGATAAGGGAAAAAAAATGCACCCAACTCCTTCATGACTAGACTAGCCCATTATGTGTTTTTCCTTGAGCAATATGCAGTGTTTTGATGTATCATTCTCTTCCTTTCCTACTCTCTTCCTCCATTCCACTCTTCTAACCTTTTCGAGTTCCTTTCACTCTGTCACCAGGACACATATATAATGCCATAATCACAGTGTTATGTATTATTATTGCTTACTTATGTTGTGTGCTATATATAGCAAAAAAGACAGCTAAATTTGTACGTTAATAATTTATTAATTGGTTGTCACATAAATGGGACTTCTTGTTTTCGAATACTGAGTCATTTTTATTTAGTCATTACAGAAAAGAAAGTCAAAATTAACCTGGAGCACTAGATTCAAATCTAATTAATGTCTGGAAGTGTTACAACACATGTACTATAACTATCTACCAGGTTAAAAAAAAAGAGAAAACTTTCTATATTAGTGCTAGTCTGAGCTTACATTACATTCTGCCACTGTTGATTTTCCAGATAATATTGTTTTATTAAGTTTTTAGTTTAGAGTCAGATTGCACTATTTCTTAAGCCTGTAGAGAGATCATGTTTTTCAGGGTGTTCCTTGTGTATGTAACTGTCAGTGTGCATTGTAACATTTGATTTCATTAAGAAAATAACAGCTTACCTTTGCCCACCAGCTTGAGAGCATGAAGTAGGTGTTAACATTTTCCTCACCAAACTGTTCCGCCACATAAAGCCCTAATGATCCATACTTGTCATATATGTTTCTCTTGGACAGATCAGTCAGGGTTGCATGAGCATTGTTGATCTCTTTAAATTTTTCTGCAGCCTCTGGATTGTCTGGATTCTTGTCAGGATGATATTTCAGAGCCAATTTTCTTAAACATGAGACACAAACAAACAAACAAACAAACAAAAAAAACCTGAGGGAAAATAAGCCACCTGTATGTATGCATACATACAGACATAAAACACTAGAAGAAATATTTTCCTAGAGGTATAATAATTCTGAACTGTGTGTTCAGCCTTCTTTTTTCCACCTCTGATTTACTCAGTGGAAGAAAAGTGACAGAAAGGAACCCAACATGAAAGTTTTGATGAAAGAGGTGTGCCTATTACACTGAGAATGAACTTTGTGTATTGATACCTAGTCAGCTACTGTGTTAAAGTAGACAGGGATACATAATGAAAGCACAGATTGCAACATGATACTAAATCACAGGCATTTGTTGCATTATGATTGCCAACTCATTTACATCATTTAGGAGGTTTTAGCAAAGATAAATATTTTTTTAAAGGTTGTTTCAAAACATGATGATCACACTGCTTATCCAGGAAACATTATTTTCTTTATAGCAAGGGAAATTCTGTTTTCAATTGCCTATCTATAGTAGTTATATGAAAATGTTATAAACAATGTCTGTGTTAGCAGAAGCCCAGACAGTGATGATGGAGAACACAGTTAGGAGTTGCAATAGAAGAGAAAAATCTTTCTGAAGCACGAGGTGGAAAAGCATGATGAGTTAATCCTGGTTTCGAGTGCCTGTTTTTGGCCCTAATTCCCCACTGCTGCACTTCTGAGACAATCCTTAAAGCAGTAAAAGGGGATTGTCATAGGATTATCATAGGAACCATCATAGAATGGTTATTTTCATAGGATCATGAAATGGTTAGGGCTGGAAGGAACCTGAAAGATCCTCTAGGTCTGGCCCCACCACCATGGGCATGGACAACTTCCACTAGACCGTGCTGCTCAAAGCCCCATCCAGCTTGGCCTTGAAGGCTTCAAGGGATGGGGTATCCACAACTTTCCTGAGCAAGCTGTTTCAGTGCCTCATGACCTTCACAGTATAGAATTTCTTCCTAATTTCTAATCTAAACATACTCCTTTTTAGTTTAAAGCCATTGCCCCTTGTCCTATCACTTCATGCCCTGGTACAAGTCCCTTTTCAGCCCTCTTGCAGGACCGCTTTAGGTACTGGAAGGTGCTCTAAGGTCTCCCCAGAGCCTTCTCTTGTCCAGACCAAACAACACCAACTCTCTCAGCCTGTCTACATCTCTCTGATCATCTTCGTGTCCCTTCTCTGGACTTGCTCCAGCAGGTCCATGTCCTTCTTACCTTGAGGTGCCCAGAGCTAAATGCAGGAATCTCTGTGTGATGTGAGAGTGGAGTAGTGTCAGCTAGGGCTGCTTATGCCGTTGGAAGCCTTTACTAGGACAAGGTTTGACACTGCCTTTTCCCCCTGACTGTACTCAGCACTATGGCATTTGAGAACAGGTACATCTTGAAAATTACAGTGTGTGACTCTTGGCTCACAGCGCTGGGGAAGTACAGCATGGAGAAGAAGGGGTTTGCTTTCAACCATCTTGGGGCACTGGTAGTGTGAGCTCACACACACTTGCAAAACACGCATAGACAGAAGTATATCTTTTCAAAAATCACCACTCCCTGGGAAGAACTCGCAAGGTCTCCAGGACATTTATTTAATGACTAGTGCTGACCTCTAGTGGCATCAAAAGTGATTTAGTAGTGTTTTCAGCTGATTCAATCACAGCCAAGCTATGTCTTGTTTTGTAAATATTCTCTCCAAATATTTTGAGAGCTAGACATAGCTGCTATGACCAGAAATAGTATTTGTAGTGCGAAGGCAGTGTGCCTACACTTCCTCTAACAAATTTAACCTCAGAGTCCTACTTGATTTCTGAAGTCCCACTACAGGTTACTCCTCCAGTAAAAAGTAACTGCTTTGTTCCTGATGACAGTTCCTGCTTGGAAGACATTCTGCCAATATCAAGACTGATATGAGCCTTGGAACAGCTTCTGCCAACAATCTCTTCAATTCTGTTGATCTCAAGTCGCAGAATCATAAGTCATAAATAACTCCTTAAACATGTGTCTAATAACATGAATAGGTTCATGTTCAGTCACGTTTAATAGACTGTGCATATTGCACCTTAAATACAAAGTTTTGGTCATGTTTAACATGTGCCCTACACACAATAAAAAATTAAATAAGAGAACTGAAAAAATAAGCTAAATCTTGCATGACTAATGACATTATGTGCCATCCAAGTATTTAAGTAAATTATGCAATCTATCCTTTTTCTTACCTTACCTGAAAACAAGCCCCAACAATTAGGAAAAAAAAAAGAAAAAAAAAAAAAAGAGAGGTATTACTTTTGAAAACCCATGTGTATTTGCAGGCATAGGAAAATCAATCTCCAGCCTTTTTTTCTTTCCCAGAGACCCAAAGACATCTTTTGTCTGACCCACATCACAGAATGTAGTTTTAAAAAGATGAAACACATTAGTTGCACTCTAACTTTACCTAGTATCATTTTAGACTACTAACAGGATTACTTTCAGCAATTAACAAAAGATAATCTATGTTCTTATTTTGATTTTGGAAAAAATGTTCTCACTAAAAAGAGTACATTACCAAAACAACTCTCTGCACACTGAGATGACATATACTAATTGGAGATGATTTAGCAATGGGAGAAAGATCTAGATATTAGCAGTGCAATTCATATGAGTGAGACAAAGGACTCTGTTAGGTCCAACCCAAGAAACTATAAAAGTAAGGACAAAAACTACATGACATAACATGAAGTACCAGCTATATGGTACTGTGGGTACCTGTGGGCCCCTGGAAAACTGACATTTCCAGTTATGAATAACCAGCGTTCATTATGAGAAAAAAGTAGAAGACAAAAAAGTAGAGAGTGAAATGAACAAAGAAGTTAGTAGGCTACTTCCTATGCCAAAACAATGGGTTTATGTCCATTCATATTTTTCTCATGGTGAATGGCTTTCTCCTTCACTGCCTTAGGTTTGCTGCCCACTGCAGCCCTCCACAGCAGAAAGCAAGTTTGGGAGAGAAAAGTGACAACAGAGAAACAGCTATCTCACAAGATGGATAAGTGTGACTTGGTCTGATAAGGCACTCATGGAAATGAAGTCAGTGAAATAAATTCAAGACTTCTGTCAGTGGGAGACTTAGGCTGAAAAGTGAGATCAGGCCAGACTCTGACTCAGGGATGGATCTGATGAGGGTGCTTTTGGATGAAGATAGCGATATTTTGAAGACAGGAAAGTATGTTCTATAGGGTCAAATATGACAACAATATGAAGTATCAGAGGATGTCAGCAGCTTGCCCCCATGCTTCCTTCGATAGCTCAGCTGGTAGAGCGGAGGACTGTAGGCTCCCTTGCATGGCCATCCTTAGGTCGCTGGTTCAACTCCGGCTCGAAGGAGTGACCTTTTGCCTCTGGCTCACATCCTGCACTGACACTGCTGCCTTTTTCTGGTCCTGCCCAGGAGGCTCTCCTTCAAAGGGCTGTGCAGTCATCAGCTCTTGCCTGATGTTGGGAAGCCGACCAGACAAGGCATTTTTGGGTGAACCCTTGGGCAGCGGATGATGGTTCTGAGTTCTGGCGTTGTCAGGAGTCACCTCCAATAGGAAGCTGAGTGCATGTGAGGTAGTGTGAGAGTGAAGATCATTAGGGGAGGACTCAGGCTTTGCATGCAGGGCACCCTGAGTCAAGGCTGGGTACCTGGGAGGGGAGAGGACCTCGGTCAGAGGCTGCAGGGTGGGGAATTAGCTCAAGTGGTAGAGCGCTCGCTTAGCATGTGAGAGGTAGCGGGATCGATGCCCGCATTCTCCAATGCTTTTCATTCCCCTTGTCTGGACACAGGGCCCTTTGCCAGGGATCCATCTGATCTCTGGGGGCTATGGGAAAATATGTGGTGTGCCCTGGATTTAAAGAGAGGGATGACATCCAGGGTTGTATCAAGAGCCCTGTGGGCGGTTTGATAGAAGAACTGATCTTCTCCTTCTTTGCTTCTCAGGTATTAAGCCAAGTAGAAAAAAGGACATCAATGGACTAGAGCAACCTCAGTGGAGGGCCACCAAGAATCCCAAGGAATTCTCTTTAAAGACAGGCTAAGGAGAGTGAGTGCTACTAGTTTGCAGAAAGATTTTCAGAGGACTTACACATGATATTCCAGCACTCTGTTACAGAACAGAGGAAGGGCTGTAATTTTGTTTTGTCTTATGCTTGAGCAGAGGGCAAAAGACAGCACAGTGAAAGGGAATCAAGGGAAAATGCAGCAAGATGTGGATAAACTCTGTGTGGCTGTGAGGAGAGTTCATCTGTAGAAGATGATGTCCAAGGAGCTTATGGAACATTTCTGTGGTTTGTATGACTGATGGGTTGAACAAGGTTCTGTGATATCTCAGCTGAGGCTGTTTGAAGCAAGATGTGGTAATAAAGGCATCATGGTGCACTGTGGCTTGGGAAAAATGCTGGGTGAGGTCCCCCTGGGCACATCCCCATGCTTCCTTCGATAGCTCAGCTGGTAGAGCGGAGGACTGTAGGCTCCCTTGCACGGCCATCCTTAGGTCGCTGGTTCAACTCCGGCTCGAAGGAGTGACCTTTTGCCTCTGACACACATCCTGCACTGACACTGCTGCCTTTTTCTGGTCCTGCCCAGGGGACTCCTCGTAATGAGTTGCCCAGTCATGAGCTCTGAATTTGGGAATACAATTTCCCCAGCATTTTTGAGTGAACCCGTGGGCAGGGCATGGTGATTCTGAGCACTGGGTGTTGTCTGCAGTCACCTCCAGCAGGACTGTGAGTGGGTGGATTGGTGGTGTGAGAGTGATAGGAATGGGAGGCCCAGACTTTGGTTTCAGGGCACCCTGGGTCAGGGAAGGAATTTCTAACCCCTGGGAGGGGACAGGACCTCGGTCAGAGGCTGCAGGGTGGGGAATTAGCTCAAGTGGTAGAGCGCTCGCTTAGCATGTGAGAGGTAGCGGGATCGATGCCCGCATTCTCCAATGTTTTCATTCCCCTTGACTGGACATGGGGCCCTTAGCCAGGGATCCATCTGCCCACTGGTGTCATTAGGAGCTATTTGTAACTGTCCACACAGATAACTATAGGAACTGGAGCTGTACCAGGAGCAGCAACGGCTGTAGACAGGAGTATCTGAATCTTCCTATTTACTTGGGATTAGATCAATATCTTTGCCCAGCTTTACCCTTCCTCAAGGGAAGTCCAGTGTTATTGAGAAAAGCAAAATATCAGACTTTTAAAGTATGGTAAAAAGAATGACTCGGAACCACCAAGCAGTGAGAGTCACCCTACTAAGATCACAGAATAAACCCTACTGGAAGATACATCTGGACATGTGAAGACAGGGAGGTGTTTAGAGACAGCTCAATAGCTCAGCTGGTAGAGCGGAAGACTGTAGGTTCTTTTGCACGGCCATCCTTAGGTTGCTGGTTCAACTCCAGCTCGAAGGAGTGACCTTTTGGCTCTGGCCCACATCCTGCACTGGCAGTGCTGCCTTTTGGTCCTGCCCAGGGGACTCCCCATAATGAGCAGCCCAGTCATGAGATCTTGCCTGACGTTGGGAAGAAAAGTGGCCAAGGCATTTTTAGGGGGATCCTGGCCATGGGAAGGTGATTCTGACCAATGGGCTTGTCCACAGTTACCTCCAGCAGGAAAGTGAGTGGATGCGTTAATGTCTGTTGGTGGTATGACAGTGAGGTTATTGGGAGGGCCAGACTTTGGGTGCAGGGCATCCTGAGTCAGGGCTGGGTGCTTGGAAGGGGATAGGACTTCGGTCAGAGGTTGCAGGGTAGGGAATTAGCTCAAGTGGTAGAGCGCTCACTTAGCATGTGAGAGGTAGCGGGATCGATGCCCGCAATCTCCAATGTTTTCATTCCCCTTGCCTGGACACAAGGTCCTTTGCCAGGGCCTGTGGGTGCTCACAGTATACCCAGAATGCAAAGAGTAGGATGGCATCCAGGTCTGCACAGGCAATTTATCAGAAGTTTCTCCCTCTTTGCCTGATAGACATCAAATGCCATCTAAAGTGTTGTGTCCTGTTTTGAGATCTTCTGTGCAGAAAAACAAACAAAGAGAGCAACCTCTGGAGGGCCACCAAGAATCTCAAGGAAAGGAAAGGTTTCTCTGTGTGGATGGGCTGAGGAGAGTGGATATGTTCAGCCTAGAGAAAGAGAGGTTTAGAGGGCTTGCACATGATATTTTGACTTAGAGGAGGTTTCAGAGTAGAATGGCTATATATGTGTCATCTGCTTGAGCAAAGGGCAGAAGACAGCACAGTGAAAGAGAAATCAAGGGAAGATGCAGCAGGACATGTGTGAACTCTGTGTGGCCATGAGAAGAGACCATCTTCTCATGAAGAAAATGATGTCCAAGGAGCTTAATGGAGCATTTCTATTTGTGGTTTGCATGACTGATGGGATAAGTGCTGAGCAAGGAGCTGTGATGTTGGAGCTGAGGCTGTTTGAGGCAAGGTGTGGTAATAGAGGCAAGATGGTGCATTGTAGCTTAGGAAAAGTGTTGGGTGAGTGTCTGCTGGGCGAGGTCCTCCTGGGCACATCCCCATGCTTCCTTCGATAGCTCAGCTGGTAGAGCGGAGGACTGTAGGCTCCCTTGCATGGCCATCCTTAGGTCGCTGGTTCAACTCCGGCTCGAAGGAGTGACCTTTTGCCTCTGGCACACATCCTGCACTGACACTGCTGCCTTTTTCTGGTCCTGCCCAGGGGACTCCCCATAATGAGCAGCCCAGTCACGAGCTCTGTCTGAGTTTGGGAATACAATTTCCCCAGAATTTTTGAATGAACCCTTGGGCAGAGGATGGTGATTCTGAGCACTGAATTGTCTGATTGTCTGCAGTCACCTCCAGCAGGACTGTGAGTGGGTGGATTGGTGGTGTGAGAGTGATAGGAATGGGAGGCCCAGACTTTGGTTTCANTACAGGGCCGTTTGGTGAGGGTCACCCTGTCCTCTGAAGGCTAAGCAAACCTGGGAAACAAACCTGGGAAGCACAGTAGAGGACAGCATTCCAGAACTTCTCCAAGTGTAGCAATGCCTCTGGACTGAGGGATGGTATTATCTGATCGTGTACCTGTTATATATAGGTTTATATTGGTTTTGGCTACAATAGAGTTAATTTTCTTCCTAATATCTGTGTTTTGGATTTAGAGTGTGAACAATGTTGGTTACACACTGCTGTTATAGTTGTTGGTAAGCAGAGTTTATGCAAAGCCAAGGACTTTTCAGCTTCTTGCACCATCCCATCAGCACAGAGACTGGGGGGCTCAAGAAACTGGGAGGAGACCCAGCTGGCACAGGTGACCCCAGCTGGCCAAAGGAATATTCCATACCACCTGACATCAGGATCCATATATACTACGGAGAAAGATGGCTGGAGGGCACCACTTACAAACAGGCTGTCTGGGCATTGTTCTGCAGGTGTTGAGCAATTGTGTTGTACCTCACTTATTTTGTATATTGTTGTTATTATTATTGATATTTCCCCTTCCTTTTCTGTCCTTTTGACCTCTTTTTCTCAAGCCATAAATTTTGCTTTTTTCTCCCAGTTCTCTCCAAAACCCCTCTTGGGGTTGGGGTGTGTGAGCAGATGTGGCAGTTGTGTAGAGTTTAACTGCCTGCTGAGTTAAACCACAAGAACCCTTTTTGATGCCCAACATGGGGTTTGAAGGCTTGAAATAATGACAAATCTGACCAGAGTACGTTAAAACAAATTTCTTGTAAGCATTCATTATATTAGTTTAATAATAGCTGATCCTGATGTTGAATTATTTACTCTCAGAATTTTTTTTCTGTTCTCAGCATTGTGTTATGTAACATCTTACTTGCTCTGTATGTTTCCTGTTGTTATCACCCCTGGGGGCTGGGCTAAGGTTATCATGTTGTTGTACTTTGTAACACTGGCTTATGATATGATAAAACTGATGGTCATGAGACTAATCTATTTGTAATCAAGTATTGGTATCTTCTCCATACTTCTAGAGCCATCTATTGGAAACTATTCCTAATTACATCCTTTATCTTTCCTCCTAGAGCCAATCTATGGAGCATACGCTTCCCACATCTTCCCCTTCTCCTCCAGGGTAATTACAATAGCTCTTGAGAATTCTGAATATAGTCAGAATGTTCAAACCAGTATGTTCCTATTGCTATGTCTCCTGATTGTATTTCAGGCCTTGTTTAGACTTAAACAGCTGTTTAAGGATACCATCCAGATAGCTGCCCTGAGCCTGAGCAGTTATAGTGGCAGGATGTGTGGGATAGTACTGGCAAGGGTCTACAACAATGGGCATCTCGAATATTTTGGAATTTCACCCCTGAACAAGTTCAGAATCCTGTAAAACTAGTAAAATATTTGGAATAAGTACGCTGTCAACGTGGCAATTCCAGAGAGAAACAAATCACTGCAATGTGCTGGGGCCTGGCCCATGCCTAGCAAGTCCTGTTCAACAGTATTCGGTACCCTCAAGGGGACAAGAAGGTCTTTGGATCTGATGACAAAACGTCAGGTACTTTGGCTACCCCAGTCCCAGCGACAGACACTGCATCTGAACCAAAGAACCCATCTGTACTGATATCATCTTCACAAGAAGAAGTACTGGAAGTAGAAGTCAGCTCCTTTAGGAAGGGATGAAGGAGCCTCTGCTAAGAGTCAGCAGCAGTAAGAGTTGGACGAGGCAGACTACTCCAAATCAGGGCCATTCCGAGAACAAGAGGAGGAAGAGAGGCAGCTGCAGACTGAGGAGGAAGAAGAGGAAGAAGTCATAAATGAGGTGGTAACAACCTGATCCCTATATCACACCAACCAAAACCCGCTGATTCCCATGCATAAGCTGATTTGTCAGCTGGAAAGCCCAGGAGGGATCAGCAGGACTCACTCACCCTGTAACAGTTTCATATGGACTTCTGAAAATGTGATCGAGAGTGGAGACCAACAGCAGATTATAGTACCTTGAATGAAGCCATGCTGCTGCTGAGTGCTGCCATGCCAGACAGGCTGGAATTTCAATTTGAACTGGAGGCAGTTTGTATCAAAGCCAGGCAAGTGGCCTGCCACAATCAATATCACTAGCATGTTTTTTTCAATCCCTTTGGCAGCATAGTGCAGGTCACAATTTGCTTTGACTTGGAGGGACATCCAGTACACCTGGAGTTGACTGCCCTAGAGGTGGAAATCCAGCCCTACCATCTTCCATGGACTTAACCAGCCTGCACTAAACAAGAACACCTGCAATACATTGATGACATCGTCATATGGGGAAATACAGCAGATGAAGCTTTTGAGAAGGGGAAGAAAATTGTTCAAATCTTATGGAAGTCAGTTTTGCCATAAATCAAAGTAAGGTCAAGTGACTTACACAGGAGATCCAGGTTTTAGGAATAAAGTGGCAAGATGGATATCATTGTATCCCAATGAATGTGATCAACAAAATAATAGCTAGGTCTCCACCAATTAGCAAAAAGGAAACACAAGCTTTATTAGGCATTTTAGGATTTTGGAGAATATTTATTCCAAATTACAGTCTGATACAAAGCCCATTCTATCAACTAACCTGGAAGAAGAATTATTTCATTTGGGCCCTGAACAATGACAAATCTTTGAACAAATTGAAAAGGAAATAGTACATACAGTAGCCCTCAAGCTGCTCTGGGCAGGACAAGATGTTGAAAATGTGCTGCATTTGGGGAGAATGATCCTACTTGAAGCCATTGGCAAGAAGCACCCAGAGAAGACTCAAGGCTGACTCCTAGGGTTTTGGCATCAGGGACACTGAAGATTCAAGGCCTGCTGTACTCCAACTGAAAAAGAAATATTGGCATCATATGAAAGAGTTTGAGCTGCTTCAGATGTGATTAGTATTGAGGCACAGCTCCTCTTGGTACCCTGACTGCCAGCGCTCAGCAGGGTATTGAAAGGGAGAATCCATTCTAAACATCACGCAACTGATGCTACGTGGAATAAGTGGGGTGCACTGATCACACAATGCACTTTAATAGGAAATCCCAGTGGCCCAGGAATTTTGGAAGTGATCATTGACTGGGCAGAAGGCAAAGATTTTGGAATATTGCCTGAAAAGGAGGTGATGTGGGCTGAAAAAGCCCCATCGTAAATGAAATACCAGAAAATAAACAACAATATGCCCTGGTGAGTCTTGTCATATTTTGGGAAAATATCAAAGGTGGAAAGCTGCTGTTGTGGAGTCCCACACACATTGCAGAAACTGCTGAATGACAAGGTGAATCTAGTCAGTTTTCAGAGGTGAAAGCTGCTAGTGAAAGCTATCCAGCTGTCTCTAGACATTGCTGAAAGGGAAAATGGCCAGTACATTATACAGACTCATAGATGGTGGCAAATGCTTGGGAGCAGCAGGAGGGAGAGCATGGCAATGGAAGTAGGTCAACTGGTAAAGCAGAGGTAAATCCACCTGGACTGCTGGATTATGGCAGGATATTTCTGCTTGGGTAGAGAACTTTGTTGTAAAAGTACATCATGTAGTCATGTACCCAAGACTCAGGTCGCTGAGTAACATCAAAAATCCCAGCTGATTGGTCAGGATGCTAAGATTGAAGTGGATCAGATGGATCTGAACTGGTAACATAAGTGTGAATTATTTATAACTTAATGGGCCCATGATATCTGAGGCCATCAAGGAAGAAATACAACATACACATCACCTCCTGATTGAAGGGTGGACTTAATCATAGACATTATCCATGATTATCCATGAATGTGAAACATGGCCTGAAATAAAGCAAGCCAGACTGTTAAAGCTTCTCTCTAATGTAGGACAGTGGCTGAAATATAAACATGGGGAAGTCTGGCAGATTGATGATATCACATTCCCACAAATGTGCCAACACAAGCACCAGGTGCTTACACTCATAGAACTGTAGAAAAGACCTTGAAGATCATCAGATCCAAGCATTAACCCAGCACTGCCAAGTCCACCACCAAACCATGTCCCTAAATGCACATCTACACATCTTTTAAATACCTCCAGAGATGGTGACTCAATCACTTTTCTGAGCAGCCTATTCCAGTGCTTGACTACTCTTTTCTTAAAGAAATTTTTACTAATTTCAGTGGTGGGATCTACAACCAGATGGCTGGAAACATATTCTGTGCCTCATGCCACTGGCTGGAATACTATCCTGAGCTTTGAGATAGGAGGTAACAATGAACACTAGAAAGAACTGAGTCAGACATTTGGCTCAAACAGCATGGCATTGAATGGGTATATCACACCCCCTACCATGCACCGGCCTCCAGAAAATTCAACAAATGAACTGTTGAAGACTACACTGAGAGTGATGGGTGCTAGGACATTTTAACATGGGAATACACATTTAGCAAAAGCCACATGGTTAGCCAACAGTAGAGGATCTTCTAATCAAACTGGTCCTGCCCAATCAAAACTTTGATGTACTTTTACAAAAGGGAAAAGTCCCTGTAGTGCACATAGAAATTATGCTGTGAAAGACAGGTTGGGTTATTCCTACTGCAGGCAAAGGCAAACCCATCCACGATACTGCTTTTGATCAAGAACCTGGGTGCACTTGGTAAGTAATGCAGAAGGATGGAGAATTATGATGTGTACCTCAAGGGGATTTGATTCTGTGTGAGAACAGGCAGAATTGTATTACATTAATTGCTATATAATAATGTGTAACATCTTTGCTATGGTTGCTATATGCCATATCAAAATTATTACAAGAAATATTTAGCTTTATTAATCTATGAAAAATGAATTTTTATTAGACCAGGCTAAGTGGAACAGTGTTGGAACCAGAGCTGTCTTCAGAATGTAATGGTCCAACATCACACATCCTCTCTTCTGCCCTGAAGGACTACTATTAAAGAGGAGTCCAAAGTCATGGACTAAATAAACTCAACTGACATTTTAGAGGGATAGTCCATAGGCTAAGGGGATGATATCTGCATATGTATATAAAAAGACCAGAAAAGATGCATTGGACAGTGTGGGACCTGAGCATGACATAAATGGTACAGAATAAGGCATAAATATTGACCTGGTTTCAGATGAGATTGAGTTAATTTTCTTACTGGTAGCTGGTACTGTGCTGTGTTTTAGATGTAGGAGAAGGATAATACTGATAACAATCTAATGGTTTAGTTCTTGCTGAGCAGTGCTCATCCTAAGTCAAGGACTTTTCAGCTTCTCACACCACCCCATCAGCAAGGAGGCTGGTGGGCAAAAGCAGTTGGGAGGAGACACAGCCAGGACAGTTGATCTCAACTGGCCAAAGGAATATTCCAGACCATATGGTGTCATGCTCAGTATATAAATTAGGGGAAAAGACAGCTGGGAGCTGCTGCTCAAGAACTCAGTGGGCATCATTCATTTAGTGTAAAGCGATTGTGCTGTGCATCACTTGATTTCTATATTTTAGTTCTATTAACATTAGATTTGTTATTGTTATTGTTATGATTATTATTGTTGTTGTTATTATTTCACTTTCCATTTGTTTTCTGCCCTATTACACCATCTTTTTCTCACTCTGTGTATTTTACTCCCACTGTGGGGAAGGGTGTGAGGGATCAGCTGTGTGATGTTTAACTGCCTGCAAAATAAAGACAAGACAGTGCCCAACTTTGTGCCTCTGTGGAGAAGACACACGTGGACCATGTGCAGTGACCTCAGAAAAAGGCCATCAGGAAGACTGGGAGCAGGTGATCCTACACACAGGAAAGGACATTAATGAAATGGAGGAATCAAAGTGGAGGGCCACAAAGAACCTTACAGAGTGGAGGGACTCCTCAACATGGATGAGTGAGAACAGTGAGAATGTTCAGGCTATCAAAAGAGAGAATCAAGGGGCTTAGACATGACCTTCATGCTTATAAGAGATTACAGAGTAGAGGAAATGCTGTCCTTTATCTGATACTTAAGCAGAGCCCTGAAGACAGCACAGTGAAAGGGAATCAAGGGATGATGCAACCAGATATTGGTAAGCTCTGTGTGGCTGTGAAGAGAGTCTGTCTGTAGAAGATGATCTCCAAGGAGCTTATCTCCATAAGCTTATCTCCATTTCTGTTTGTGGTTTGCATG
>WEKY01008149.1:9799-20927 GCA_013390045.1 Picathartes gymnocephalus
ATAATATAATATAATATAATATAATATAATATAATATAATATAATATACATCATATCATATCAATAATTTAAAACACTCTTTCTCTCTTTCCAGGAACATTAAAGCTTTTCTCCTCATTAAAACTGAAGTTCAGATATTTTGTGAAAATGATACCTAAGGAAAAATAACAATCTCATATTATCACGTGCTTACATCAAAGGTGCTGGTTCTAACTCGTTTACTGGGGACAAATTATCAAATTACAGCGCTGAGTACCCAAGCAGATTGCTGGGTTTGTTCCTCTCCCTTTCAAGAGATTTCCTTTGGCTTTGAAATCCACGGGAATACTTTGGGAAGGAGGTGCTTTTCAGCACGGGGAAGGGTAATAAAACCTGGAGTTTTGTTTTCCATTTCTCTCCCTGGTCCAATTTGTCTCCCTGTTGCAATGAGCTCTTTAAAAGACATCCCGGGGTGCAGAGGAGCAGGACCCGGGTGAGAGCTCTCCTTTCCTGCTGGGAATCTGCTGGGATCCGCCTTTAATCGGGAGCTCTGGGCGTGGGGCAGGGAGGATGGACCAGGGCTGGATTCAAAAGGAAAATGTTTCCTCACGTCTGAGAGCAGAGCCCCTGTTTGTGATCCCTGGCTGTTTGCAGGCTGGGCGGGGCTCAGGCCTTTCGGGGGGATCAAATCCAGGATCTGGATGGCAGCACGAAAGTGAGAGTTGGAACCACAGGATCCCAGACTGGTTTGGGCTGGGAGGGACCTTAAAGCCCATCCTGTGGGCAGGGACACGTTCCAAAATCTCAGGCTGCTCCCAGCCCCAGTGTCCACCCTGTCCTTTGGCACTGCCAGGCATCGCGGGGCAGCCACAGCAAATCTGGGCACCCTGTGCCAGGGCCTGCCCACCCTCCCAGGGAACAATTCCTGCCCAAGACCCCAGCTGAGCCTCCCCTGGCCCAGCCTGAGGCCGTTCCCTCTCCTCCTGTCCCTGTTCCCTGGCAGCAGAGCCCGACCCCCGCTCAGTGCCCCACCTGGCAGGGAGTTGTGCAGAGCCACCAGGTCCCCCCTGAGGCTCCTTTTCTCCAGCCTGAGCCCCTTTCCCAGCTCCCTCAGCCCCTCCTGGGGCTCCAGACCCTTCCCCAGCTCCCTTCCCTGCCCTGGACACACTCCAGCCCCTCCAGGTCTGTCCTGCAGGAGCTACAACTGGACACAGCCCTCAGGAGCAGTCGGCAGCTCCTGGTTCGAGCTGCTCCCCGCTGGAGCAGGGAGCACACAGGATCCAGGAGCTCCAGGAGCTGCTCCATCTCCCTCAGGTGCCACCCAGGACATCCAAACGCCAGGGATGTTTTCTTTTTCCTTTCAAGGTCATTCCCAGCTGAGGGAAGCCACCGTGCCGGGAGCGGCAGGGCAGGAAGGAGATCTCCCTTTCCCTTGGGATGCAGGCTCCGGGATGCCCCGCGGGGCTGCCTGGAGCTGGGAACGGGAGCGTTTTTCTTGGATGGCGGCAGGAGCAGCGCGGCCCCGGGGCTGCTGATGGGAGCGAGGGCTCGGGGCACGATCCTTCCTCCCTCGGTGGCGGGGAGGAGCTGCGGATCCAGCTCTCCCTATTGCTCTTCCAGCTCCAAAGAGCTCCCGGTTCACATCTGGCCGCGATCTCCGCTGCCGGGGCTGGCTCAGGTCTCCTTCCCGAGCATCTCCCGGAGGCTGCTCCAGGCGCTGGGAAGAGCCGGGAGCGCCCGCTGGCACAGGGACCCCGCTGTTCCCGGTGTCCCGGGCCGGGCGAGCCCACCGCTGCCGGGAGTGATTCCACCCGGTCTCACTTTCCCCCTGCAGAGCCCCGGGAAGGCTCCCAGCACCCCGCGTGTGGACGCGAGCCGGAGTCACCGCGGCTAACGAGATCAAGGGAGGAGCTGCCATCCCAAAAATCTGCTGTCCTGCCGAAGATCTGCGGCAGCCGCCGGGTCCCCGGCCGGGAACGCCGCGATCCCCGCAGCCCGAGCGCGGCAGGCGGGAGCGGGGCGCGCCCGGAGCCCGCCCCACCCTCCGAGCAGGGTTCGGAAATGCAGAGCAGCGTCCCAGGAGCTCCAGCGAGCAGCTCCGAGGGACCGGCGGGGCTGCGGTGCCCATTGTGCTGCGGGTGATTCCGTGTCACAACTAATTAGCGCCTAATAGCCGTGCTGGGGACAAAGTCCCCGCCTGAGGAGGGAAGCCTCTTTGGGCTGGCATTCAGGCCTAATCCGAGCCTGAATGGCGGAGATTACATGAGGTAATACAGCAGTTATTCCTACCTGCTGTAGTTCATAAGCTCCATCTCCAGCTGAGGCAGAGCCCCCCTCCCCCTTCACAAAGATTATTTCTCATTAAAATGCTCAGCAGCTTTTTTATTTTTTCCTTTTTTTTTTCTTTTTCCTTTTTTTTCTTTTTCCTTTTATTCCCTTTTCCCTCTTTTTTTTTCCCCTTTTTTTCCTTTCCCCCCCTTTTTCTTTTTTTCCCCCTTTTTTTTCTTTCTTTTTCCCCCCTCTTTTTTCTTTTTTTTTTCCCCCTTTTCTTTTTTTTTTTTCTCCCTTTTTTCCCCTCTCTTTTTAAAATCTGGATGTTGCCTCCACTTTCAGAAAGGTTTTTGAAGGAAGATTAGCAGGATTAGGAACGGTTCACATATGTTCGGCTTCACTATTGGTATTCAAGGCATCGCAACTTCAGCACCACCCAGGAAGCCCAAGAAAACCGGGAGAGGAGAGGGAACGGCAGGAAAAAAAAACCCAAAAACCAAAAAAAAAACCCAGGGAAAGGCAATTCCAGCCGGGAAATCCCTGAATTCCAGGGAAAACCCGGCTCTGTCTTTGCCCAGAGGGGGAGGATCCGGCCCCGGAATGCGCCGGGAATTGGGGAAGGGCCGGGAAAGCGCCCGGGACAGAGAGGGGAATTCTGGAACGCGCGGGAGAGGTTCTGAGCGTCCCGCGGGGACAGCGGTGCCAGGGACACTGCCCGGTGCCACCTGTGCCACCTGTGCCACCTGTGCCAGGGACACTGCCCGGTGCCACCTGTGCCACCTGTGCCACCTGTGCCAGGGACACTGCCCGGTGCCACCTGTGCCAGCAGTGCCAGGGACACCACCCAGGGCCACCTGTGCCAGGGACACTGCCCGGTGCCACCTGTGCCAGCGGTGACAGTGACACTGCCCAGGATCGGTGACACTAGTGACAGTGACACCACCCTGTGCCACCTGTGCCACCTGTGCCAGCGGTGACAGTGACACCACCCAGTGCCACGAGCAGGGCCAAACCGAGCCAAACCGAGCCAGACTGTGCCAGACTGAGCAAAACTGAGTGAAACTGAGCCAAACTGAGCCAAACTGAGCCAAACAGAGCCAAACTGAGCCAAATGGGGCCAAAGGATGCCAAACAGAGACAAACAGAGACAAACTGAGCCGAAGTGAGACAAATGGAAGCAAACTGAGTCAAACTGAGCAAAACTGAGCAAAACAGGACCCAAACAAGCCAAACCAAGCCAAACTGAGCCGGAGTGAGCCGAGCAGAGCCACCTGTCCCCTCGGACGCAGATGCCATCAGCAGGACGTGTCCCGAGCCTGGCACAGCCTGAGACCGAGGCTGGATTTCCCCGGAGCTGGGATGGAGGAAGGGCAGCTGGGGGTTTCTGGGACTCCCAGCCAAGCCCACGCCCTGCTGCTGCAGCTCTGGGACACGGCCACGCTTCGTGTCCTTTGAGGAGATGACGTTTCTCTGGAGACCTCAAGGTGACATTGCCACGCGCTTTTTTTGTATTTTTTTTTTCAAGGAAATCAGATTTTTCTGCCTTCAAATCTACCGGTCCAGGTCAAGACCTGCAGGTGCAGGTCAGGACACACAGGTTAATTTTTGTTTGTGTTGTAAAGAGCTGAGCAAGGTTGAAATCCGTGCTCTGAACAGAGGGATTTTTTTCCAAGGCCTGGAGAACAGCTTAGGTGGGGCTTGTGAATTTTCTCCCTTTTTTAGGCAACAGATTTTCTCCTTCTTCGAAATTTCCCAAAAATCCCCAAGCAATCCTTAAGTTCTTCTCCTACCTGGCCCTTCTTTCTCCCCAGCACCCTCGTGCCTCCTCCTCACCCTGCGAGTGCTGGATCCTGAGATCTGTCCCTGCTCTCCCTGTCCCTGGAAAGCAGCTCACTCACTGCTCCTTCCCCCGCCCTCTCCTGGGAAATCGCATTTCCTGACCCTGGCACGGGGTGCCCAGATTTGCTGTGGCTGCTCCTGGAGCCCTGGCAGTGCCCAAGGCCAGGCTGGAGCAGCCTGGGACAGTGGGAGGGGTCCCTGCCCACGGCAGGGGGTGGCACACGATGACATTTAAGGTCTCTCCAACCCAAACCAGTCTGGAATTCTCCGATGGTTCCGATTCCTTCCCAAACTTTTCCCTGGCAAGCCCCTCAGCCTGAGCCCTCCCTGCTGCAGCCCCCAGCTCCACGCCAGGCACCCGACACCGAGGCGGCCACAAAGGGCAGAGCTCTGGCAAGGAAACCCTTCCAGCCCCTCTGGGGGGGCTCTGGAGGGGCAGCACCAGGACCTCGCTCACACTCAGTGCCAGGGGGAAGCTCCATGTAGGACGTGAAAGAAGCTTTGTTATTCCAGGCATTTCTGCTTTCATTGTCTCGCAGGGGCTCCAAAGCCAGATGTGCTTTCAATGCCCCGGCCCCTGGAGCCCCGGCACACGTGGGGACGGGCCAGGGGTGCTCCGGCCAGGACAGCAGCTCCCACCCGACCCTCGCAGCGAGAACCAGCACAAAGAACCCGAAGCAATAAATCCAGCATGTTCTAAAAAGATCAAAACTCTGCCAGAGCGTCGTTACTGAGAGGGAGGAATCTCTCCTCGGTTTTCTTTTTTTTTTTTTTCCCTTACAGCAAAGACATGAAACCCCCTGCCAAGAGAAGAACATCCTCCTGCAGCTCCACAGCTTGGGGATCCTTTAGGGAATTCGGTGGGAATGGGGGCACTCCAGCACAGACCCCTGCACTGGCACAGAGCTGTGGCACAAAATCAGAGGCTGGTGGCACAAACGGATCCTCAGCAGCACGTGGGGTGCGAGGGACAGCCTGGAAAAAATCCTAAAAAAACTCCTGAGCCCGCAGGAATATTCCCCCCACAGCTGAAGGGGGGGAGGTTTGGAATGAAATGGTGCCAGAGCAGCTCCCGGGAGCATAAATCCCTTCTGGAGGCTTTGTGTTTGAGGCAGAGACCACAGAGCTGCAGAGCCAAAGGCTCCAGGCTTGTGCCGTGAGCCAGCCCTCGTCTGCCTGCTGGGTTTGGATCCAGGCTGGGAATCCTGCTGCATGCAGCATTTCCACAGAATTCCATTCGGGACGATGCCTCTGGTTTTGCTGTTTCCTTGTGCCACACGGATTCACCTGCCTCACACGCAGGCAGGGCAGCTCCTGCTCGCACAGGGGCTGATCTGGGATTTTAATTTGGTAAAGCACAACCTGGTGCCTCCTCTAAAAGGGGTCTTGCCTGTGGAAAGGGAAATCAAACTTCCAGGATAGGTTTGATTAAACCCCTGGAAGTTCTCCCTCCATTGGAGCAACAAGATTTGTCACAGGACGATTTTACCTCTTCCTGCAAAATTTATTCCCACTGTGCGGCCGAAGGCAGAAAAAGCAAAATCCACCCGTTCTGACCCCTGTCCCACACCTGGGAGAGCCCCGAGGCCGCCCCGCCCCAAACCAAACATGGCAAATGCGAACCCCCAGCTGAGCCTGGCTGGTTTTTATACCCAATTCCCCTTCTGGTTCTTAACTGGGAAAAATTCAAAAGGATAAGGAGGGGAGGGACCCAAACCTCAGTGGAAACTCCGCTGCTCCAGCGCTTCCCGTGGGTACCGGGGCGGGGGCCAGCCCGGAGCGCCCTCCCCACGCCCTGGGGAGGGGCAGGAGGGTGGGAAGGGCTCGGGGAATATTCATGAGCATTCATGAGTGGGCTGGGCCGCCTTTGCCTGAGCCGCACGGAAAGAGCGGCTCCGGTGCCTCCGCTTCGCCGTTCGCAGCGTCCCGGCCCGGGGAGTTCAGCCCGGCCCGAGGAGCTCAGCCCAGCCCGGCCCGAGGAGCTCAGCCCGGCCCGGCCCGGCCCGGGGAGCCCAGGCAGGGAGCTCAGCCCGGCCCGGGGAGCTCAGCCCAGCCCGGGGAGCTCAGCCAGGCCCGGCCCGGGGAGCTCAGCCCAGCCCGGCCCGAGGAGCTCAACCCAGCCCGGCCCGGCCCTGTACCGCTCCCAGCAGGAACATCCCGCATTCCGCAGCGCTGCCAGGGATGCTCCACGGGTTTATGGCCTGAAAAAGCGGTGGCAAAGCCCCACCCGCTCCTCGTCCTCACGGCCGAATCTCGGCATGGGAGCAGCGCTGGCAGAAGGTCCCACATGGATGCAGGATCCTCTCCTCCTGCCCGGGGGTTGGGAGGAGGTGCCGGGACATTTTTTGGCTCGGCTGGAGGAGCCGGGACCCGCAGGGCCAGGGCGTCCAGTGGGCAGCGCTCTGCAAAGATCCGGGAGAGCCACATCAAAGCCAGAGAGGCACCTTCACGGAATCGTGGAATCCCGGACGGATTTGGGTTGGGAGGGACCTTAAAGCCCACCCAGTGCCACCCCTGCCATGGGCAGGGACACCTCCCACTGTTCCAGGCTGCTCCCAGCTGGCCCGGGACACTCCCGGGGCCGGGGCAGCCACAGCCTCTCTGGGCATCTTCCCGGGTCCCCTCCGGCCATTCGTGAGCAACTTCCCCTCTCCCGAAAATCTCCGAGGGTGGAGCTGACAAATGGGAACCGATGGCTTAGAACCGGCCTGGGCAGCCCAGGAAAGTTGGGAAGAGTCGAGGAGAGACATATGGTTCCAGCCCTCCCTAAAAATATAATTGCTGTCTTCAGGTGGCCGCACACCCTCTCCTTCTAATGAGAGAGATATTGAAAGACCTGAGCTGTTTGTGTGACATTTCAATAAATAATGCGGAGATTTGACAACATTTCCATATTCCTCCTTTAATGTCTGAATGTCTCTGACTTAATCCCAGTTCCTTGGCATTTATTACTGTTTGTTACACTAACAAGTGAGATTATGAGAATTCTAATGAAGGCTTCCAGTGAAAACCTCTGTGATTAAAATGCCATAATAACAGTTGCATGCATTTATGTGCCTGATTATCATAATCTATTTAGCACAAGTAAACACACAAACAGAAGGAGAAAAGCGAGCCCACTGCCACTCCAGCGAAAGGAGAATTAGAAATGAGGGAGAAACAATGTAAATATGTAAATGTCTTTGCGTATTCTTTTTATCTTTTTTTTTTTCCTCATCCTTGCTTTCCCCCCCCCCGCCCCGTGTGCTAATGAGACATCCGCGGTTCGTCACATGTGGTCCCTCTCTGCCGGCCGGGGTGCGGGTTTTGGGCCATCTGCTGGGGCCACCGTGCTGAACAAAGGCACCCCGAGGGCGGGGGGGACACCGCCGCAACCTTTGACATCCCGGCCCACGAGGAGCGGGCTCCTCCCGGCGCCGGGCTCGCGTTTGTTCGCTCCCAACGCCTCGCTCAGCTGTTCCGCCGTGAGTCCAGGCCCGGGAAGGCTCCAGCCCCCCAGAACCCTCTGCACACTGAGGAGAAATCTCACCGGATTTCAAACAGAGACTTGGCTTTCCCGCCTTTTGTGGTGGATTTTTTTTTNCGGCCTCACCGCCAGTGCTGGGGACAGTTCTGGGTGTCCCAGTGTAACAAAGATCCAGGAGAGATCCAGAGGAGGGACACGGGGATGGGGAAGGGTCTGCAGGGGCCCCACGAGGTCCCTGGGTCGGTTCAGCCCGGAGGAGCCTGAGGTCAGAGCTCCCCGGGGCTGCAGCTCCTCCCGAGGGGCAGCGCAGGGACAGCTCCCATCTCTGCTCTGGGACAGGGACAGAGCCAGGCAGCGCCCGGAGCCGGGCCAGGAGGGATGGAGGTTGGATTTTAGGGAAAGGTTCTTCCCCCAGAGGGTGCTGGGCACTGCCCAGGCTCCCCAGGGAATGGGCACGGCCCCGAGGCTGCCAGAGCTCCAGGAGCTGCCAGGGATGCCCAGGCTGGGATTGTTGGGGGGTCTGGGTAGGGCCAGGATCTGGATCCATGATCCCTGGGGGTCCCTTCCCACTCAGGACATTCCATAATTCCAACTTCTCCATTCCAAGGTCCTCCCATAATGCTGGCAGTGAAAAGCCCAAGGCCGGGGAAGGTTTCTATGTTGTTGCCTCCACATCAAACCCACTCTGAAGGCACCAATACCTCTGGGTGAGGGATCATTTCCACAGCAACAACGTCCTTGGAGCTCGGTCAGACAGGTGCATTCACCTGTAGCATCAGGAATTTTAAGGGGTTTTCCCCCCTGAGCACAGGGCAGGGACAGGACAAAGGGATATCCTGAGGAAAAACCGATTTCCAGTGAGTGTTTGCATGGGAAGCAAAACACATCCATGGTTTTGTGTTGTCTCAGCACTAAAACTTTGCCAGGGCTGGCTCGTCTTGAGCCAAACTCAAGACATGGGGAGTGGAAAAGAGAAGAAGGGCAGTTTAAGAGTGACACAGACAAGCGGCAAAGTGTGACAAAGAATTCTGAAATTGTTGGTCAGGAAACTTAAATGAGAGCTATCAATTCCTGCCGCATTATGTGGGGAAAAAAGGCATGGAATGGGTTCAGAGGATGCTGTGGATGCCCTAAGGGAGCTCTGGAGCCAGGCTGGGAGAGCTGGGGGTGCTCACCTGGAGAGGAGAAGGCTCCAGGGAGAGCTCAGAGCCCCTGGCAGGGCCTGAAGGGGCTCCAGGAGAGCTGGAGAGGGACTGGGGACAAGGGATGCAGGGACAGGACACAGGGAATGGCTTCCCAGTGCCAGAGGGCAGGGATGGATGGGATCTTGGGCAGGAATTGTTCCCTGGGAGGGTGGGCAGGCCCTGGCANTCCTTCCCAATATCCCATCTAACCCTTCCCTATGTGAGTCTGAAGCCACTTCCTGTGTCCTGTCTCTCCATCCCTTGGAAATCCTCTCTCTCCAGGTTTCCTGGGGCTCCTTCAGGCCCTGCAAGGCCACCCTGAGCTCACCCCAGAGCTTCTCCTCTCCAGGCTGAGCAATCCCGAATCATTCCCGTTAGCCCCAGGGGTGTCAGGCCCGTTCCAGAGATTGGCCGTGCCTGGGAGGGACGGCTGAGCCTGACAGACATGAGACCCAGAATCCAGCCCGGGTTTTAAATAGCGATTTAATTATTGTGTTCTCGCTGACAGCAGGCTCTTGAGTGTCAAAAGTTTAGAAATAAAGAGGGTTTGTTTTTTTTTTTTTTCCCTGCTGGATGAGAACAGGAGATGGCCAATTTCCTGCATGTTTTTAATCCTGCAAATATCACAAACATCAGCTCTGGTATTTCTGAGACTTCCCTTTGGGTGACTCCTGTGAAGATGAGAAGCTTTTCCAGTCTCTGATTGAATGGGAAGACATGCTGAGATTTTGGCAAAGCACGTGCGTCTCCAGCACTTCCACGGCGCAAGTGTTAACAAAAACAAACCCAGCGCTGAAAAAGAGGAGAGCCCCGAGGGAACAACAGCGACTTCCCTGCTCAATGAACTCGGGTTTCCTTCCCGGAGATCCCAGGTACGAAATGTGTTAATTGGGCAGCTGGAGCTGCACCCCAACCCGCGGGCTGCGCTTCACCTGGAGGTCCGAACAAACAACAAAATACATCTGGACCTGACTGAGACGCAGCCAGCAGTAAATTAATGCGAAGAAAAAAAAAAGAAAGACAACGAGGAAGAAGGGCCAAACCTGAGATCTGAAGCCTTTCTCTCCGTGAGTGTCCCCTCACACCCTCGAGGGGCGTG
This sequence comes from Picathartes gymnocephalus, assembly GCA_013390045.1. NCBI lineage: Eukaryota > Metazoa > Chordata > Aves > Passeriformes > Picathartidae > Picathartes > Picathartes gymnocephalus. The sequence continues at coordinate 19,638 of WEKY01008149.1, forward strand.
CACGGAGCCCCCCAGCTCACCTCCTCGCTGGCAGGAGGGGTCCGGGCTGGGGCGGGGGTCACCCCAGCGCGTCCCTGAAGATCCCAGTCTGAACTGGGAGGTTTCGGAGGCTCTGGAGCTGCGAAGCGCAGCCCGGAGCCCGCATCGCCGAGCACAGATGGAAGGCAGACAGCTCTGGAGGCAGCGCTGGAACTGTTTGCAGCTGCGGGAGCTGCAGCCACGCCCGGCCCTCGCTCCTTGGGATGCTTCGGATTCCTCCCAGCTGGACCGGGCAGCTCCAGAGGGGCTGAGGGGACTCCTCGGGCTCGCGGGGAACACGGGCAACAAACCCCTCCAACAATAACCTAATGACATTCCAGGTGGTTTCCAGCATGAAAGCAATAGTCTGGTTTTTATTAAGTTATCACTTCATCATGTTCCCTGATTGCCTTCATTCATGCCTTAGTTGTCTACAGACGCTATTAAAAAAAAAAAAAAATACATATTCATAGCCCGGAAAATGGGCTCTACTCCACATTTCAGTGTCAAAATCAAGTTCGGGTGAAGGGCTCCTCTGGGAACCCTCCGGGGCCGCTTCCCGGGATGCGCCAGCGAGCGGCGGCTGCGACGCGGAGCCTTCCCGAGCCCGGGGGGGGGGGGGGGGGGAAATTTAATTTGTCATCTCACGGCAGAGATCGTCCCCTTTCCTCCTCGCACCCCCCCGGCAGGACGGCAGAGCAGCACCGGGCGGTCCCGGTCCCGATCCCCATCCCAATCCCGGCCCCGCTCCCAATCCCGGCCCTGCGCAAACCCCGCGGGGCAGAGTTCGTGTCCAGACGGATGGACAGTGGTCACCAAGGACGTTGTCCACATCCCGAGATTTCTGCTGCGCAGTCGGAGAGGGGAGAGGAAAAAAAAAAAAAAAGGAACGAGGGAAAAAAAAGAAACAAGAAAAAAAGAGGGAAAACTGAAGGAAAGGAAAAAAGAAAAAAAAAAAGAAAAAAGAAAAGGGAAAAGGAGAAAAGGAGAAAAGGGAAAGGAAAAGGATAAAAATAAGGGGAAGGAAAAGGGGAAGGGGAAATGGAAGAGGAAAGAAAAGGAAAATGAAAAGGAAAAGGAGCCAGTCCACTGCCCATTTCTCCCTCCTGGCCCCCCAGGGTGATGCCAGAACGGCCTCAGGACGCAGCGGCCTCGAGGTCCGGGTGCCCCCCGGCACCCCCGGCCTCTGTCCATCCCTCTGTCCATCTCTCTGTCCCTCCCCTCTGTCCATCCCCTCTGTCCATCCCCTCTGTCCATCTCTCTGTCCATCCC
>WEKY01008150.1:5151-33855 GCA_013390045.1 Picathartes gymnocephalus
TTTTTCCTCCTGACCTCCTTCCTTTTAAAATAATAATAATGTCTTTATTGGGAATGAGAATGAGAAGTCAACTATATAAAATGTTGTTATCTCTTTTTCCTTTTCCAACTCACTTTGCACATTGAAACAATATAGTCTCAGGTTCCTGCTATCCGAGAAGATTTTCTCTTCTAGTACTAAAAACCCACTGTACTTTTACTTAGATGTGTAGTCTACAGTAAAGGAATAATATAGTTGTCACAGACCACATTAACAGTGCACACAATGTGGTAAGATATAAATTAAACAGACTGAAACACCAGCAAGGGGCTGATTAGGTCTTCAGGGGTTTTCTCCATACTTCTCTAAGCAGGGTTGACAAGGGACAGTAGAGACATATTTATTTTGTCTCTTTTAAAATATAAGGACAACTTAATAAAACCCCATATTGTTGTACTTCGCTAACACTTAATTGCTTCATTCCATGTGTCCATGGAAAACACCAAAACTGCAAAGTTTTAGATTAGTTTCTAGAAGCTTTAGTATAATCCATACTCTCTCCTAATATATCAGCATCAGTAGGTGTAAACCAAGGTCTTAATTTCCATATTTTATCAAAACTGTTGTTTGTTCAAAACATTATGGAGGAAAGTAAATTTCACATTACTGCTGCATTTTCCTGCAGTTCATAGGTGTCAACAGGGAGGGAAATTCAATACAGAGCTGCTATGTGGCTCCAGTCCTGTATTTCTATTGATAAAACTTCATACAGTATTGTCAGAAGCAGAAAGACTTCATTTAAGAAGCTTATCAGTAAACTGTAGTCTCAAATAAGCAGAATTTATTAATGAGTCTGCCCTACACTGCAAGATGACTGACATTACCAGACCAGTTTAGGGCTCTTGTCGTTAACCCTACACAGATACTGTGTAGAATAAAACCTGTGCACACTCTTCATTTCAATGCTATGGAATCAGTAACTCCCCACAACTGTCCCCATCCAGCCTTCATTCCACAATTTTGATATTAATAATCCTATGAACCCCGGTGGAAACATCAAAATCCACGTGATATTATTCTGAAGTATCTTAAAATGCCACAAGTGATGGGTAAAGATTACCTGGGTGTTTTGGGCACCTCCCATGTGTCTGCACCTTCCTCACCTCCCAAGTGCAATACATCTATGCCTGGGCATCGACTAGAGGAGAATTTTTTCCTGGATAGTGACCCACTTCAATGGACAGACTCTCCAAAAAAGTTCTGGTGGGATACTAGGCATCTGACCCATTTACCACACAAAATGAGGGCAGAAAGCAGAACAAGGATGTGGCAAGTGAATTTATAGTCTGACCAGCATCCGAAACCATGCACAACAAGCAATAGGAGTGTTATTACAATAAAGACTTTCTTTCTGTTGATTGAAAAAAGAACAACCAAACAACCAACCCTCAACGCCCCCAAACTGAAGATCACACTAGTCAGAGCAGAAAAATATGAAAGGAATTCCAGCACATTATTTTTTTCCTACAATCTCATTTTAAGCGGTATGTTGACACATTTCAAAATAAATAAATCCAAGAAAGTTTAGAAGAGAGAAGCAAAAAATCTCAAGCATGTGGTGGGGGAAAAAAACCACTCAGGATATCTGAAGAAAGATCATGATAACAAGGTGTGTTTATTTTAGGAGAAAAAAGACCATGTCTAAATGTGAATGTCTACCAACACGTAAAGGGATAATATACAGAAGAAAAGGATCAATTATTCTCATTAGCTAAAAACAACAAAAGAGGATGTAGAAGGCTTAGCTGTGGGTGGCATATTTTAAGTTAAACATTTGGGCCAAACCAATAAGTCTAAAAACTGATAAGCAGGGTAGGAAAGGGTTGTTGAAAGGCTGTGGTTTAGGCTTAACTTGACATTACTGAGACTAGTTTGCAAATAATTATATGTTTTGGAATGAAGGTTGGCCAAGATGTTCTACTAAGCCTGCCTTTCACACAGCTGATTCTCTGTTTGCAGTACCAACAGTTGCTTGCAGAGAGGAGATGGGTATTGAAGGGAAGGTTAATATTGGGAAAAGAAACAATGGAGTACAAGGTAGAATTAGTATGGATATTTCAAAATTTCCAGCAGTTCAGCTTAAGAGATCTTTTCTTCTGAATCTGTATCAGATCATATGTATAAAATAATAGAGAGGTCCAGTATCCACAAGGCACCCAAGTATAGTTTATCAGTCACAGTATTAAAATGATAAACTGTTCTCAGCTTTCAAATTATTAAAAAGCTGAATTACTAGGATCAGAAACCCTGCTAACATCAGAAGTACCTAATCAGCACCAGGCTCCTTATCAGCACTTAATACAGTAAATTATCAGACAATTCTAAGATTCCCTTGCTGTCAACATTTTCAGCTGCTTGGTTTCTTTGTCAGGGGCATACAGGTTAAAATTTCTTTTTTTTTTTTTTAACAAATGCTTCAAGTAAACTAGAAAGAATGAAGAATAGGCTGATAATTCCCATGCAGCTTCAAGTAGCTGCTCCAGAAATTTACTTTCATTTCATTGGCTACATGAACCATACTTTAAGTATGATTATATTTCTCTGCATTAGAAGATGTTCATCAGCTGCTGTGGATGGATAACAGTTTATATAAATTCTTCAGCATTTGTCTAGCTATAAAGGCTGGAATAATTGTCATCTAATTTGTAGGTTATATTGTTCAACCAGGCAACATAAAGGAGATTCTCAAACTGTAAAGGCAGTACTAAAATCATATAAACACACATTACATGAGACAGGGAAAAAAAACTTATGCCTCTGCTACTGATTTTGTCTAGGATTCACAAGCGTCCCTATCTGCTGGGAATGTCTTTGAAAAACCTATAAAAAAACGTTCAACTGTTGTCTGTAAAATTTGAAGCCTTAATTCAGACCTTAAGCTGTTTTCTGCTGCTGTTTTCAATATGCCAATTATATTTCTCTGAGCAAGTGGATGATACAGTGTTGCATGCCAGACAGGGAGACAGCCAGAAGGCAAACTATTATAGGGATCCAAAGTTTGCTAAATGAACCTTAGCAGTGGCGAGTTCCTTTTCTAAATTCTTTTTCTCACTCTGGGATAAGGAAGGCAAATGAGGATAGCTACTCTAAAAGGCAACAAGAACAGCATTGTGAAAACCAGTAACACTTGAGTAAATGAATTTATATAAGCACAGCAGGAAAGGACAACTTACCAATAGGAATTAATTACACTTTAATGGTAAGGAAAAAGTCTTGATCTTAAGATATCTGTGGTCCTCTATTTTGTTTTCTTCCTCCCTATCCTTGTTTTAAGATCATCAGGACTAACACTGTATTTGCATGTGCAAAGAAAAAACCACGGGTTTGAATAGTGACTCATGAAGATTCATTTTCCATTCAAGGTGCCTTACCAAAGAATGCATATTCAATTATTTGTGTTTGTATGCAGCATCACACCTCACAAGCAGTTGGATTTTCAAGACATTTGCAAATTGCTACATATGTATGTAGGCATATTTAAAGAAATGCTTCAATGCAATAGATTTGTCCCTAACAACAGAAACACAACAACAACAAAAATAATGTTATTTGGACATGGAATGACAGAAACTATTTCATACACTTACCTTGCTTTTTCTCCTTTTGTTGCTCTAATCATCACCTATCTCTCCCTTTTCTGCTTTGCTTCTCCTACAGCTTGCTTCTACTATTCCATCACCCTGTCACCTTACTTTAAGAAAGCCAAGTGGTGCATTTCCAGTGCACCTTCCCATTCCTTTGCCCTCAGACACACTTCTGCCTTCTCCTCTCAGCTCTTGCTTCAGTTATCTCCAAAGCACTTCTCAAACAGCCCTTCCTTTGTTAGAAGCCCTGGAGATGGTCCATACAACAAGCAACAGGAAATTGTGTGAAACAACCACCACCGTATCTCTAAAGGTGACAGGCCTCCTGCACCTTCGTCTACGGTCAAGAAAGAACCTAAGAAAAGTCTGTTTGTGCCCTAATGAATCTTTGATTACAACCAGCACACAGTGATACACCACAATGACACGATATACTCTGCCATTATTAAAAATGAGTCAACACCCCGGTTGCACTCCTGCCTCCAGTTCCCAGCAAGACTATTTCATCACCTCTGTCAAGAATGAAATTTCCTCAGTTCACAATTTTGTCTCAGACTTATTCACCAGTTTGATCTTGATGATCCAAACAAACTGAAAATAGATAAACCCTAAACTGTTAAACTCCTCTTCTTCTTAGTGAGGAAAACTTAAAAGTGAGTACAAGAAAGTTTCATCAAGAGAAGAGAAAATTAAGAGGCTGAGTATATTTGTCTTCTCTGAGCTGCCATTGAAGCTTCTCCTGATAAATATGTTGTTTATAGACAATTATTCATCTGACAGATACTTTTATAAGTAACCAGTAAACCTGTACTGTATGTAATTGCTCATCCATAATAGTTTGTTATGTCTGGGGTGAGCCCAAACAGATGAAGCAAGGAGTACTGTAAACTGAAAACAAAGGTATACTTCATCCTTTAAAACACGTTTAGAAGACTTGATTTGTAATTAATCATGGCAGTAACGAATGTATAGTAAGTTACAAAGTGACAGTACGTGCAATGCACAGTTAATGTCTTGTTAGTGGCATATTTTTATATAGCATATAGAAAGAAGAAAGCAAATACACACGCATTCCAAACATGAAGCGGAACTGAGTTCAACACCTGCTTCAGAGAAATGTGTTTTCTAAACGCTGGCATTATGGAAACACAAGCGAAGTTGGTGGAGGGAGGTTGCTAGTTTTCCCTCAGATGGACAGATGATGCTATAAACATCCGTGCTCAGAAGGACAAATTTACAATTAAAGTATAAATAGCAGCATTAAAATTTAGATACTGTAGATATATCTGGCCGTAATCTTTCCTCTGAGGAAGTCACGTATCTGATACATGTTGACTGTTACTAGAATGCAAAAGTCAGTGCACCAGAAGCCCATTTTTTTCTTTAGAATTCCTGGGTATACTTAAGGAGTGCAGCAGCACAAGAATTTCAGCTGTGTCAGCCCTGAAGAGCTAAGGAGACACAAATAAGTAGCTCCCTAAGTATGAGAGCAACCCAGAATGCATTGCATTATTCTGTAAGATGTTCCAAGGATATTTTTATCTATCAGAAGTTTACCACTTGAGTAACAAAACCAAACAGTTCTTCAAGCTTCAAGTTTCTCTCATTTTATCTTACTGCATCTAAAGATACCACCAAACAGCATACATATTCTCATTAAAAAAAAAAAAAAAAATCTTTGAGAAGCCCATTTTAGCCCTCCAAGTATTTTTTACAGCTTATTTTTTCAAATTCGTTCCAATTCTCAACACCTTTAGTGATTTGTGTTTCCTGATATATTGTAACACACTAACTGTGGTCTCTCTAGTGCTTCTTCCCACTCGTGGTTCTTTATTATTTCTCCCCTACCTGCCAAAACTGCAAAGAGAAATTATTTGAGTAGATTAATGGTCTAACTGAGGTACACCTGAAGTTTTATATGAAAGAGGCTTTAGACCTGTAAGGAATGACAAGCCTTCCATTCTCTCTACAAGCCTTCTGTCTTCTGTGCACAAGACCATGCCCATAGCTGAAGATGCAGTTTAGCCTCATGGTTACACCTGCAAAGAGTTACTTCTGGAGTAAAGTTTCTTCCACAGAACCTCCCTGACACCAGCAAACAGCCTCTTCTTTGTGACCACACAGGAGAAAAGACAAATGTCTTCACATGCTTTCAAACTCCAGTCTGTTGGTGGATGGTTTAATATTGACTTACAAGTCAGCTGTGTTTTAACACAAACCAGGCTGAGTATTATTGCACAACTCTTACTCAGAAATATGTTGGAACTTGTGTCAGTGAAGACCTGGGTAACCAGATCATATTGTCTGTGGTGTGTGTATTTTATAATGTTTGCATAACACTGAGCAGTGTTTGGTAGATGCTGGACAGGGCCCGGCACAGTGTGGTAAGTTGTACCTCTTCTTTGGACTAGCCACAGAATATTTTTATTTTCAAACACCTTATCACTTAAACAGGATCAATTGTTTAGAAGTGAAGTTCCGGGCCCTTAAAGGCAAGAAATTCTTTAGCTACCTGTCCATATTTGCCTACACACCCTGTGGACCATACTCTTTTGTGGTCTGGGTTATATTCCTAAATTACTTGTTAATGTTAGGAATATTTCTTGGGTTTCATCTAAGAAATATCAAAATTAGTATGTTCAAGATCCTGAGAAGTCATTATAACCAGGGAGAGAACATCACAAAGGTAGCAGAGGTGTCATTCTGTATTTCCTTCACAAAAACTTCTCAGAGGAAGAAGTATTTGTTAATTATTTTCAAGAGACAGTACTGGAAGTACACTAATGGATTCAGTACACAGCCCAAATACCAGATTAAGCTTGAGGTCAATATTTTAAAAGACAAATTTCTCAGGCAAGCATCACTAATAACTACAGAGCACAGCAAACTGCAAAAGCCAACAGCAATCTCTAACATGTACAGCAAAATACCCATGCACACTGCAGACGAAACAAATATTGAGAGCAGATGAATCAATATCACGACCTGAAATCATTAACAGTCAAAAATGCCTTCTAATATGCTCTGTTCAATCTGTTATTATCTCAAACCCTTCGAACCAGAGTGCCAAAAAAGACTGTCATGGTTTAACCCCAGCCAGCAACTATGCCCTACGCAGCCACTTGATCTCTCCCCTGGCCCCAAAAGGATTGGAGGGGGAGGGAGGTAGGGGTGTGAAGGAAAGATTTGGAAGAGTGAGAAGTGAGAAAACTCTGGTTCGAGATAACAGCTTAATAATTGAAATAAAATAGTAATAATAATAAATTGCAATGAAAAGGAAAATAAGACAAACCACGCAAAGAGACAATTTCTCACCAATAACAACCTGAAGCGCGGTCAGTTCCCAAGCAGTGGCCCCCCAACCAGCCTTCCCCCTTTTTTTAAATGCTGAATGACAATGCACGGTCTTGAATATCCCTTGGGTCAGCTGCCCCATCTGCTTCCCCTTCCCAATGTCTTATGCACTCCCAAACTTCTCAATGGCAGGGCAAGGTGAAAAGGCTTGACTCTTGTTCCAGGGCAGCTCAGCAATAACAAAAGCATCCCTTTATTATCAACCCTTTGCTCAGCAAAAATCCAAAACACAGCCCCACAGCAGCCACTCTGAAGACAATTAACTATCTCCCAGCCAAAATCAGCACAATTTCGTACTCTGAATTTTCATGAACCTAATGAGAGGTGTCATCTTGAAAATGTCAAAGAATAAATTTTTATACACAATGTAAAAAGTATGTAATTAATATGCAGGTAACAGTTGGCACCAGATACAAAACATAGAAAGTATGAGCAAATGGAGACCTTTCGGCCTTGCTTTTGTGTACGTGTTTCTAGTAGTAATTAGAGATAATTTCTATATTTTACAGCAATATCATAAGGCACAGGATAATCTTAGCCAACTGGTCTGTAAGCAAATACAGAATCACAGAATCAGAGAATCTACTAGATTGAAAAAAATTTTGAGGTCATTGAGTCCAATCTCACGCTACCTAACACACCTTGTCAGCTAGACCACGGCACTGAGTGCCACATCCAGGCTTTTCCTAAACACCTCCAGGGACAGTGACTCCCCCACCTCCCTGGGCAGCCCATTCCAGTGCCCCATCACCCTTTCTGGGAGGAAATTCCTCCTAATGTCCAACCTAAACCTCTCCTGGTGCATCTTATGGCTGTGTCCTCTGGCCCTTGGAGAAGAGATTGACCCTCACCTGGCTACACCCTCCTTTCAGGGAGTTGTAGACAGTGATAAGGTGTCCCCTGAGCCTTTCAGCCTTTTGTAGGTACCTTGCTGAAATTACATTGCCATAATGCATTATGACAGATTCTAGTATTTCAAAATGGTTAGCTAGGCAATCCAAAAGGTCTCACTTTATCCTCCCTTATACCTGTGGGTGGGAGTGCTTGATACAGCAAAGACAACATGACCCATATTCTTCCATGATGCTGTCAGATGCCAGCAAAAGTAGATGAGAAATATCTCCCAAAGTTGGGAACCGGACTCTAGGATTCTTGGTTTCTTTTTCATGGTCACTTTGCACTTCTCAAGGAGATGGTTATCACAGCAGGGCTGCATCATATCCTTACAAATTATCATCAAAATTCACTAAAAGAAAAATCATAGTGGACTAAAAAATGGAAAACACAGTCTAATACTGCAACTATTGAGGACATGTCCAGACAACCTATTAGAGATTAATTTCCCGCAGACGTGCTCTAACTGTGTATCCTCAGCTTTGTTTCTATTTCATTTCCTGATTCTATTGCCTGAATTGCAGAAGCACTGAGGTAAAATATAACACTAAACTGGGACACTACATTAATAATTGCATGTGACAAAATCTGAAACTATACAAAAGTTGGCCAGAAATGTCAGGAAGTAAATTAAAAATTGTCTTAAGTATAAGATACGATAGATAAGTAACTATCAAGGTGCGGGTCAAGCATCCTTCTAGAAAAAATATAACAAAGGAAAATATTAATTGTTTTTTCACTAAAAGAATGTACAATCCTTTCTTATCACAGTGGATTGCTGAGACAAAAGATAGCAGTGGCTTGTATTCCCGTAAAAGTGTACCGAACACATGCACATATGGAGTAGGTCAAGGCTGTGCGGGCAGCCTCCATTTTAACTCCTCATAAATCTGAGACCGGTGACTTTGCAGCCTCAGGAATGTGCTTCTAACAGCCTAGCACGTGTATGTGCATGCAGGTTATTTATGTTATCTAGGAAGGGAGCACGTATGAGCTCATGCTCCAACATAACCATTGTACTCGCTGGTATTTGCAAGCAGTGGAGCAACGTGTAACGTTTTATGCAGAGGTGTTTGGAGCATTGCAGGGAATTCCTATGCATGCATGTGGATTTCTGTACACAAACACACGTTGGTGGATGCTTTTAAACCACAAGCCATTAAAGTACATTTATTAAGATAATTAAAATTGCATCAATAGTCAAGATGCTGTTGTTAGAAATAAAATTTAATAGTCAAATGTTTCCATTTCTTAAATTATCTGGAATATCTTTCTTGATATAGTATTAAAATCAAGAGAAGTCTGGTTTTGTCAGATACGTTAAGTGACAATTTTATCTTATAGAAGGCTGATTGTTGTTTTCTTAAAAAACATCCTTGAAATTGAAGTTCACTTCTCATAATGAATCACAAGATTTGATTTTATATCATCAGTCATCTAATTGTCATTTACCTGTTCAGTTCTCAGGCTATGTTTAAAATGTCAAACAGCAATAATGAGCAGGACCGGTGCTTCAGGGCACCAGGCAAAGCAGTTAAAGGTCAGTTTAGATTATAGATTGTTCCACAGTTTGCCATCTATTTGTACATACAAACACACACACACAAACTCACTTTATAAAATCCATGTTAGAATTTTTGGCAAGTCCTGAACTTCTTAAAGGAGGCCTTCAGAGACTGAAACAGGAATATTTTTTCATAGGTAGGTTTGAATGACAAATCTATAAACTCCTTTCATTTTAAATTATACTACACAACACCACATGGTAAATGACAAAGCACAGAGTTTAATTTGAAGAGCTCAGAAGTTATAACAACCTATATTGATCTGAACAGAATGGTATTTGTACATTTGACATGTTTTTGCTGGCTGTACCCCTATAGAAATTAAGGGTTTTTTCCATGAGGTCCTCACCAACCCAGTTTTATCTTTCCCCCATTTTGTCTAGTAATTAAAAGTAGTCCACCTCTATAGCATCATTCTTAATTTTTTTTTAAATCGTGGTAACAAACAATATAAAAGTGCTGAGGTCATTCATTAATTTACAAGTAAACTAACTTCTATTTCTACTGAAATAAAGCATAATTCTTACCTTAATAAGTTATCCAAGAGAATCCATTTGCCCAGCTCATCAAATGTGATGTTCTTGTTTTGAACCTTCCAGAAGACATAGAACATATTTTCAGAAAGGGATATTTTCCATAGCTGATGTGCAAGTTCAGATGCAAAAAAAGAAATCAAATGTCCATATTATCATTTGACATATATCATTATTACTAATCGTCTTAAGATACAATAATATTTTGGGTTGGGATAAAATATTTTCTAACATAATTGATATTTTGTACTCTAACCGTATGAATTTTTTGTAACCCAGGAAGAAAGATTTTGTTTAACAGCCTCCATCTAGGATTCATAAAAAGACAATGCACAAAAATCCAACCAAAGCATTGCACCAATATGACAGAAGCTTGGATGGTGTTGAAGGTGAAGTCTAGGCCTACCTTCGGACTCTAATCTGTAGATACACACATCTGGGTTCATCTCACCGTGCTCTCTTTGTGGCCACAAGATGAAAGAAAAATGACCTTATTTCAATGTTCATTTGACCACAGAAGTAGTACCTCAAATAAAGATGGCTCATGGTATGGTATAGAACTATTTTTTTCCTCTGATCCTACGTGGAGGTTTGGGCAACAAGTTGCATTCTAGAAATTTTAACTGATGTAAAAACCGTTTATTCTAGAAGGACAAATAATTCAAAAGACTGATACAGATATTTTGAGTGAGTTCTTTCCGTCAATTGAAAAAATAGAATTAGAAGAAAAGCCAGCAGCAGTGGGGATACCAATGGCAATGAGTCATATGAGTACCAACGGCCAGTTGAGTTCCAGATACCTGGTTATGAACTGAAAAGAAACTCTCAAATTAAGTATACACATGACATAATCCTCATGTTCTCTTCTATAAGAAGTGACATGCAAGAAGTGTAGGTGAAAAATTATTAGATATTTGAAATTACACACTGCATTGCTGGTAAGAGCAACTTAATTTATATCGTATAGATTAAAGGCAGAAACTTAAAAGTTATTTTCAAATGGAAAAGCCGTATTCCAATAACGTTTGGTGTGTCTTTTATAGTTTGAAAAGTGAGGTGTCTGTCAGGCAAAAACCTGGCTTATCCTGCTGGATCTTATTTCAACAGTAAGATGTTTACTGGCAGCTAGGAGATGCCAGACCAGTGTTAACCCCGTGGCACCAAAATGACTCACTACTGGGACAGATTGTCCTGTTTGGGTTATCTGACCAGTAAACAAACAAGAGATAAGCTCTTGTGGGGAGTGAGATGCCCTGTCTCACTTTTGAACAAATCAAAGGGGAGATTGTTCATGCAGTAGCCCTTAGATCGTTCAGAACAGGACAAGATGTGAAAATTGTGCTTGACACTGAAGCTGGGGAGAATGGTCCTTCCTGGCCCTTCATACCTGTGCTCCCTGGCAAAAAGTACCCAGGGAGACTCAGGGGCAGCTCCTGGGGCTCTGGAGTCGGGGATACAAAGGATGCTGAATGACACTGCCACTGTCTGCCATAACTACCGTGGAAAATGTGTAAGAACAGCTCCATATAAACCAGCAGTAAGCTCCTGACGCACAAACCAGCTGGCACCACACCAGCCCTCCTGCCCTGGAAGACCTCCTCTAGGATGGATGAAACTCAGTCATGGACTGAATGAACTCAACAGACATCTCGGAGGGATAGCCATTGACTGTGGAAATGTTAGCTGTGCTTGTGTCTGTACATATCTATGAATGTAGTTGGAAGGTGTAGGATTTGGGCATGAAGCAAATAGTGTAGAATAAAGGGTGGATAATCTCATGGTTCTGGCCACAACAGGGTTAATTTTTGCAGTAGCCAGGAGGGACATGCTTAGGCACAGGGGGTATTTTATACAACCTCAGGTCGTTTTCTAGGGACAGAGAGGGGGTGGTTGAGCATGATGAAAGGAGCAGTCAGGTAACATCGGTTCCCTCTGCTATGGATATTGTAGCTGTTATTGTTCATTTGCTTATTCCATTGCTGTTTCCAGTAAACTGTTCTTATCTCAGGCTATAATCTTTGCCTTTTGTTGCTACAACTCTCCTCTCCAGCCCACTGCAGGGGAGGGGGAAAGGGGAAGAGGGAACCAGCTAGCAGCACCTGGTTTGGAGTGCTTTGGTGCAAACATAATTTGGGGAATACCATTCCGAAAACACAACAGTTATATATAACCTTGCTCTATATTCTGTCTATATTATACAAATATTATATTGTTGCAATCACCCAAAAAATAAAATCATAGAACAAATCAGTGCCTGAAAGAAAAAAGAAGCCTTAAGCTTTTCTGAAATGTACCTTGGTAATTTCAACACATTACTTTGTTACATCATTTAAAGGCTTACTTCAGCAGATCACAATTAACTTGCTGAAGACTTGTCTGGTTTTACAAAAACTAGTTTATAACTGATAAAGTCTGTGAACTGGATAGCCTAAGATTTCACTTATGAATGATTAAAAAAAAAAAAAAAGTTCATCTTTCGGTTATGTTGTTTGTGGGTTTGTTGAGGTTCTTTTTCGTGTTTGGGTTTTTTTTTGAAATGTGCTTCAAGTTCCCAAGCTAGAATAAAATCAGCAGCAGCACCTGCTACCTGCAGTGGCGGTGCTACATCACGAACACAAAGCCATCAGACTGCCTGACACCATTCATAACAAGGGTAGTCTGTGCTGAGAGGCCCTAGAGTGAATCTGAGGGTTGTGTCAGGCCTGGATTAACCTACACTGACAACTGCATGTAGAAAGCTAGTGAAATGTCTGTTTATACCTGCCTCAACCACAGTCTGAGCCGCACTGCTCAGGCATTAGCTTTCTTAAATAATTAAACCTGTAAAAGTTATTCTTTATTACCTCCAAAAGATATTCGGTTTAGTATCCTTTCTGAAACTGCACACTATAATACTTTGCCTTCAAAACAGCTGAAGAAGCCAAGAAAAATACTATTCTCATCCACATTCCAAAAAAAGCAATGGGATGCTCTGTTCACCCCAGATTTCCTGCACATAGGCCATTCTTCATTTAAACTAACTTTAATAAATTATTATGAGGAAATACTAGTACCCTTCTCAATAAAAATAAATGGAAGAATTATGCTTCAGCATAGACTACCTTTTTTGTTCTTGATAAATATGCAGCATTAGCAACCAAAAAGTCATTGCATGTTTTATTGTTTTTGAAAGCTAAGGATCGAACACAGTCTCAAAATGACAAAGGAATCTGTTGAAAAGCTTTCAAAGAGCAAAGGTAGTATCAGGTGCCTCTATCCATCATATAACTGATGAGGATGGTATTGTAGCCACTGACCCAGTTGCTAAATTAGTCTTTAGAGTAAAATGCATTTATAATCAGTTAGAAGCCAAGTTCTATAAGGGGAATTAATTATCCTTTACTAAGAAAGGATTGATGTCTTGACTCTATTTCTGGAGCCTATTCTCTTTTGACAAGGCTATTCCTTTTTACATGCATGTTTATGTGAGCATTTTCATCCTGGAATAATATTTTTCAAAAATGTACAAACATTAGCAGTCCACAAAACAATGCTAACCTAAAGAGCAAGACTGGTTGAACTGCAGCCCTCTGAGAGAGCAGACTAAGCAGCTCCCTTAAATGACTAGATACCCAAAGACATCTCTCTTTTTTGGCCATTTCAGAAGTGCCTCAGCCCAAATGCCAGTGGCAAAGCTAATTCCAGAGCCTGAATATGCCTTTGGTTACCTCCAAGCTCTGTAATTCCCACAGCAGGGCTGCAGGTCTGACCCCAGCAAGCACAAGGCCAGGCTCACTGCAGCTCGCACCAGCCTGTCAGCTCAGATCTCCTTTCCTTCTACCCAGGTCTTTCCTTGGTGTGGATCTGTGAGGTAACCTGGGATGTGTGCCTGGGTGAGGAGCTGCGTGGCGGATTGTGCCAAGCCCTGACCCTGGAAGTGCACAGCAAGCAGCTGTTTCCAGGCTGTGCCAGGGATGAGACTCAAGCAGGGTTAATTTCTCCCCCCAGTGCAGATACTGGAGTGTGAAAGCAGTCTGCTGTACCGGGACCTGATTTCAGGAGTAGTTCTGATTTTTGTCCAGCAGCTATTTAATAATGTGCATAAGCAGTTCTGAAAAAGTCTATTACTCAAAGCCAGACCCGCACTTTGTGGCCAAGATCTCCCTTTTGCTAGCTTGGAAATTCATCTTTTGCCTGATGCTTCTCTTGGCCTCACAAACACTGCATTGCTGGCTGAGGACAAGGCAGTTTCTACAGTAACAAGTACTCACTGCTTAGCAGTTGGCAATGTCCCTCAGGGCAGGTGAAAGTCTCACCTGTGATTATCTTGCCCGGAAGAATGAGCCAAGACCCCAGCAAAGAAATGCAAAACTTCTTCAGAAGAACCTTCCCCAAGAAAAGTCTAAAGCATTACTCAGTATAACATCAGCATATTCTGATCTAAGTAGTCCTGGATCTGCACCTCTTCCTTACACAAATAGTTTCATTGTTTCCTGTGTTAAAATCTTCCCATGAATAAGGGCAAAATGACTCCAGGAATATACAGATCCAGCAGCTGAATCCAACAGGAAAACTGTTTTCATAAGACAGTCAGCACCACCCTGCAAACTGTTTAAATGTTGGGATTTACAAGAGTTACTTTGCTGCTTCTCCACCTTCTTTGTAAAATAAGTCCACAAACAATCTCCACCGTGAGGCTTAAAAGCAGTTTATCTCCCACCCATATACTAGTTCTTTGATAGCATTTTGTCACACCCTTCAAAAAGGCTGTTTGCATTTGATATATGGAAATCCCAAATTGTTGGCTTTGTTCATATCACCTGCCTGGGAAAGTGTATGAAGTGTTGCATTCAAAAATGGAATATAGACATATATTTTCAGCAGCTGACTAGAATAAAAACAGACCAAAATTACTTTCTTCCACAATATTCCGCAGACACCAAGCAGAATTAAGCCCTGATATTCTCCTACATTTAAGTTACTGAAGTATTAACTAATAACAACTGGCTGGATCATTCCAAGTCAGGTGTGTGTACAAAGAAGTTACCCAACTATGCTGAGAACATAACTATCTCCATTTATTCCACTTTCAGGGAGTCTCATATCACCCCAGTTCTTTAAAATATAAGGAAAAAACCAGCAACTACTACATGCTTTGATAAGTAACATAGGATTCCATATACGGACATTCTATTTTGATAACAATATTTTATATCGATACACGCACATTAAAGGGCTAAACATCTACTGTAAATTTTAATACGTATATGTATTGTAATCCGTAGTGTAGAACAAAAAAGCAGTTGAGAAGAGAAACAGTTCCCAACTCTTCACACTCAGGATTTTTGTTGTTCTCTCAGTGTACAGTTCTGAGCACACCTCTGTGTATCCTCTGTCCTTTTCTACTGCTTATCTTGGAGAAATATATTATAGCGGAATTTAAAGAGAAATATAGCTTCATTAATATTTACTATCCAACTGTAACTTAATTCTTTTGCAGAAGGGAGTTTTGATTTTTTACTTAGTTTGTTTCAAATACTAGCATTTAATTTCCCTTTACCTGTCAAAGGGGCACAAACAAAGGGGTAGAAAACACATCAGCATCTTGCAGAGAAGTTGTTACATTTGCATGAAATGCAACACCAGAAATATAAAATACCCTACAGAATCTTACAGCCCCAAAACAACAAAGGATAATTCAAAACTTAGTTGTCCAAGGAGAAAACAGCACAATGTTGTTGAACAGGATGAATGTCAGAAAGGGGTGTAAAACTTTCAAACGAGTAAGCTCATTCCACAACAATATACAACCATAAAAATCTGTGAATTAATTTTTTGCAAAGACATTAATCTCCATGACATACCTTACAGATAAATCCTTAGACCTATGAAGCCTATGAAGTTGCCAATGTAATAAGCAGTTCCCTGTACACAGACACTAAAACATACCCACTAGCTGTAGTTGTGTCATTCTTTAGAGCAAGGAGGCATCTCAAAACAGATTCAGGCCTGGTTTTATTATACAATTTTAGTTATTGACTGCCCCTCTGACTCATACTGGCCTGTATTCTTCCAGAAGAAATCAGGTCCTAGCCACGTGCTGCTCAACATTCAGAACACTGAAAATGGAACTGAAAAAGTGGCAACCTAAGTTGCTGTATTCAGTGATCTTCAGTGACAACTGACCCAGAACTGGATGCCTTTTGTTTCAATATCTGGTGCGATAAAAGATCATCACATCCTGCTCCTGATACTATCTCCATCAGCATCTTGATCCTGTGTCTGTCAGGAAGAGCCACTGGCAGAAACCCAGCACACTGCAGGTGGGTGCATTATCTTCAAAACTCACCTCCGCACAAGTGGCACTTGACTCTGTTAGCACACCATCTCTAAAATGTAATTAAAATCATGGCACATCATCGAGCCCAGTTACAAGACGGTTTTTAACTGTCAGACCACAAACCCAACAGGCAAACCTGGCAACTTGCTGTGGGGCACAACTCCCTGTTAGATTCTAGCTTACACAAGTGAACATCTGCTTGCCTTTTCCCAGGGTGCACATAACAAGGATGATACTGGACTCCTGAGCAGTATATTGGAGAAGTTTGCACAGGTCTTAAGCTGTTCCATAAGCCCCTGCACTTTCACTCTGTTTTTCTGCACCTTTTTATGTGTGTCAACATAATAAAGGTTTGCACACAGAGAGTTAAGCACCGTGGTGACTTGGAGAGGTTGATGCATCACTAGATGCCTTACTCTGAGAAAATCCTGTTCTGCTTGCCAAGGCTGCCCTTCTGGATACCAGGAGAGCATTCACAAATAAAATAAAGAATTCATACAGCAGACTGCAGGTACAGAGAGATTGGAACCTCTGGCAGGATGAAATTGGCAGCTTTCTTGCCACAGCAGAACTACTCTGAAAAATCAAACACACACAAAAAGCTACATCATTGAAAATGTCACACTCAGTATGTTTGATCATGAACTGCAAATTAACACTAATGCTTCTGGATTCCTACATAAACAAATCTAAAACCCTTATTAACAAGAACAGGCGCAATATTCCAGAAGGGAGGTGCCTGGAGTGTGTGTAAGAAACACAAGAAAGTAAGACTTATATCCATGCTTAGAAGAGTCACATAATATTGAAGATTAAGCAAGCATTACAGGTGAGTTTCTATCATATGTTGTCACATACTTGTGGTAGACTAACATGGGAAGACATGGCAGCAATTTATCCTTAATGATACAAAAAGAATATAACCTACAAAAAGAATATAACCTACCTAAAAGCAGACTCATTGTAGTAATCTTAAAAAAAACCCAAAACAATACAAGACAAACAAACAAACAAAAACCCCACCAAAAAACCCTAACAAACAAACAAACAACAAAAAAACCCACCCAAAATCAAACCCAGAAATGTTACTGGGATTCACTTTGGATTCACAGAGAATTCTAATCAGAGTATCATACACACGGTCATACTTCCATCAATTCCCACATGGCTCATGCTGGGTATTTTAGGGCACTGAGTAATTGGCATAAAGGTAAAAAAAATAAATTGAAGAAAAAATAAAACACACACATACACACACAGAGAAGTCCTCCTCAACCACCTCCCAATCCCCCCACAGAAGGCAAAACCCAGAAGTGAAATAAAACTATTATGTTTAGACTCAAAACCTCCCATATATCAGAACTTTGTGAACTCACTTGGTAAGGTTCAAAGCACAGGTCAGCTGACAGGCCTCCCTGGTACGTTGAGAATAAAGAGACCCATTAAACAAGACAAAAGACAGTTCCAAGATGCAGTTCCAGCACACATCATTTTGAGTGCACACTGTTCCCTAAACCTAATTGCCTGAAAAAAGCAATAATGTGTTGAGATAACCATTGCAGGGCCACGTAGCCACCTCACCATCCCGAGCCACCTCTCAGTCCTGCAGCAGCAGCAGGGGGGAGACAAGGACCAGCACGGTCAGCAATCAATCCTTCAGGTTGCCATGATGTACAGTTGCAATAATGGGGAGCACAAAAAGACTTTTTGTATACTAATGGCCTACCTCTGGACACACATATGACCATTTATTTAACAGCTGGATGGCAACATGATAAGCCAAACTGTATAATTTATTGAAGGCAAGTAACACAAGTGGAGAGCTCTGAGGGGAAATGAGCTCACTGCAGCTACCTGGGAGAGTTTGGTGACAGAAATTTATTTTTGTGATTCTTTTTGGGGGGAATTAGGTTTTTCCTTTTATAATCTGATATGGTGGTTAAGACAGTTTGTCCATGGGACCTCAGCTCAGCTGCATAAGACTCATCCTGTTTAGGAGCTGGTTAAAAGGAAAATAAACTCCTTCACTTGTGGATCCACATGACATGATATTGGTTCAACAGGTAGAAACAGGCTTCCTACTGCACTTGCAGAACTCATGACATTTGTTCCAGAAGAATATCATCTCTGTTACCATAGGAGCCACTTATTTGGATAGGGCAATATGAGCAAGAGATTGATAAAAGGGGACAATCAAAAGAAAATGTGACACAAACAAACACAATGAGGCACAATAAAGATATTATTGCCATGCTGGCCTAAGGTGCACCGGCGTTTGAAACCACAGATTGTGAGCAATGATGATTTTATAGCAGTGCACAAGATCACATACCCCAAGTACTCACTCAGCCCCGACTGGCCCAGTACTGCCTAGGCAGGTAAACCTTCCTTTTACAGCCCCTTGTAATGTAGATGCCATCTTTCCTTAAGTTTTACATTTGAATTCTGGATCACTCGATAATGCATAGCAGCTTTTCAGCAATTTCCAAACCAAACTTTTTAAGCTAAATATTAGGAAGTTTTCATATCTATCAGGCTATAGCTCACTTGCTAGTCTAAGAGTTAAAAGGACTTGAAAACTCAGTTGTTATGTTTTCATTTTCATTTTAACACACACTAGGTCAATGCATCATGCAGATGAAGAAATGAGGCCCAATAGTAGGAATTCAGTATTTCCATGCTGGTTTGTGAAATGGTCACTGTGCCCACTCCATCTGCTTTAGGTGACTGAAATCACAGCAGTGGCTCTAGATACCTGATGAGGTAAGGAAGGTGCAACAGCTGAAACAACCCTGGAATAGTTAAAAACCTTGAAAATATTCTGCAGTTTATATATATATATATACACATATATAGTATCTGCAAGACAAAGACTATACTACTATCTCAGTACCAACTGGTTTGCATTGAACTCAATAATAATTGCATAATTTAAAAGCTTAATTTAAAGAAATTCAATTAAAAACACATATTTCCCTAGTATGGACTATTAAAATAATGCAACTTTCTAATATAATGATTTTATACACATTATAGTTAGCCTAATAAAAATTTGAATACAAATTATTTTGAAATTGTATGTGCTTTTTTGTTTCACTGATTTAATAACAAATGCCGGTGTAATTGAAGCATTTGGGGGGGTCTCAACAATCAAATGTAATAAAGAAAGTTAAGTATGTGTGAGATAGAAAGTCCCTTATGCATTCTTACTTTCTCTGTGCTTGAAGCAGTATTTAATTTTGAGTTTGTTTACTTAATACTTGATACAGGAGCAATAGATTTTAAAATACCCTTCTCTCTGTACTGCTTTTTCCATTCCAGTCACAATTAAATACAACCATCAGGAATCTTTGTGACACATCCACAGGCAAATTCAGATATTTCAGCACTACTTTAAAAGCTGATATGCATGCTATGCAAATCTTTCTGGTCTCTAACTCATGTGAGGGATAACCTATGGGACTGATAATAGAAAATGGCATCTTTCATTGCTTGATGGCCAGTTCAGCTCTCTGAGTTACCAGTGGCTGTAACTTGTTACCATCAGCTGAAAACTCTGTTACTTGGTGGATTTTTCCAGTCTCCTCTGGGCAAATGCTTCTGTAGCAAAAACACCCACATTTGGCAATTAATATGCACAGGTTTTGTTAGCCTTAACAAAAAAGATCAAGAACTTCACTCTTCTGCTCTCTCTCATTCTAAGCATTATTTTTTTTCCATTTTAGGGTTAAGCTATAGTTCTAAATATGACAAGTTATACTGTAGATCCCTATGGACTATCTGCTCTCTGAATAAATCATAGAACTGCAATGAATATCCAGGGTTCTCAATCTGTTCTATATAAGAACGAAATGCATTAATTATATTCAAAGAAAGAGACCTAAATGATACTTCCATGTCAAAAGTTAAAAAATAAAAAGCAAAGTTTCATATATTAATTTCATTGCTAAAATTATAAGTCATTTATCAAGTCTTACTTAATTTCAGAGAGTTGCTCTTCCCTGCATTTAAGCATCAATAACTGAAGCCTTGAGCAGCTCTATTTCCTAGGTACTGGCTTTGTTCTTTCTCTACCCTTTTTTTTTTTTTTAACCGATTTTTCATTAAGAGGTTGAAAAGAAAAACTACTATGCACCCTGAGTTTTGAATAAATACATAGTTGTTTCCCAATTAGAAACAGGCAATTACTTAACCTGTTGTTGTGGTTTGTGAGGAGGTGAACTAAAACCACTATACCTGTAATATTAAAGACTTTTTTTTAACCTTAGGTTTACACACCAAAAACGGAATTAACTTGCTAGTGTTTACACTCAATCTTTATTCAAACATATTGTCATGCTATATCCACTGGCAAAAGATGATTTTAAGCAACTTCAGTTATGTATTCTGGGTGGGCACAGAGGAGAACATTGACTGTTAGGTGGGCAGGTCTCCCAGTGTGTTAATTTAAAAGAAAAGAATATGGTATACAAGAGGTCTATTCTAGCTCCTTCAAAAAGCAAGCTTGAAAAATGTACACTGCTGCTTTTTTTTTTTTTTTTGGCTGAGAGCAAACCACTTTTTTCTTTTTTTTTTTATATGGGTCTTTGATGCATAGCCTAATGCAGGCCTCAGCAAAAAGATAGCAAATCTTAGAATTTATTATTGTCAATAGTCTGCATGACCTTTACTTTAACTGCATCCTGGCTGTCAGTAATAATCCAAGGCTGCACTTTCAATGATAGAATGAGAGATTTTGCATATTGAGTCTCCGGGTCTCCTTGAGAGCGTTCAGAAATCACAGTCATTTATTCCTATTGGCAGGGCAAGGTCTGTTAGGAAAGCTCATTCGTCTTTACTTGAAGATGAAGAGTGGAGAAACTCCATCTTTGCTCTGAATCAAGTACTAAATACTGCAGTTTTCTCAAATAAATCAACAAGGAGGCTTCTAGGTCCAGGGTCTGAAATCTTTTCTCATTCAGGGCACCTGTGGTCTAATGGTTCTCTTCACCTTTGCTACATACAATTTTAGCAGTAGATAAAATAGCACTTTAACACAGACCTGGGGATTTTACATTCTAACCTTTCTTCATTTGTGGTTTGTTTTACCTGACAGGTTAGAGAGTTGGCAAGTTCAGAAGGAATCTAGCAAGGACAGGATTACAAGGGTAATAATAATAAATAATGGGCTTGCCCTCTCCCTAGAGATGTTTTCAAAACCAGAACTTACTTAAGCTATATAAGATGTATGTGTAGCTGTGTAATGAAATAAAAGTGTCTCAGGCTAGGTGCAGATAACCCAGGTAGTTCTTTGCTGTTTGAACTGCCTGGACCAGTCAAAAGCAGCCTGAAGTTACAGGGATCCTGACATGGCAGTACATGCACACATATGTAGATAGTCCTGTGCAACAGGTGTGGAAATACTTTCAGGAGATACTGTGGGACACAAAGAAAGAAGGAAACAGTGTTTTTCTAGAGTGTCTGTAATAAAGAGGGAATCTGAATCTCACCCCTTCAATTCCCGTCTCTCTCCCCGCCCCAAGGTTTTAGATTTCTGGCATCACATAGAAGATAATTCCTGATCTCCACAAGAGCTCTATTCAGATCCACGAAGAGAAAAATTAAGGTGGGGGAAGGAAGTGATTCACCCTCAGAGACAACAGCAGCATCCCAAGAAGAGTGCCTAGATTTAAGGTCCAGCAAAGGCAGATTTCTGTTCCCCTGCAGTGTGATTGACTGAAGCACACAGGGTTCTGCAGACACTCCATGATCTGTAACTTAAGCTTAGTCCTCGATCTCACAATTTGGCATGAATTAATTCTTCCACTAGGGTTAAATAAAAACCACCCCCAACTCTTCTCCTTTTTACAGCAATTTATCACAAGAGAAATTCCAAAGGAAACAGCGGGCATGGGATGCTCCAGCCGCCTGGGTCTATCACAGCCATATTTCTAGTGAGATTATGACAACATCTTTTCCAAAAAAGTTTACTCAGTAAAAGTGTAGTTTCAGGTCAACTGATACTATTCACAAATTCATTTAGCTCATTGGTCCAGTGAGTGGGTATCCATCTATATGAAGTGGCACATTGTCAACAGGAGAGACAGATAGCAAGTCCTACAGGCTCAGCAAGTATTTTCCTTCACTCCCTACTTAAAATACAGGACATTATAAAGCATTTGTTTGCTTTACCATTCTTAGCCCGGATACGGAGTCTGCGAGACAAAATTGATTCTATTTCATACACAGAAAACATGCTGTGTACACCATAAGAAGGACAAAGGTAACGTTATTGCACCTCACATTCTATCCCCTATAAAATTGGTTTGCAATTCATACAGATTAATTCCTTAGAACAATCTTTTCTGTTCCTCTCCTTCATGTTCCAACATTATTTAAAAAGGTGGTTTAAAAACATCAGTGTTTGAAATTACCACAATAAGCACAAACTCAGCTCCTTCACAACTTTCCTATTTTGCTCTCTAACCAGCCACAAAATACTTGAGAGTAAAAACAATCCAAAACAAAACAAAAACCCCACAAATAATTGATTGTTGCTTAGCCGTGCAACTGGTGGCAGAAATCCTTGTGTGCTTCCACACCTTCCTCCAGCTTCTTTGCTTGGCTTTCAAGAAGATTCTTGCCAGATCTGTCTCACTGACAGGGCTCTTACCTAAGTTTCTGCAGATATGCTTAACTACAGCATCTGGCATAGGGATCGTGAGCTGAGAAATCAACCAGGTTCCACCTAGTGCTTTCTGCTGGCACAGTGACATCTTGGAACCATTCCTCGCAGGAACCCAAAATAATTCAATGGAAACTCCAAGAACATCACCACAGCACAGCATCTGTGTAACAGGTTGAAACAGCTTCCTCCATTCAGCACGGGATCAGTTTGCCACTGATCCTTTAAAGAATTGATCCTGTTGAGTCCATTACACCGTTGAGGTTCTCTAGCAGGATCTAGGTATAACTGATGAGAATAAACACCCCAACACTGTTGTATGTCCCTGAAGTCTTTTTAGTCATTGCTAGGATCTGCACCAGCCATGCACCCACATAGACAGCACAGAGAATCACTGGATTTTACAGAATCCTGTGAAAATCTTCAAATCTCTTCCCCTTTCACTATTGGAGATTTTAACCAATTTGGACTTATACTGTATGTGCAGGAAGTTCACAGGGTAAAAACTCCTTTTATTCCAAGCCACATTTTACTCCTTTCTCCACAAGGCCTGAATGACGGAATATATTCATTCTATAACAGAGGAGTTTTCTGCTCTACATGTACAGTCATGTCATTAATAAAATGTATGATTACACCAAAAGTTATCGTTAGAATGTCAAATTATTTTGCCAAAGGCCTGATCATCTCTTCAGAGATTTACCGAAGTTGTTATTTTTTCCCTCAGTGGCAGTGGGTTGGCTCTTTTCCCTCCTTGCAACAAAGTGGAAAACCTGGTGATGAAGTGTGTATAGTATCTGCTGCAGATAATATTTAATATTTTAACAGAGTATTTCAGCACTTGACCAGAAGTTTCCAAAACAAACATAGGCATGTTGATATTTTATTCCAATTTCAACCCTTTTTTGTGTAAACACACTACATGTCCCCAGTGTTTCCTACTTACACAGGCTACATTTGCCTTTAAATGATCATCAAGATCCTGAGCCCAAAAATCCTGCAGCAGAGAAGGACAAATATGCCCCAGTAATCCACTTTACAATCATAAGAAGGAAAGAGTTGTCCCAAATATAAACTCTGATCACCAGTTGGGAAACACATTTAAATCCCCTAGCATTTCCAATCCTTTGGTATTTTTGTGACCAGGTTACATTAGAAGACAGATAAAATGCATTAAAACTTGCCTTATATTCTTTTGTGAGCAGTTGTTTTACGTGCT
This sequence comes from Picathartes gymnocephalus, assembly GCA_013390045.1. Classification (NCBI taxonomy): domain Eukaryota; kingdom Metazoa; phylum Chordata; class Aves; order Passeriformes; family Picathartidae; genus Picathartes; species Picathartes gymnocephalus. The sequence goes on from WEKY01008150.1 coordinate 29,323, forward strand.
GTAGAATGTAAAGAGATCAGGAGGGGAAGGAGATCAGGAGAGATGGTCTAAGAACCCCATTTTCAACAAACCCTGACCACGGTAATCATATTTTCCAGGTTTATAACATTCCTGTAGAAGAGCACGGCTACCTGTTGATGGCAGCTGGAGATGCCAGAGGTGAAGCTCATTAATCAGATGAGAATGAAGCGGGCTCTAAGAGATGATAAACCAAACACTAAGTTTCCCAAAGACACAGCCAGCCAAAGAACTGAAAGAAATAAGTGAACCTTTCTAAAGGACTGTTAAAAACTGACTTGTTTCACCATTGCCAGGCTCTGTCAAGAAGATTTGCAGGTGATTGCCTTCCTTGCTTCCTGTAATTCCTCTCTTTTTCCTCCTTTTCTACTTTCTTCCTTGCTCTCTTCTTTGACAGAGAATAAAAGCGTTTTCATTTTGATTATCAACATTTGGCCTCGTTTGTGTCTCAGGCTTGCTCTGAGTATATTCAAATCCCCTCAAATCATGCCTTAGGACACGTTCCTGGATTGGGACAAATTTAAGATTATTTTTATTCAATTTTAAGCAATTTCTCTAGTAATATATAGGGTTTCAGGAGAATGTTGGCTTGGGTTTCCTTAAGGATTTATACATATTTTGAGCAAAACATTAAAAGAAACAGTCCATGTTTCAAGGCAGGATTTGGATCATGGGGTTTTGTTGTTGATATTGGGGTTTTGTTTGGTTGGTTGGTTTTGGTTTTTTGTTGTTGGGTTTTTTGTTTGTTTGTGGGGTTTTTTGGTTGGTTGGTTGGGTTTTTTTTGGAAGTCCTTTGCTGCTCAACAGGACCTTTCCCACCACTTTTCCCTGAGTGCTAGCCTGAGGTGCAAAAGGAGTTTGGAGAGAATACCACAGCAACCAATTAAAAAAAATAAAAGGCTCACACACCTTAAACCTGGCTTCAGGTTGGCTGGATGCCCTCCTGTTGGATAGAAAAACTCTCGGCAGCTCCCTCTGCCTCAGGATGAAGCCTTTTCCTCGTGAAGAACACGGCATACAACTCAAAGCAGCTGCTGGTGGTGGAGTAGCCCCTGAGAGGGAGGGTGTGGTGTCATGGCTCCCATGGATAACGAGTCATTCCAGGTGTATCCAGCCAGGGCCAATAATGCCCCAGGGCCTGGCACACCAGGAGGGGCCTTAAAGCCCCTAAATGTGCCACTTGAGGTTGGAAAACCCCAGTGAAGCAGTCCGAGTGTGACAAAGCACACATGGCAGCTCCATCCACCCAGCGGTGTCCGTGAGGCTTGGGGGAATCAGCGCCCTTGGGATGGGCAGTGCTGGCACCTGGCCCTGCGAGGGAATGAGGTGTGGGGCTTTGTCATTGAAGCACAGAATAATCTGGGTTGGAAGCAGCCTTAAAGGTTATCTAGTACAACCCCCCTGAAACGAGCAAAGTCACTTTCCGCCAGGCAAGTGGCTCAGAGACCCATCATGCCGGCAAAAGCTGGGGAAAAAAAATCCAAATCCTTTTTTGTCCATAACTGAATCGTCCTCCTTATCAGTGGCAGTGAGACAGGTCATGCTGCAGATATGGGAATCACCTGGCTCTGGGTCGTGAAAGTCTGGCTCAAAAAATGCAGAAAAAGAAGTTAGAAAGGTGTGTGACCAACTTAGTTGCAAAAGAGATGGCTGAGTACTCCTGCAGCACAACTTAACTCCGTTTTTTGTGGGGGACGGGGAAGATTTAGCAGGAAAAGGAAGAAAAAGCCCTTCTTTTTACAAACTGGGTTGCCTTTATTTAATGTGATTTCCAGCTACCAATGAATTTTTCTTATCTTAATTCCTTAAAAAATAAAAAGGAAGAGAGCCAGACGACTAAAATTTATAGACTGTACTAATCCTTAGAGTACAGATCCACTCTTTAGAAAGTCATAAATACAGAGTTAAAGAACCACAGGAAATTAGTTCTCTGAGTTATGTTAATTGCTTCCAAAACTCTGGTATCTATCTACACAAGGAAGGAACACAATTTGAAGAAGACATCATAACGTATCATGGTTAAAAAAAACCCCAACATTATGCCTAATGTTTTTTCTTATGAATTAAGAGGGGTTTGAACCACTTAAGAGGGAAAAAAAACCCCAAGAGCATGTCTGAAACATGGCACAAAGTACGCATACAGTAGAAACAATTGGTTGGAATGCTCTGTTATCTGTCACTTTAAATCCCTCTCTCCAGCAGCAGCAAGGGAGCAAAACCCAAGAAAAGCAGCTACAGAAAAAAAGAAGAAAGAAAACAACACACTGTGATTTCGGTTCTGAATTCATGGATTAGAAAAGAAACATTTCAGTTTTAATAGGCTGTCCTCAAATAGCATGAAAATAGGTAAGTAAATGACATTAGGAGAAAAGCATTTTTATAACCATATTTTAAAAGTGTAAATCCCACGGTGTAACCAAAAAACATAAGCAACAACATTGTCAGAATTTAAAACACAGTAAGACTCTTATGTTAAAGGCTTGGGTTTGTCAAACTAACTGCTTATCTAATGCAAAAGAGAAAAATGGTCATTAATGCACTGTTTAACTCAGAATGCTGAAGTTTGAATTATTTTCCCAGCTGTATCTCAAGTATTTTATGGTTCATGATGAACACTTTGTGGTGTTGTACTGGTAGTTGACCTAAAGTTTTCCCTTGCTTAAAACAAGGTAAGCATCAGTTAGCTCAATCAATGTGAACTCTGACCTTTCTGGGCTCCAGTTCCAATGTGCCCGTCCTGCAATACAGCCCAAGCCCAGTGCTGGGGCTGAGTCAGGACAATGATCAGAAATCAAGACATTGATTAGGAATCAGGACTTCATAGAATCAGTGAGGCTGCATGTGGAGGTCACCACACTCTCTCTGGAAAACCACTGAATAGGGGACAATGGGACACTGAGTAACCTGATAGATATGTGTATTGATTTACAAATAACTCTTTGTAAGAGGTAATCAAAATGCAAATTTTCTAAAGAAAGAGGGTGGTGAATTTCCTAAGCTTCCTATTAAAAAAAAAAAAAGTAAAAGGCTATGCAAATCACCTCTTATCTGAAAATACATGAAGAAACTGACATATATTGCTAAAATAATAATTAATTATTAATTTCATCTACCTCAAAAAAAGCAAACCTATCTTTCTTCTTTTCCATATCACAAAGACAAATAGCTTGGAGATTTGGATCATACAGAGATTCTGTCTTGCAATATACATTCAAGATTAATTTGAAAGCTAGCTACTGAGGATTTTCTTAGATAAATCTATATAGAAAGATTTCAAAACATGTTGCTTTTAAGGCTCCCTTAACTTGTCATAACTACAGGGCCTGCACAGGTTAGCCAACAGGAATATAGCCAGGTGGCTATGGCAGTGTCAGAAATTTATCTCAATTGTGTTACTTAAAATAAATGATAGTTAGGAATGGAAAAATGTGCAGTCCTGCAGAGAGCAGAGCTAAAACTTAAATCTCTGTGCTAGTTTCAAGTTTGTATAGCCATGATGAATAGAAGACACTCTGGCATGTCAGGGTTTTCTTTATGACTGATAATGTTAAGAGATACCTCCTCATGGCTGGCTACGCAGGAACATTCGGCTTTGAAAGAAAAATAATGTCTTTCATTTGCATATTCCTCTAATCTTAAAGCTGAAATAATTTAAATGGAATTTTGATGGTACTTCACATTTATTATTTGCCGTGCAAAAAGCATTTATGAAGTAAGAAATTATACAAAGGCCTAGAAAGTAGGCTTCTTCTTCCCTAGCAGAAGACTAAAATATTTCCTCTTTTTTTTAGTACTCTGTCCCTTCTTGTCCTGATTTGCATTGTAACCAGAATGACCTGCCAGCATGCTCCTGATCAATGGCAGTCCTCATTCCTTATACTGGCCTAATTTTTGGTAGTCCTTATCTGACAGAATAATCACTGTTGTCACAGCTGAGCTTCAGGTATCTTGTAACATAGAGATTACTTACTGAAATAATACTTAAAAGAACAATGTCCTAAATCAAAACAAGTGTCTGTAGACACTGTAGCCTGAAATACATTCAGTCCAGTGTACAGAGTTTTTGCTTTGCTGTCTGCTTTCTCAGTGAACTCACTCTTAATTGTTCTTAGGTTTGGGGTTTTATTTGTTTGGTTGGTTGTTGTTTATTTTCTCCGACTGTTTTCTTTTCAACAGTTTTGTGAAATCAGTCTTTCATTGCTAGCACCTTATTGTTTAACTTTGGTTAAATATTTCATATTTTAAATATAGCATGTTAATAATTATTTTTCAGTTCTGGATTGAAACAAGTGTAGCTGAATGCATTATTCAAGAACAACATCTGATCTTATTTAGTTTCATGTAACGCTTTGCTTGTTCTTGCTCTTTTTTTCATGTAGAGGCAATATAGTATGCTTGCCAAATGTGTACATTTCTCCCAAACAAGCTGTTCAGAAATGTTATTAGCCTAAATATCTTGTCCTGAATTTTTTAAAGCATGCTTCTTATAAGTCAATCTTTTTCTTTTTTTTTTTT
>WEKY01008151.1:0-12960 GCA_013390045.1 Picathartes gymnocephalus
GCCCTGGTGAGAACTCACCCATATCACTATGGGCATTTCTCATTCCTCATGTTCTAAAAAGACAAATTCCGTCTGGAATGAATGCAGACAAAGATTAGGCATATGATTTATGAGCATGGAGTGCTTACAGAAGAAAAATGATGACTGGAAGGAGCAACACAAAGGCAGATAGGGTTGTCACCACCTTCAAGAAAGGGATCAAGAATGAAGACCAAAAGAGGAAAAGTTATTGAAGTGCAAGGAAAAATATGGTAAAGAACACAAAACCATTTGGGACCTCTTTGTCAAAAGACAACCTCACCATAAACAGTACACTAGCAAGTGTGCCTTGATGCATTGGTGAAGAATGGTGGTAAAGAACACAACTTCTTTATATCCCTGCAAAGTTCATGCAGAGGAAACAAAAACTCTCATCTCTGGCATCACCACAATCAAAAGAACGTCTTTGGTATAAATGTCCTTATTCACACTGTCTGAAGGAACACACCAATTTTGGCACCAACGTACAAAATTACAATAATAGTACCTCTTTTAATCTTTTAGTACTCCAGCTACTAAATCTTAAAGAAAATGGAGACTTGACAGGGCTTTAGGTAAGACCTGAACATCTTCCCACATATAAGCGCAGGCAAATATCTCTCAGAAAGGTTAAAGAGACTATTGCCTAGAATCAAAAGACAAAAATATTTCCAAACAATATTAAGAGTGGTAAGATAAAAAGCAATTATTTAACAAAACCTTTCAGGTGGACAAATATGGCTATGCACACATGTGATACAGGATTTTTACAATTTTTATAAGATTAATCAAATAGTATATCTAGCAGGTACATCTAATAGGAGATCAGTTGCCCCAGTAACCTACCCTTGGCTCTGCCCCTTGGAGTTGGTCCAGGGGGTTCTTTGCCCTAGATCTTGTTGTGTCTCTCAAATTCTGCTGAAAAACAAGATGTCCTTGTCAGAAATTCTCTTCTTGAGAATAAGACTAAATGGAATTTCAAGAATGTGTTAAAAAGGATTAGCTTATTGTTCTAAAATGTGAAAGAGAGCAGGAAAAATACTAGAAAGTACACAACTATATATTAAAAATCTATAAAGCAACAAATACATGAAAAAAGCTAAAAATCTTTAGGCATCATGAGAAATGTGCTCTAAAAATTTTATGCCATTACTGAAGTGTGCTTTGTATCCCATAAAAACCTAGCCAATGGATGTGTTTGTTATTGATCAAATGAGAGCTTCAGACAAGTCCTGTCTTAGCTTCAGATTTTTGTCAGCAGCTTAAATTTAGGTGGCCAGCACCTAAAATCACCTCAGCCCACAAGTTCTAAGGATGGCAGACCAGGTCTATTCTAAAATGAGTTATTTATTGAATAAACAGGAGATAACAGACAAAAGGCCTTAAACAGATTTACTTCTACACATTATAAAATGAAATAACTACTGGTAGATTACATAAAACAGTGCACGACGTTAAGGTACCTATATTAAAGCTAATAAAGAAATAGTATAGATTAGGACTCAGTGTAACTTACCACTCAATTGACAATAGTGTACATAGAGTCCTTTCACTCAACCTTCAAGAGAGTAACCACGAAGTAGGCATCCCAATTATGGGGAGAAAGTCCCACACATTTCCAGGGAACGCGCAGAAGACTTTTGCTTTGTGAAAGTTCTGTGTAGCTTTTATAGTATGTAAAGTGAAGTGTCTGTCAGTCAAAAATTCCAGCTTATCTCTCCACATCTCTCTTCCACAGCAAGATGAGCTGAAAGTATTACTCCCATGGTGCCAAAACAACTCACTATATGACAAGCTGTCCTGATTGAGTTATTTCACCAATTATCAAGCTCATGTGAAGCTCATGTGAGGGGCGAGATGCCTTGAGTTATCTCACCAGCTACCAAGGAACAGATAAGCTCTTGACGGGGCTGGGTGAGATGCCCTGCTATAGTCTTTAACAGAGGAGTTGCACATTTTGATTTCAGTGAGACAAGTGGGTGTGACTACAACAGCAACAATGATCCATTTTCACAGTTTGTAAGTCATGTTTGCTTTGGGCAGAGATCCAAATGTTTGAAGTCTAGAAATGACTGACCTTTTCATCACACCAGTGTCACTTCTATTCCCCTGTTTTTCAAAGTGTCTGTTTCCCTGGTGGTCTTACGGTATTGCCCGTCTCAGCCTATGGCTCTGGTTACACTTTGGCTTTCCTCTGGCCTGCAGCGGCTGAAATCAGCTCCCTTATGCCCCAGGTAAAGGGTTTGTAACCAGACAGATCAAGTCCCTGGTCTTTCTCATTGTGGGACTTCAAAGACATTAGCTCTGGCACAGAAGGGGAGGGCTGATAGGGGTGATGTCTGGGCTGTGGGGTTGGATTTGCCCATGGCCTGAGAGAGGAGTGACAGCACAAGGTTGGTCCTTGGAAGCCAAGTGGAGGAGGACATGTCTTGAGTACCTGGAAGCTGTGTCTCGTATATAGCCACCAAGGGCAGGGGGAGACTCATGGACACAGGGACAGACTCAGGGCAAGCACTCCAAAGGCCTTCCTCTGAAGGCCTAATACTGTGTTCAGTTTTGGGCCTCTCACTACAAGAAAGATATTGAGACACTGGAGCAAGTCCAGAGAAGGTCAACAAAGCTGGTGAAGGGTTTGGAGCACAAGTCTTAGGCGGAGCAGCTGAGAGAGCTGGGGTTGCTTAGCCTGGAGAAAAGGAGGCTAAGAGGGACCTTATCCCTCTCTATAAGTACCTGAAAGGAGGTTATAGACAGATATGGGTAAATCTCTTCTCCCAATTAAAAAGTAACAGGATGAGAGAAATCACCTCAAGTTGCACCAGGGGAGGTTTAGATTAGATATTAGGAAACTTTTTTTCACTGAAAGGATTTTAAAACATTGGAAGAGACTGCCCAAGAGAGTGGAGATGTCACCATCCCTGGAAGTGTTCAAAAAACGTGCGGAGATGACATGTGAGGACAAGGTTTAATAGGGAACATGGTGGTGGTGCTGGGTTGATGGCTAGACTTGATGATCTTGAAGGTCTTTTCCAACCTTAACTATTCTATAGTTCTGTGATTCTATGAAGGATGCTGGTCACAGGTGTGGTGGGCAGGGCTGCAGTGAGTGGGCTTGCACATGGGGACTCCTATGTCCCACTCACACAGCTGGCCCAGGGTCAGCTTGAAGACATTCAAGAGAAGGTGCTTAATGAGCTACTGTAATTACTTGGTGGGGGCTGAGGGAGGCTGGATGAGGTTACTGAAGGTTCTTTGCTGCAAGGCCAGCTCCTAGCAGGGCCCTGCTCAAAGCCCATTGGATAGATAGAAATCCTGCTTCAGCCTTCAGGGAACAGATGCTGGCTTCTCAGATGAGAAGGAGCACCAAACCAAGTGGTAAGACCAAGGAAATGCCTTCTGAAAGAACACTTGAGGAGCACTACAGAGCACTCTGTCTTTATCCCCTGTGAAGCCAGGGGCAGCAGCCATAAGAAATGAGATGGGGAGATGCTGGCAGGATCCCAGTGTTTTGGAATACCCACTGGTGCCCTGCCAGCCACACAAAGATTTGTGCCCCTGAAGTTGATCAGACTGGTAGCATGTGGCCAGTGTCAGAAGCCCCTGAGATGGCTCCAGGTAGGGCAGAAGAGGGCTTGGGTATCTTCTGGAAGGCAGGGCCAGCCTGTGGGAGGAGTAGCCAGGTCTTTCTTACATTCTCTGAGAATAGCTGATGGCCAGAGCTGCGGTAAGGGAGGAATTTTCCTCCAAGGCAGTTTTGCATTCCTCTGTAGCATTGAGCATGACCACTGTTGAGGGCTCCTTTGATCCCCTTTTTGTACATTTTTGGTCCCTTTGGCAGTCTCTGCTGCTCATGCCCTTCAAGCTGCACATGAAAATGGCCTGTCATGCCCTGTATCTGGGGGTAGGAAGGCTTTTTTTACCCTAGAGTAGGCTGCAAGTGTCCCTGGGGTTTTTTGCTTTCCTCTGCCACACTGAGCACAAACTCTTGCCAGGGCTCACTTGGGCCATTTTGGCCAGGTTCCAGCTTCTCTTGCTCCATGAAGGTGTCCCTCATGACCCCCATCTGAGGAAAGGAAGCTTTCCAGACTTCCAGGGTGGGCCCCAAGGGTGGCCTGGGGGTTGCTTCTTGTCCTCCTGTAGCACTGGGCACAGCCCCCTGCGAGGGCTCCTCTGGGCTCCTGCGGCTCCGTTCTTGCTGCCCTCACACCTCCAAGGCACCACTCGTGCCCTGGCTCTCTCTGGCTCTCTTGCCCATTGCAAGCTTGGAGAGGGGCTGAGCTCTGCTCTTCCCTTGGCTCCATTTCCCATGGGGTTCTGGGTCCATCCAGAGCTGCCACTTTTCAGTTCTCCTGCCTGCAACACAAGCACAGGACAGGCAACAGGGCAACACAAGCACAGGACATGCATCCCGGGCCAGGAAGCACAGTAACAAAGCAAGCCTTGGAAGGTAAAAATTGTGCTTGTCATCAGTATGTGTTATAATTTGTAAAAAACCTCATAGTAACAAACATTCCTTCTTCTTTGTGTGATATTGGAACAGATCCTCAGTCTTTGTGTTCCCACCTTTCAGGAAACAAGTGCTGCTGAGCCTGTATTCCTGCTGCTACATTCTGTAGCTCTGTCACTTGCCTTTTCCAGACTACAAAGGATGGGTTTTAATGCTAAACTGAAGAACACAGCAGCCTGCTCCTGGCTACACATGCACATTGTGGTATTTGTTATGAGCCTCAGTTCCAAAACAGATGGGGAAAAAAAAATTAAAATAATATCCTGCTTTCCGTTATAACCTGTGTGTTATGTGTCTTTAAATGTGTCTTTGGAACTGAAAAGCCCCTGACATTTCTGGAAAATAATGATCATTGTAACTTGCCTCATGATGAGCACAGGAAATGGAACAGAACAGTTATGCCACGTGAAACCCAGAATTTTGCATGACAAGGTTTGATGCAGGTCTGAGGGCTACACCCCAGAGAGCAGCTCTCTGCAGTGCAGGTCCCAGGCCCACCCAGTAGACAGGGGCAGAGATGGGCACACCCACAGCACGGCTCAGGCAGGGACTGAAGACCCCAGGCTGAGCTGGGACATGTCCCCCGGCCCCATGGCAGGAGTTGAAGAGGGGAGAGGCCAGTCCCAGCCACTGAGACCTGTGAGGACCCCCAGGACTCTGCCAGGACTTGTAAATTGGAATCGTGTTTGTTAGCTACCAGTCAGTGGGGATGTCCCCAGACTCCCAGGACCCTTGTGTAGATAAATGAGAGGGGTCCTTCTGTGACATCTGCTAGCTCCTTCACTACTGTGGGATTAATCCCATCAGGACCAACAGACCTGACATTAGGAAATATTTCTGTACCCGGAATGGTCAAACACTGGAAACAGGCTTCCTGAAGAGGTCCTCCCATCTCTGTCAGTGTTGAAGAGGCATTTGGACAATGCCGTTAATACCATGCTTTAGCTGTTGATCAGCCTTGAATGGAACAGGCAGTTGGACTATCACTGGATGACAATTTTAGATCTATTCCAGATGAACAATTCCAGTCTAGTCTAGTGTAAGCATTCAACTGATACATCTGTCCGCTTACAATTTCACTGTCCACAAATAGAAAAATCACTGTTCCTGCAGTTGGAATGCTCAGAAGAGCAGGCAACACAAATCATATAAGAGGTGGTTAATAAAAAAATAGGAGCTAGAAAGAGGATGAAGAGCAGGAACAATGTGGTAGCAACGTCAGAGAAACTAGAGACAAGTGCCAATTCTGGGAAAAACAATGGGTGAAGACTTGGGAGAGAGTAGAAAAATGAAATTGTTTCTCCTATAGAGATCTCCCATGGAGGCCTGACCCTGAACTGTTACAAACCTGAGGAGTGAGAGGTGAGTGAATGACAGGGGTCCTATGGAGGAGAGCCCTTAGGAGTCTTTGTCCAAAGGAAGCTGTTCCATTTCAAAATTCCAAAATTTTTATCTGAAATGACAACTATTTTTAATTGATGAAGACATGCTCAAAGCACGTTAAATAGGATTTAATAGGATGTGAATCATCAGGACAGCTGCTTTGGTGACACAAAATGCACAGAAACCATTTTGATCCTATTAAACAGAATGTGTTCTACGTCATTTACATGGCATGATCACAGCTACCCAGGCTGCTGTCTTGGGATATCTTTGGGGTTTTATTACCCTGTCAATTAGAGGTATTAACGTGGCAGTGAAATGATAACAATTGCTCATGGGTTCTATTCTCTACTTGTTTGTATTCATCAGTCTTGAAAGAGGAGGACTTTTCACATTGTCTTGACATGGATGCTAATAAGCCTATAATGAGAGATTCACTGCATCAAATAAAATAGGTGCCAGCAGCCATGAAGAGAACAAGTTAAGATAATGGTACAATGCAGTCCAGTAATGAAGAGGTGGAGAGTGTAGTCCCCTGGATAGGACAGAACACTGTTAATTTTCAAGCATGAATGGATTTAGCCAATGAATGGGTAAAACCCTTTAAGAAGAGGGAAAGGATGACAAAAACCAGCCACTTCTGAAAAACGGACCAGTATGAAAGTACATTGTATCAACATATGCTCTATGAAGCTATAGAAAGGATTTAAAACTGAATATTGAGTAAATGGAAGTAATTTTCAACAAAATCCTGAACTAGGGTGAATCAGAAAAGCATTCTTAAAGTATATAAAGCTATGTTGACTTACATCTCCTGAGACTACAAAGAAACAGACTAAGTCCCACGTTCATGGGACATGTGCATGCACAAAGCATTTGGGATCAACGTTTTTAGTTTCAAATGATCTGGATTAAGTTGGACAGAGTGTAAAAATGAGAACTATTATTAATATTGTATGCCACAGGCTATATCAACATATCAAATGTGAATGGTTTTGTGCAGGCCAGTACTTGTTTAGTGCTTTCAGCATCCTTAGTGGAGCAAATGCCTATGGTGTCCCTGGGTGTTTAAACTACATTCGTTTTCAAGGTAAAGTAAAACATGCATAAAGTCCATACACTTCTAGATTATTTATTTGTGTGACTCGTATAAGTCATATCATACTGTGATTTTAATGAGTTCTATCTTCACGTGTTCCTGCTCCTGGAAAACCTTTATGGCCTTGCTCTGTAACTTATTCCCTCAAGCTGCTTTATGCAAAAAATAGAACTATTTCTGAAAAATGAGGTTCTAAGAACTCAATAGGTGTATTTGGGTAGAAACAAAAAAGTATAAGCAGTTGATGCTGCTAACCACAGCAACAGTAAAATTGGAAGAATCCAAAAATTCAGGGTAGTTACCTTTTTCTTTTGCTTCCAGTTTGTAGTCTATGATTTTTAAGATACACTACTCTTATTTTCCATAAGTTTTTTGTGCCAATTTTAATGCAGAATTCTTCAGTACTTGACATGAAAATACTAAAAGAAGGACTATAAGAATTCACACCATGGAATTACCATTACATAAAACTATTAGTGTTTTTAAGAATATAAAATACACGTGATACAAGAATATCATGCATTCATTCTCTTTCCAAACATTAAGGACTTAAACTACCTCTCAGCACTCTTACAGGAATTGCAATTTTTCCAATGGCCCTTAATATCACTACAACTTCCCTCACAGATCAAGGGCAGCAGATCACTTTAAAAGTGTAGACTCCCTGAGCTAGCATTAACAGCCCACTGTGTTTATTTCAGGAAGATTTCACTGATTGTTAGAGATGCTTCTCTGAGCCATGGTAGAAGCATTATAAGCCTTCAAAGGGAAGATCATTCAGGACAATTTCAGATGCTGACTGAATAGTTAAACTAGTATTTATTCCATATGCAACAACTTGAGACTAAGACCAGATTTTACACCCTTGCAGTTAAAAATGTACAAGATTATTTACTTAAATTCCTTGTAGGTCGTTTCTTGGATGTCTTTTCCCCATTCCCCTTCTACTCCTCACATAGAAAATATCTAGCATAACAGCTTCTCTAGGTGCTGGTGGAGAACTCTTTGTACAGCTGAAAAGAGATGCCACAAGTTCCACCCTCTAGGATGTAGATGGGATAAACTGCTCTGCTCCCAGGTTTCACAGAGCCATCTCCTGTGCCACACTTTTTCAGAGAGAGGCTGCCTTCTCATTCATTTGCACAGCTGTTCCCTTAGCAGTATAACATGCTAAGGAGTCAGAGCCTTGTCCTTGATCAACACCTGCCTTCGCTCAGTTCCTTCTTGTTCAGCTCATATGGCTCAAGCATCATGAAGCCTGGTTGAGTAAAAGAAAGGAGAGATTTACCTTGGTACCTTTCCAGTTCCTGCAGTGGATCACAGCAAATGACAGTCAGCTTGTTTAAAACAACATCTGGAAAATTCAAGTTCCATCATTAAAAGCATTGTATACTATTCTTTTATTGATCTCCTGGGATATTATTATCCTTTGTTCATGCATTGTAGAAGAAGTGATAAGCAACTGAAAGGAATCTAGAAATTCAGAATCTGTTAGGATTCATCACTACCAGCCTCTGATTCATCAGCATGCTAGCCTTGGGCTACTGCATTTTTTTGCATCTAGCCAAATCAAATTCTAAGTGATCAGTGTCATTAGTCTGTTTCACAATAATGAATAAGAAAACATAGAGCCCTTAGATGTTCTGATGGGCAACAGATTATGGGAGCTCGGAGACTGTGATTGGTGACCTTTGCTTCCAGCCAATCTCACCTTGTCAGAGGGTAGGTCTTTCCCCTTTGAGATAGCACTTCATGAAGGAGTTGCATGACAGGGTGACATTAAAGGCCTTTACACTATCAATACCATCTGTTTAAGGGTATAGGTCCATTTACCCAGTACAGTCACTCTTTCAACTACTTTTCCAATGTATTCCACTTTGTCAAAGAAATTGTCTCTCCTTACCTTTATTCATGTAAGATAAATGACCTCTCTACTCCTTAAAGTTCCTCCTTTCTGGGACACACAATTCTCTGCTATCACACATTCTGCTCCAAGTTGGGATCTTTGTTTACGTTAGTGGAAAAGATGTAGTTAGTAGGAAGAAAAAGAGGGTCATAGTCCTCTCCTTTTGTCTTGTTAAAATGGAAAATTCCTTCTGTTAGCATCATCCTTGCTTTTGAGAGAGAAAAGAGAAAGCCTGGGCCACAACTCTTATGGGCAGCACAGAAAGAGCCCTGGATGCCAAAGTAAGTGTAGAGCATTTCAATGTGATTTAGCATATATTTTGAATCTAGATACTTCCCGGGCATTGGAATATCACTCTTGTGTAATTGCCTATCTATTCCCAAAGCCTCACCCATTCACCTGCATGTGCCTCTATTTCTGTTTTGCCCCAATCCAATAAGTATCTATTATCGAGACATCAAAGAAAACAACAGCAACTGAATGACGCTCACATTTGATGCTACAGAACTAAAATTAAATATCTGAAGCAGGATAAAGCCACAAGATAAATGTCTTCAAAGTCAGTAAAAAACAATATGTCTTTAACCTGTTTACATGGAAATATTTTCTCTGGTGGGATAATCAAAGTTTCAAAGATCTTGTCCTATATAATATCAAATCCTATTACTATTCAACAGGGGAAAAGCTATTCCCTTAAAATCAAGGTACTCTTTAAGAGCTTCCAGCATGAAAAAGCTTGTATTGTGTGCACAAGCACACACAGAAAGCATCTCAAAGGGAAATGTTAGCCTCAAATTAATTTCCATCAGATTTGATTGAAAAACTCACACATATCTGTCCATTGGAGGTTTGTGACCTGACTCTGACTGGGATTTGGTAATCAAATAGAGACTCCTACAATACATGTACCAGTTTTGCTGTAGTCGAGAAATATAGCTGTAAAATGTGCATCATATCAACAAAATTAGAACAAGCTGATTTTTTGTATGCAGTTTCATTTGTTCCTTAACTAAATAAGTGCCCATAATTAGAAAAAAAAAGCAAAATACAAATAAAAAAATAACTTTTAAATGTTATGCTAATAATATTGTACCATGTCTGAACCAGTTTATATACTTAAACTAATTTCTCCTACAAAGTCAAGATTTCTTGTGCACTTGTTGCAGGCCACTATTGCAGCTACTCTAAAAATAGGCAAGATCTCGAACATTTCTCATGTGGCAAGATCTGAAAAACTGCATTTTTCCTGCATTCAATTTCTCAAAAAACTGCTCAACTTACTTTTATTTTCTCTCAAATTCTTACTTCTAGAACTTTAACATCTAAAAAAAGAAATAATAAAAAAAGTAAAATAAATCCCTTGAGAAAATGTTCCATTTTTCAACCACATCTAATAAAAATAAGGTACCCAAATGCAAAGGCAGCAGTGTAACTGCACTGCCACATAGCTGACATTACCCTGGATTCGGCCAGATCCCTAATTGTGCTGGAAGCCTCATGCAGAACTGCAGAAGCACAGCACTTCTGACACAATAAACCCATGCAGAAGCATAGCACTTTTGACACAATAAACCCATACAGAATCTATGTCTGCTGTCAGTCATTGAAAACAGGAATCTTGAATTTTAACATCATTTATATCAGCACTGCACACTATTTTGAACTTTGACCTCCTTATATCACTGACTTCATTATCAGACTCAAATTCTGAGAGAGAACTTCAGATTCAGATTGATCATGATTTAACTAAACAGTGGAAAAAAGACTAATCCAAATTAAACTGAGGCAGCTGTGAGAATATCCTATTTGTTGGATCTACACAAATTTTATTTAGTTTATAACATATTTAATTGAAACTTTCTTTAAGGTCTCTTTGAATGAAAGAGTCTCAGAAGAAAGACAAGTGGTTAATAGGAAATTGAGGGGAGGGAGAAGAAAAAATGAAATATAAACTTTGGCAGAATGGGATGTAAAAAGCTGGAAAGCAAAGAAATAGGAGATAGGTAGCTGAACAATTGAAGGAATGGGAGTTGAACAGGAAGAAAAGGGACAACAGCCATCATTGGCAATAGAAGACAAAAGCTTGGAGACTAAGAAAATGTCCAGTTTTCAGAGCTAACAGATGATCATCTCAAGAAAATTCCTTGGTTTCTTTCAGAACCTGTGTAGAGAGTAATGAGTCTGCTAGATCTTATGTCTGTGTAGGTCCAGTTTGGACAAGAGGACCAGCAAGGAACACAAAGGCCTTACTCTTGAAAACTGAATGGTAGGTATCTGGGACAGGAATGGAGCTAATTTCCCTTATATTATTTCCTCAAAATAATACTCCAAGATTTTGAAGCCTGATGAGGAGAAAACAAAGTCATTTACACTCTGGAGACTCTGACTAGTATAACAGTAACATCACCTCCCTGCTATCTCTGTCTCCATCATGTAGATCTCCCTTAAAATGATGTTCAAAATTAGCCGAATTAACTGCTCCTTTCCCCTATTTTTATATCTATTTTTCCAGTCTAAAAAGAGAGATGAATGAGGGGAAGAACACCATCAGAAGTTCGCTTGTAAGCTAAATGAACACAGAAAAAAAATTGGAAGAACTGTGTCAGCAGCACTGCAGTCAAGCATTCAAGTCTCTAGCTGCCCGGGACTTGCTGAAAATTTTCAGTTTCATCCCTTATTGCCTCAGTTCATGTGTATTCTTTGAGGCATTTTGATTTCTGCAACATTTTCCATTGTACCTTCCTCTTTTATCTTCTTTATCTACCAACCAGATAATGCTGTATTTTTAACAGGCATCTCCATTAGAGTATCGACTAAGTGGCTCCCAAGTCGTCTGTCACAAGTCACTGAGACAAGGAGATGGGTAGTTATTGATGTTTTCTACTGCCTTGGTAGCTGACACTATTTCCAACTATTTTTGGAGGATGAGGAAAAGAGGGAGTATAAAAATAACAGAATAGGGTCACTTCAGAATCTATGTGCAGGCAACTGCAGCCACTTTGTAGTCCCTCAAAAAATACTGTTGTTATAAGTGGGAAGGGGATTGTAAATATTGACTCTCATATAGTTAAAAGTGGGTTAATTGTAATGGGTTACTAAACTGTTCATTAGTTGTTAATAAAACTGTAAATTAGTTCAAATTAGTTATTATAGGTAATGAGTTGGGGTGGGAATCTTCTAGAAGCGGGTGTAAACCTCATTATCATAAGGGGATGGTCCCAAGAACACTACTGGGCAATTGACAATCCAGTAAGAAGATCCCTGGATGTCATCGAGCGAACCAACCAGCCAGTGAGAAGACCCTGGAGATCAATGAGCCAATAGCGATACCTCCAGAAGGCGGGGCCAGGGGAGGGGTTTCTCCAAGCTTCAGAGTATAAAATGTAACCTCCCCAGTCATGAGGTGTGCCTCTGGCTGAGACTGTCTCAGGTCAAGCACCCAGCACTGTCACCCTTTGCTCTGTGTTTTGGGCAGACTCCCTATTGAGGCCTCTAATTGTTAATTACTTTTTGTTGTTTAATAAACCTTTCAAAATTTTACCTGTGTGGGTCATTTCTCACACTGTGGTGAACAAATACAGTTTTCTGGCTATCATACTTTCACAACTCATCACATTCTTTACATGGGATTGAAGTTGCAACACCTGTGCTTTTGGGGTGATTGATTTTTGAGGAAATATGCTGGATACAACTGACTACCAATAAACATTAATGATTTCACAGAGTAAAGGAGTCTTAAGGATCAGGTTCCAGACAGATGAGTTAAAGCAGAAGGTATGAGTTAGGCCTGTCAAAATTAAGAAGAGAAGACCAAAACCCTGCATGAAAGGGACAACTTGAACATAGAGTGGTAGTAATCTTATTGCTTACAAGATGAGTTGAAGAAAAGCAAGTGGCATGATCCAATGACATAGTACAAACACTAAGTGCAATTTTAAAAAACCCATGTAACTAAATTACGGAAGTTGTTACCACAGGACTTTATGAAAGCCAAAGTGTAAGTTAATGGGTATGGAACACAGTTGTGAGAAACAGAGTTCGAGATAAAGA
>WEKY01008153.1:0-21535 GCA_013390045.1 Picathartes gymnocephalus
ACATTAAGCTATTAGAGAGCATCAAGAGGAGAGCAACAAGCATGGTGAATGATCTGGAGGGAAAGCCTTGTGGGGAACGTCCGAAGTTACTTGGTTTGTTCAGCCTGGAGGAGACTGAGGGCAGACCTCACTGGGGTCTTCAGCATCTTCAGGAGGGGAAGAGGAGGGGCAGGTACCCATCTCTTCACTCTTGTGACCAGTGACAGGACCCAAGGAAATGGCATGAGTCAGGGGAGGATATCAGGAAGAAATACGCAGCGGGTAGTTGAACACTAGAGCAGGCTCCCCAGCGAAGTGGTCACAGCACCAAGCCTGACAGAGTTCAAGAAACAGTTGCATAATGCTCTCATGCACATGGTATGATTCTTGGGATGTCCTGTGCAGGGCCAGGAGTTGGACTCTATGATCATAGTGGGTCCCTTCCATTCAGCATATTTTGTGATTACATGATTCTTAATCTTTCTTAGCTATCTGTACTGAAAACTTGTAGAAATATGCTGTATGTGAGTTCTGATGTCCTAATTCAGATTCCTATTTGAAAGAGTTGCTGATATTGAGAAAATATTTAGTGAACTCTGTTAAGGCATAAATTTAGTTTATGTCTTGAATTGATTATTCTTTATTGCTTGTTTCAGCACTGTTTGTTTAGTACTCGTGTTGAATTTAATTTTTTGTCCGACAACTATAAACAGATGAAAGTATACCACTGGGAGGAAGAAAAAAAGCAAAGCAAAACATTGCTTGACTAGTCACTTGAAAGAACAGCCAAAGTACCACAGTGACCTTATTTTGATGACATTACGTATTATTTTACCACTTGAGCTTCTGGTCTGCTTTTGGCAACCTTTAGAAGTGATGTTTGGTTTGTTTGGTTTTTTGGTGGGTTTTTTAGCTTTGTTTTGCTTTCTCTTCTCTTAACTGTAGATCAACTCTGCCTCATATTCTCAGAATACATTGTGCTTACCACCTTAATGAAAAAAGTATAGCTAGATGGCCAAGACTCCTTGATAATTGATTATGTACTGTCCATTACCCAGTTTGCCCAGACTTCTTGTAAGTTTTCAGTCTGACACCTTACATGCAGCTATTTATCTTTCTGATGGCTAGAAGTAGAAGATAAAGCTGAGTTTTACATTAGGTAGACCACAAAGATAGTGGGAATTTTTTTTCAATGATCACAT
Source organism: Picathartes gymnocephalus (assembly GCA_013390045.1). Classification (NCBI taxonomy): domain Eukaryota; kingdom Metazoa; phylum Chordata; class Aves; order Passeriformes; family Picathartidae; genus Picathartes; species Picathartes gymnocephalus. The sequence goes on from WEKY01008153.1 coordinate 1,182, forward strand.
ACTTTTAAGAACACTAAAACTGTTTATTGTGTTTCTTAGTGCTTGAAAAATATGTCCTAGGTATGCAATTCATAAATATTTTAATAATAAAACTGCATTTGGATTCCACTGTTCTAGAATTCTTATAAGTGTCCTGTATGTAACACTACAATACTGTATTCTACTAGTTCCCTCAATGTAGAAGGGGTCACTTAATTAAAGTATTATAATCCATATTAAAAAAAAAAATCACTGAAATGCCATTGTATAAGTAAGAACTGCTTGTTTTTTCTTGTTAACAATGTAAAATTATACTAACAACTGAAAAGCATTGAAAGGACCTTCCTGAATCACTTAATAATTTGTTCTGTGGAAAAAAAAAAATAAAGTCAAGATAATACTTTAAACTCCAAGTCTTAATTTTATTCTGTAATTTGTAGGATATTTTTCCCTTAATAAATTATGAAAATTTGTAGTCTAAGTGCTTATTTTGTGACATTTTTCCCCCAAATCAAGTAAGTCTTTGCTTTGTTTTCCTTTCTCTATTTCCTTAGTAATGTCATAGGCCTTTTTCCACTACACTTCAATTACCTTTTTTTTTGTTTTCGACTGCAGTATGAAGGAAATAAAGATTGTAGTGTTCCCTCTGTATGTATGTAGTTTCACATACGTATGTTATGGCCTTAACTGATTGTTCTCTAAACAAGCTGGAATTCTTACAGATTCTCTGCTTACAATTATTCTAATTCCTTAAGAATGCCAGTTATGAAGTGAAGTCTGTAATTCAGCTTAGTTTCCTCTTCCTGCAGTATCTTGTACTGTAGTTCTGCATAAAGATATAAGAAGGCAAAAATTATTATTAAGGCATAAATATTACACATATTCCTGTTTTTTCTATAGTTTGTTTCGTTCTGTGGAGACTGAAAATCCACTTGGCAGCTTTCGTCAACTCATTCCTCCAGTAAGGAATGAGCTGAGGAAAGAAATTAGCAAAGGATCTTGGATTGCAGTTAATTGTTGCTGGCAGACAGTTCAGAGTTCAAGTTTGATAATATTGTGTCTTGTCACAGAGCTTTAAGAGCCTCTGTGTGTGTTGAATTACCTTAAACTGTAATTCAGGGCTTGATCATACCTGTCCTATTTCAGGTAACTGAAGAGGTAAACTCCTATTAGTTTTCTGAAGGTGTTTGAACATCTCCCCAGCAGTGTAAAGAGCAATGCTGAAAACCACTAAAAGGTAAAGGGTTACAGCTCCTTCTTTGAGCTGGAGGAGACTTCTGCCTACCTGTTTTATGGAGGTGTTGGACCCATTCAAATGTCTTTATGACAGGCTAATAACTACTTGAAGGATTGGGTGTTGTTTCTTTATGGCTCTTACGGCCTTGGCATCACACTATGGGCTTTTTGTGTTGTGTGTCAAGCAGGAAATCTTTCCCACTGAATAATTAAGTAGGTGCAGTAGATAAATGTGTCTTGGTGGACTCTTTTATCTAGCTTCTGTCCTCATTGACTACACAAAAAAACAAGGCTGGTAAAAGAGAATGGTACAGCCTACTTAATTAGTTCTAAGATTCCTGTAGAAAAAAATGTCCTTGAGTACTGCCTCAGAGAAGACTTCGATGTCTTTAATTCCTTGGCTTCTGTACTGATAGGAAAACGTCTAGAATAATTTTAAAGTCCAAATAATTCAGTGACTCAGTTCATTAAATGAAGGCTGAGTGTGTTGACTACTCATTTTCCTGAGTGGTGGTGAATATTTATTGAAATTAATCTAAAACATTACTAGTGTGAATTTAGTTTCCACAAAAGGCTATCTTTTGGCTTTATGAAAGCACTTGAGATTTAGGCAGTAATTTTGTTGGGATGTACCTTACTTTCCACCTTGTCAAGATGTGGTGATTTCAGTTCCCCCTGTTCTGCTAGGCTGAAAAATTGCTTTTCATAGCCTATCTTAAACTTTTTTTTCTTACCTGAGACTTTTTGTACTCACTGGAAATACTGCCTTAAACTCCATTGCATCTTTTACACTACGCCTTCATACATGCCCTAGGCACAATTAACCTTCAGGTTCTCTCAGGATAATTCTTTATGTAATTTATTTATTTCCCCAGCCTTCTTTTAAGGGGAATTATTTAGAGACCAGCTTTTTGGAAACCACTTATCCTGGTCAGCTGCTAGTAAATGTTTTTCTTTAGCACCTTTATACTCTGAGAAGCTACATAGTTTTTCAGACTTTAGCTTGTTGTATCCATGTTGAAATATAGACAGATGTTCACAATTTAGTTATTCTTCTGAAAGATACTAGCCCTTAGCTGAAACATAGTAACTGACATTGCAAGGTGATTAAAGACTGCATTTTACTTTTTAATAAACTAAGAGGAGGCAAATTTCAGTTGAGCAGGTAATTTCTAACACGTGGGCATAAACCAGCGACTTTCAATTTTCTGTCTGTATCATTAGGCATTGTAAAATATATTTGAGTCTTCACATTGAGCATTTCATATTCATTAGGCTATCACATATTGTTACAAATAATCACCATCTGCATAAATCAGATTAAGGACATACTCTTCTTGGGGTTTATAATTATTGAAAATACTTGGGACAGTTAAAGCAGAACACTTGGAACATTACACTGTTCTTCTCTTCCTCCCCCTCCCCCTTGATATTAATTGTAATTGCATATAATGATAGTTCATTATTTGGAGACTCCATATGGTCTCCTTGTGTTGTTTATTTTGAGACTGTTCCTCACTAAGTATCTTCCTTTAAACTGAGTTGCAATTTTGTTTTGAGATAGCATTGCTTTACCTGGTTTAAGTATTGTTTTTGATTCTGCTCTCATGTGATTAAAGTTCTTCAGAATCTCATTTTGAGAATTCTGAAAGATTTTATGCTTGGATTTCTCTGTATTGCCTGTGTTGAGATTAAATATGTTGAGTAAAAGAAACTAGTTGTGTAAAAATATCTGTACTGTTCTTGCCATCACTGTTTCTCTCCTGATTTCCCTGTCTTCTTCACTTTCCCATGTTTTTTGTCCACATTTCATAGATTAATTCAAAGGATTTTAATTCAAGAGGAGATTAGAGGAATTGGTGTAGCATTCCTGACTGGTTGCTTTCTAGGGAAGGGAGATATGATGCTGTTGGTTTGGTATTGCAAAACAGAAGTGATGATGAATATAATCTGTGGAGTGTGTAAGGTATGTGTGTATAATTCCAGATCTTACTCATTCTTATGTATTCAGCATGTTCAATAGACACTTTACTTAATATGCTGAAGTTTCCTTATACAGGGATAGTTAATATCTGAAATGCTTGAGGGTTTTGAGGGTTTTTCTTCCTTGTTTGATGACCTACAAGTATTACCAGTAATAATATCTAAAAAGAAATCTTTTATAATATAAGAACTAAAAATAGAAATTTACTGTGAAGACAGTTTTTTTCATTAAGGTGATTTTTTTTTTTCTTCATAGATGTTAGAGCATAGGGAATTAACTCTTTTGGGCTGTTTTTTTTGGGGGGTGATGGGAGATGGAGGGGAGTTGGGAGAGTTGGGTTATTGTATGTTTTTTGTGGGTTCTATTTTTTAGTGTCCAAGAGATCTTTGCCAAAGGGGAACACATGTTTCTCAAATGAGAGTGAGAGTTGGTTAATAAGAAAGCAATAAATATATCATGGCTATACAAAGGGGCTTTTTCCCATGTTTTGTGCATTTAATATGTATGTCACACATATTGAACGTCAATCATGATAGGGTCTTCTAACTTTCCAACTTGGAACATTTGGTTATGCAGACAGATATCAGGGACTATCTCATTGCTCTGAAATAGTTTCAGATTCTCCTATGCTTATGAAGCCCATTTATGAGTGGTCTTTTCTTTTTGTAGGGGTTTTTGTTTTTGGCGTTTTGTTTTGGTTTTTTTCCCTTTGGTCCCTAATTGGAAATGTTGCTTCTGACTTCTCACTGAAAATCTTGAGAGCTTATTTCATGCAGGCTCAAGTTGATAAAATCTTTTGCAGAAAAGGTTTGTATAGTTATGTAGTAGTTTCCTATTTGAATTTATTCCTTCTCTTCATCTCTTGTTCTGATGTGGTAATTTTTCTTCTTCCTCTAAACTATATATTCTCATATAGGACATCCACTGTGGGTCACAAGGCATATAGGAGCAAATGAAAGCAGTGGTGTTTAGTTATTGCCATACCATTTGTTCTTTTCTTGACAGAGCTCCCCCAGTGTCCTGTTTCAATGTAAAACACTGCTGATGAATGTTCTTGAATGTTCTACAACTGACAGTAAAATTTTACAAGATATTGGATGCAGACTTGTGGGCTTTCTTTTCTTGCTTTCATTCTTTCCTGGCCCATTCCAGTCTCGCTTCTTTTCCCTGTACAGATAATCAACCTCTTTTTGATGATGTGAGACACACATTAAGTTACATCAGCAATCCTCGCAGCTGGGCATTTCGAGGCCCAGCTGGTGGAAATCACATCATAAGTCATAGAGTTTCATCAGTGTCTGGTAAGAGGAGTGAAGTTGAGTCCCCAGTGAGAGAGCTGAATCTTCCACTAGTCCAGGCCAGTTGAAGGAGGGAGCTACTCAACAAAGGTTCATCACTCAACCTGCAAGTGGACTTCCTTCCATATCAAAGTGGGAAGGGAAATACTTGTGAATGTGAGTAAATTGGTGCTATGGGGTTATAATGCAGTGATTTTAATTTTACACATGGAAAATTTTGTAGGTTTTTTTTTTTTTTACTTTGTTCCTAAATTATTGTGTAGATGTAAAAATTATTGAAGATTGGATATTACAGCTTTAGAATAATAGAATTGCTTAGGTTGGAAAAGGCCTTGAAGATCATCGAGTAAAATCATTAGTCCAGCACTATCAAGTCCACCACTAAACCATATCCCTAAATTCAACATCTTCAGGTCTTTTAAATACTTTCAGGGATGGTGGCTCAGCCACTTCCCTGAACAGCCTGATCGAAGGCTTGAACTCCCTTTCTGTGAAGACATTTTTGCTTATATACAATTGAAACCTCCCTTGGCACAACTTGAGGTCATTTTCTCTTGTCTTGTTACTTGGGAGAGGGGACTGACCCTCACCTTGCTACATCCTCCTTCAAAGTAATTGTAGAGGGTGATAAGGTCTCCCCTCAGCCTCGTTTTTTCCAGGCTAAGCACAACCCCAGCTCACTCAGCTGCTCTTCATAGGACTTGTGCTCCAGACCATTCTCCAGCTCTGTTGCCCTTCTCTGGACACGCTCAATGTCTTTCTTGGAATGCGGGGCCCACAGCTGGACAAAGCACTTAAAGTGTGGCCTCACCAGTGCCCAGTACAGGGGGACAATCCCTGTCCTGGTCCTGCTGGCCACACTATTGCTGACACAGGCCAGGATGCCATTGGCCTTGGCCACCTGGGCACATGTTGTATCAAGTTCAGCCACTGTCAACCAGCACCCCCAGGTCCTTTTCCACTGGGCAGCTTCCCAGCCACTCTGCCCCCAGCCTGTGAAGCTGCCTGGGGTTGTTGTGACCCAAGGGCAGGACCTGGCACTTGGCCTTGTTGAACCTCTTACAATTGGCATCAGTCCATTGATCCAGCCTGTCCAGACCTTTTGCACAGCCTTCCTGCCCTCCAGCAGATCAACACTCCCACTCAGCTTGGTGTCATCTGCAAACTGACTGAGAGTGCACTTCATGCCCTTGTCCAGATCCCTGATATATACATAAAGCACAACTGGTCCCAGTACTGAGCCCTGGGGAACACCATTTGTGACCAGCCACCAACTGTTCTATCCTGTAGCAGTATAAAAAGGTCCTCATGTTTTTAAGCATATTTTGCCCATCATCATCTTTTGAACCTATTGTAGAACTTACAGGATGACATGTTCTATTTTTTTAAAGTCACAGTTATTAGCTAAAATATAGGTGCAATTCAGCAAATTTTATTGTAAAATGTAAAGCATCCAAGTATAAGTAATATAGGGGTCCTGACTTTGTAGTTAAGATACTTTCTTTTATGGGGCTGTTCTGTGTTGTCTCAGACACAGAACAGGCAGATTCTGTTCCAAGACTCTTGAATTGCTGTGTCCCTGCACTACCTATGCAGTTTTGTTTTGGTTTTTAATTGGGTGTTGGTCTATACATATATCTTTAGAATTTTTCTGTATATTTCTAGAAATAAATTTTGCCATGTTTTACTTTCTAAGTTTTTTGTGTGTGGTCAGTCATTCACAAATAAATTCACGTAAATGTTCATTTACTAAATATACACCTCTGTGTGGGACTTGGGGGATTCATATGTCAAATTCTGTCATGGGTGAGGTTGTGCACATGGCCTTCTTTTTTGCATAAAACGTGACCAAAACTCACTTATTCCCTGTTAAGATTTTGATAGTGATTTTGTGTCCTAACAGGAAAGCATTAGATAATTTCTCATGACATCACTGAGTGTTTTCTTTCTGAAATTTATGTTGGCAGAATTTTCTGTTTACATGCTAAAACAGGTTCAGCAACACAGCAAATACTTCCCCCTCCCCCCACCCTTCTATGGACTTGTATGGTTTTTCTATCAAGTGTACTTCTTACAGACAAACAGTGCTGGTTTGTTTGTTTTTTTTTTTCCAAGTCTATGCAAGTATTCTTTTTCGCTACAGTTTAGGACTTTCTGGTAAAAACACTTTCCATTCATGGCTTTTTTTATGGATGAAGGGGGAAAACTTGATGTGCCCATTGATTCTGTGTTAATTTATATAGAATATCTCACTTTAGTGTATCAACTTTTCTCTTAGAAATTGAAAATAAACCTTTAAACCTGCTCAGTGAAGTAGTTTTTCACTAGTGAAAGGGATATGGTCTTAATGGAATGGCTAAATATGTACTTGTAAGGAGTTTTTAAAATCCATTTCTTTTTCCTATATTGAGAACACAGTGACAAATTTGCAGGAAAGTATGTCTATTTCAACACAAACTGGACAGGAAGGGTTGTGTGTTTATTTCAATGTGTGCCAGAGGGAATGACTGCAAGTATCAATAAACTGTGCAGTACCCTTAAGGGGAACCAATAAGCCAGCAATGGCTGTCGGACAGTCATGCCCCAGGCTTACATTATCCCAGTTTTATGGAAATGTAATCAAAAAATTGTCTATGTGGAAAACAAACGAGTGATTTGCTTCCACAGTTGAAACAATGAAGTACAAAGAAATGTCTGATTCCAAGTTAACGGTTCTGTTGCTTTTAGTTGTCTCAGATTAAGTATGTAATTCTTTTCCTTGCCCATCCATTTATTTTCCATTTATTGGTTTTTTGTGTTTGTTTTTTGTTTGTTTGTTTGGTTGGTTGGTTTTTGTTGTTGTTGTTTTGTAGTTTTTTGTTGTTGTTTTGTTTTTTTTTTTGATTTGTTTTTGTTTTTGTTTTTGTTTTCTTTTAAACATTTTCTGATGCTTGCTTTCTAATGTTTATTGCTTCACTTGAAACTCAGGATGTGTATGGTTTTAGCAGAATCATATAAAAAGTAGGTGTTTTGGAAGCTTAGGGTCTTTATATTTTCAGCAGAGGAAAAATGAGTTAATTCTACTTAAAATTAAAAGTGCATATTAAATTTTTTCAGGATTATAAAATAATTTTATTATAAATCATCTATCTTTAATTGATGTGTAATAAGGCATTAGTTGAAAAATTGCTGGTCCTGAGAGTGCTTTATAGAATTTTACCAAAACTGGCCAAGAAAATGCAAAATTTTCTGAGGTCTGGTTAATGAAAATCAACAGAAAATATTATGATTAATTTGTTTCAGATGCTAAAGAAAAGACTACTCAGGGAAGGGTCATCTTGAAATTATTATTTGAAACATATAAAAGCAGCAGTTGTTATGAGATAGTTCCACGTCACTTAGTTTTACATACCACAGTTAGATGCATATTTGCTTGTGGCCTATCTGTGTTCAGTGGAGAAAAAGACATATCTTCATAAGGATCATTTCCTTTTTGTAAGTGTCATTAAGGGAAACAATGGGTATATGTTTTATTGTTTTTCTTTTTTCTTTTTTTTTTTTAATGCCGTTGCAGCAAGTTTGTTGTAACTTGTGGCCAGTCACTGTTGAAATTGACTGCTTCTGCAGTAGGGAAATACTAACTGATTTTCTCTCTTGGATGAAAGGCTTTGTACAGAGCTTGAAAATACAATGTAGATTTTTATTTGTATAGTACATCAAAATTCATAGAATTTGAGAAACAATGAAGGAAAAAGATGTCATTAATACAGTAGATTAAAACATTTTGTAAATGGGTGGGGATTATTCTGGCTACATATAGAATAGCAACAAACAGTAATTGTGTAGTTGCAGTTCAAAATCACAGAGTGTTTTTAGTAAATCATACAGTACCATATAGCAAGTCAGTTTTATCCCTTTGAGGACAATTAAATTTCCTAATAGTTGCCATACTACATTTGACATTTCCATTTCTGTCACCACTGTTTTACTTAATGTGTTATTTTACTGTGGTGAAGCTAGGGCTAAAAACTTCAGCAAAGCTCTTGCTGGTTTAGACATAACAGACAAACCAGAGTTACATATGGAGGACTATACATGCAGCATATATGGGTTTATACTTACATATCTGTACTAATTACCTAATGCTTGCAAAGTCCTATATGCAGCGAGGTGCTTATTGGGTCATGAGGTTCAATCAGGAGAAGAACACGTATACCCTATAAATCCTTTACAATTGCTTATCCTGCGTGTCCTTTGCAGACAGAAGATAAGGCGTTAATAGGGCTAAGAGTTTCTATTAATTATCTGATGTCAGTGAGGGGTCAGCTGTATGCAGATCTGGCAGTATAACCTGGAAGCCCGCTTGCTCCTCTCATCATAATTTAACTCAGGAATTTGAATGCCCATAGGCCCAGTCTAATATAGAAGTATTGTGCACTGTGGGAAAAAAAAGTGAGCATCTGCAGGCTTACAAAGATTACTTGGGGAGAAGATTACTCTGTGAAAGGAACTGATATTTTAGGTAAGAAGCCTAATTTGCAAAGAAAATTGATCAAGAACGAATATGCTGAATTATTCTGTAATAGATACTTCAAAAAAAAGTTGTACTTGGTTAAGACCCTTGAAAAATCTACATTAGTCATACTTTTACTTAAAATTTGACACCTCATTTGATAGTAATTTTTTAAATTATGGCCTAAAGCCACTCTAAAATTGTATAACAAACTTATTTTTCCCCCCTCAAAATCCTGCTTCATTCTTAGTTATTACAGAGTTCAAAGAATCCATTTAAGATAGAGATAAAGTAGAAGTTCCAGAGAATACTGTAGACCCTTCAGCAAATTATTTTTTTCCTTGTAAATATAGGATATATAGTATATTGCGTATAAAATAATTTAAAAATAATTACATTTAGGTATTTATAGAATACTTGTGAATTTCTCAATATGGCCATAGTATGAGTTTTCTCTGCTTTCTTTTTTTGATTCATCTGGTAATCTTGCAGTCTGTTTTTGATTGATCCAAGCACTGGTAAGTAGAAAATGCAAAAACCAAAACAAGTGCTCAAGGAGCTCAACACTGGATGATTAGGCAAAAGAAGCAAAATCTGAGAAAGGAATTTAACCAGGAAGAAAGAGATCACTTGCTGTGTTAACAGCAGGAGACATCTGTTGCCTGCAGAGTGGGCAGTGCAAAGAGGAATTAAATCTGGGTCAGAAAATGGAATTTGAAGTGCACATGAAAGAAAAGGTCATTTTGCAAGGAAGCCAACACTCTCTTTGTACTGAACCAGCAAGTTCCCCATGCATTCAATGTGTGGGTGAAGTTAAAACTACAGCTTAACTGAAACAGAGGTTTGACACTACCTAAATGGAAAATGTCTTCTGCTTTCTTTGCCTTCTGTTTCCTCTTTATCCCACAGTCCCTGGCCCCACACTGCTTCTACATGCTGCTTCTTCATGCCTCCCTGCAGAGGCTTGGGTGCTTATCCCTTAATAGCCCACAGAGAGCTATAATTGAAAAGCTTCAGCAGAAGGGCACAGTGAATGGAGCAGAATTTTCTGTCCGTAAGCAGTAATAGGCAGAGGTAACTACTTTGTAAGTGGCAAAAGTGGAGGAGCTGATCAGCTGTGACTTGCAACTGCTTCCTAAATATATGTGAGTGCAGCATTCAGCAAAGCTTTTGTGTTAATGCATAACATCTGTCCGGTTCTTTACTGTAATGCACCTATTCATTCTCAGAAGTTATGCAGTAAGTATTCACTTCAAAGGACTGTTATTAAAAAAAGTTTCTAAACAGCTCTTTTGAACGCAATGAAAGAAGTCTTGCAGTTGAAATTCAGAGAGAAAGCTTTTAATGAAGTATAAATTTACTCTGCTCTAATATTGTTCATTTGAAGAATAAATTGGTTGGTGACATATTTTAAGTGCTGGATTTATAACTGCATTCTGCAGCTATGAAATCCATTGAATTTTTTATGTATAAGCAGGCTAGTAGTCACTTGTCTGGACTGAAGTTACTTACTGATTCACTAAGCTTAGCTGGTCAAATATGGTGGTGGTACAAGCACTTCAGATTATATGAGTCCAAAATATAAGCACTGGTGTGCGTATGTTCCCATTTTATGCTTGTTAAGTTCTCACTTCTCTTATGAGATGGAAAAAAAAAGTCAAAAGTAACAGCAGATTTTTACAGCAAAACTTTGAATGGAAGATGAATTTTCAAATTACAGTTTGTTCTGTTTTTAAAATACCTAAAGAATGCTGGCACACTCCACCATCTCTCTCTTCATTATAATCTGTTAGGCAGAAATGTCATTGTGCATTTCATTGTTTGCATTGTGAACCTCTCCCTGCTTTTTTTCTATGGATCTGCCAGTTTTTCCTGTCTTTTGCAACTGTGCTTAGTGCTGTCATTTAATCTCAGTGTTCATGGTCTGAGGTGGGCATTGTGTAAGTACTAACAGAGTCCTGGATCCTGGAATTTTAGATAAATGGTGAAAAATAAGCTGAAGTATGGATATAATAAAATATGTAAGTGTGGAGCAGTGTACTAATATAAAGCCTCCTACTGGTAATAGAAGGAGAAAGAAGATGCTCTAAGAGAGATTGGTGGCCACCTTTGCTTTATAAAATGTAATCTAGATTTTATATGGATAAGAATGAGTCACAAGCAACTGATAAATTGAAAGAAAGCAGTAAGAAAGATTGGAAAAGTTGAGTTGGTGGCAAGATGTGTGACCTAACTGACTGCAGTTATAATCAAGAAGTATAGACAGATGAAGTTTTTTGGTTGAAGAACAGAAAAACCAAGGAAGTGTACATAAGATATTGGATAGTTTTGTCTACAAAGAGTGCATGCTCTTCCAGAAAACGGCAGTTTTTAGTGTAGGGTGGAGAAATTTTAAAATAAAGTGATATAAAAGTCCATAAAATTGAATTGTTTCTTTAAGGTAGTAAGGAATTTCCTTAAAATAGAAATAAGAATAAATAGGCTGTGCCTGTTTTGCTTGAACAAGACTGAGAGTGAAATCTTAACAATGTAGGGAGGGTGTCCAGAGGATGGAGCCAGGCTCTTCTTGGTGGTCCAGCCAAGAGAACAAGAGGCAATGGGCAGAAACTGATGCACAGGAAGTTCCACCTGAATACGAGGAAGAACTTCATTACTGTACAGGTGACCACACACTGGAATATATTGTCCAGAGAGGTTGTGGACTCTCTCTCACAGGAGATATTCAAGAACTGTCTGGACACAATCCTGTGCCACGTGCTCTGGGACCCTGCCTGAGCAGGAGGCTGGACCAGAGGACCCCCAGTGGTTCCTTCCAACCTTACCTGTTCTGTGACTCTGTGGAAATAAACTGGCAGTAGATGGTGAAAGATCAGCAATTGTGAATTGAGGGTGAATGATTAAGAAATGGTGACAGAAATGAAATTCAGTTACTTGTAAGAAATTCTTAATAAAGATATGACTTGGCAAATTGTTATTTTGGACAACATTAGATCCATTTAGGATCAAATGTGAATAGGTAAGACCCAAGAAATGACAATGTGTCATCTGATGAGAAAATGACATAATTCAACAGAACAGTCAGCAACTGTGTGGAACTACTGTGCATAGAAAGGAATGAGGGAGCACTTCAAAGGTGTTCTGTTGCTCATTTATTATTACCATTTGTTGCATTGCTCACCTCCAAATCATCCAGAGCCTCAAGAAGCGAATGTGATTTCACATTTCACCCTTGCCTATCGCAGTAAAATTTCTTAATTTGGAATGCATGCATGTGAAGCGTTGCATTCGATGTGAAAAGACAATTACACAAAAATAGAAGTGTGTAAGACAAATACTGGTTTTCATTTGGCTTTACTGAGTTCAAAGGACTAACAACATTAACTCTGAGATTTGATGAAGATTTGCTGCTGTAGATATTTACTCTGATGTGCTTACCCTCAGAAAGAGGTTGGCTATTACAGGTGAGATACTGTACACCGAACTTTTTAATTTCTGTGCTATTTTTAGCTATTCATGTTTCTTAGAGTATACTGAAAGAGAGAAGGGTATTTAGACCACTTCAGGCATTTAGCTTACTTTTTAACATTTGTTGCTAGTGCAGCTTGCATTGTCAGTGATGGGAGATGATCTCATATACTAAGTTGAGTGTTTGTACTAGGGCTAGCAATATTGCAAACTGTGGATTTTTGTGTTAGACATCTAGTGCCCTGTTGGTATTTTTTTTGGATAATCAGTGTTGCTGAACCTCTTTATATGAGGGAATTTATGGTAAAAGTAGTACACTGTGGAAACTTAAGTTTTATGGCGGAACTCTGCTTCTCAGCCTTCAGCTACAGTGAAACTAAGAGATATAAATCAATTATGCTGTATTCAGTGCTGAATTTCTGTTTTCTTCCACAGTTGTTTCAGGCTCTCTGTAGTAATGCTTAATCTGGAAATATAGCTGTGACCACAGATGTGCCCTGTAAATAGGAGGCCTTAACATGAGGAATGTGGTTGTTTGTTACTTTAAAAATGCATGTTTATCAATATTCATGCTAATTTAGAAAGAAATGTTTCTTGAGTAAGATCTTGCTTTTCACAACAGAAAGAAAGTTAAGCTGTTCGTTATCCTTTCTGTTGCTTAAAGTGAAATATTTTACTGCTGTGACTTGCTTACTCTGCTATGTGCATGCAGCACTCTGACAGTTCTTGGGTGTTGGTGTTGTTGATGAACTTCCAAGGAATCATTCAATGCTCTTGCTTTGTGTTGCTTTATGTTCCTATGTTGTGAATAAAAGGGATTGAGAGTCACATATCCAGTACTTTTTCCCAAAAGTGAATTTCTTCCAGCAAGTTCCCACTAGACCTGATGTCTGCTACAGTATAAAAATATTAAAGAAATGAAATCAAAACTGTTTTTCTGAGACAGCATTTGACAATCATATTCATTTTCAGGAGCTTTTTTATTTTTTCAGCCTATAATTTTTTCTTTGATATAAACTCTTGCACTCTTAAAATTTTCTCTGTCTTTAATGTGTACCACCTTCAATTATTCCACTAGATGAATGTTTTTCCATTTGATATTTCTTGACCAAAATAAATACATAATTATTTTAATCTTTGTGAGTAATTCTCCAGTCTCTTGATTATTTTAAAATTTCTTCTTTTTTCACCTCTGAATTCTGTGTTCTTTGTGATTATCTTTATGGTATGAAGATGCCTAGGAGTGACTGAATTTTGCAAATACGTTTACCTCCCCTCTCATTATTCAGAGCATATATTTATTATTGCTGCACATAGAAAATACATCTCTAAATTGTTCACTCTACTTGTAGACTTTTTTTCATTATTACTGCATCATAGATTTTTATCTACTGTTTCAGATGTGTGTATTTAGCAGGCATATTTCCAGATGCTATTCCTTGTAATTCTATTTCCTAATTATTTTATTTCATTCCACATACATTTGTGAATTCTTGAAAGCTGATATTTCACTTGCTCTGGCAGGTTACTGAGGTTACTTGCTTCTTGAGTTTGTTGCCTGTATGACTCTTAGAAAATAATTTTTATTTAATACATATGATTTTTTTCTTCCCTGCAAATATTTAATAACTTCTGCTGCCCTGGGGATTGAGTTTTGAGATTTGCCAGCTTGATTCTGTTAGCTTTCCTAGGTTTGAAAAGCTCACTCCCATACCTCACTTATTTTATTGAGTGGTTATCAGCACAGAAGCAGCAGTTGCTATGTGTGCATGGATTCACCCTTCCATGTATATATCTGTGTGTGGTATGTGTGCGTTATGTGTGCATATACCAACTCATGTGTAATGCATTTTCCAGCTCTTTCATTTAAAACAATGCTATTTACCCACAGGAGGAGGAAGAAGAAACGTATGAGCAAACTCTAGAATTCCGCAGAGGAGGTGATGGTCAGCCACGGCGGTCCACACGACCCACTCAACAGTTTTATCAACCCCCCCGAGCTAGAAACTGATTAATAAGGATAAAAAGGTAAATATAAGATACTGGTGCTTTATGTATTGGTTTAGATTTCAAAATAAACAAATCTGGATTGTTCTGTACTTTTCTTAGGGATATTGGTACATTTATGATAGAAGTCGAATATCTCTGTTTCTCTGAATTTTGTGGCTTAGCAGGACTTAATATATCTGTGGGAAGAGGGAAAGCAATAAAAACACTTCAACAAACAGATTTTGACTCTTGCTTTATGTCAAGACTCATATCATCTCAGCAAGCTTTTTTACCTGATGCTTTTTCAGCTGAGAGCAGCAGCAAGGTTCTCTGATTCACATACATTGGACCAGCTTCTCTGAAATAAGTGGCTGCAGTCCCTGCTGAACTCAGGACTGTCTAGCTCTGTCAAAGGTCCCATATTTTACTTTTTATAAGCCATTTATATGAATAAATATCCTTTCTATTATTTTGCTTGCATGAGAAGGAGAAATACAAAATTTGTGAGTTCACCATTAAATAGGGAGGTAGAAAGACAAAGAATATTTATGATACTCTGATTCTTGGGGATATACTTGCACCTATACTTTATTAATGACCAGAAATTAAGAGATTATGTATCATCCTTAGAAAAGACACCTGCTACATACATTCATAAATTGAAAAAGGCCAGCCAGATAAAACAGTTACAATAATTTCACTGAAAAAAATCTCATAAACTGTGCTGCTTTCATTTCATTTGTTGATCTTCTAAGTCCTTAATTTACAAAAGACAGTCAAAAGTCTGTCTTGACTAAAGAAAGCTTTGGTAAGTCACATACTATTTGATGTACATCCACAATGTATTTTTATCTTGAATCTGATTTTTTTTTCTTACTAACTAGTTTATTTTTACCAATCTCTTTTTTGTTCTTTGCATTACTCCAGTCCTCTGTGTTTTGTTGGCTTAAGATATGCTGCTGATATCTGTACCTTTGGATATTTCTGACATGCAATAACATATAATTCTACTTTTTAGAGTATATGTTAAAATGTATTTTTCATTTATTGCAGTACTGGCAATGTAAGAGAGGTGGTAATTGTTTTTGCCAATATAATTCGATTTTCTGTTTTAAGTACATGTATCAATCATGATCAGTAAACATGTCCTGAGATAGTTCATGCAGAAATTATTCTGGAATATGCACTGGGCAGAGTTTTAACCAGCTCAGTTGTCTCTGAGCAGTGTCAGGATGATCAGTTGAATGAGAGATGTGAAGTGTACACAGCAGTCAAAGCCAAGGAATTTTTTTGTATCTTTTTTGGAATTTCTCTAATTTTACAGTATGAATCTGGAAAACTCTACTTAGCTTTGGTCAGCTATGAGTCACCAGAGAGAATGGTAGTAACTCCTGTATCTCAAGAGCAAATTACTTGTTGGCAGATAAGGAACTACTTTTCTAAGACATAGGTGATCTTTCCTTGCAGGTGTTCTTATACTTTGTTTTAAAGATTATAATGGGATCCTGATTTAAATGGACAGCAGATCTGGTATCAAAACTCATCTGGTACAGAAAATAAGTCTTCACAGCTTTTCCTTTCTACTGAGCTTTCCCAAAAATAAGTGGTTGGTGTGATTAATTCTTCACTGATTTTAAATGTAGGCAGAAAATCAAACAATTTTCTAAATTGTGTTCAGCTTACCTGGACTTCTACAACAATGTAGCTTTAATGTCTTGACATGTAAAAGTTCCTAGAAGTGGATTTCTGTATGGTTTATGCCTCCTTTTCATTTCTTAGATCCTTTGAGAGCATGGCATATTGTTCTTATTTCAAGTTTTTTATAACCTGTTAAATTAAAACAAGATTTATTGGGGAAGTTTTAAGGGATCCAATGAGACATAATTTTACCACAACTTTCTGCTGCAGGATGCTTTACCTCTTCAACAGATCATTTATTAGCGACAGCTTTACTTACGGAAAGGGAGTACCTCTCTGTTATGTAAAATAACTTAATGTCTTTTTCCTGAAGAGATGGAAAACTGTTGATGATGATTATTTTATGTTATAAATTGGTAAATTCCATAGAATTTTAAAATTCCAAGATATCTTGCTCTAAAAGTTAACTTAATACTAAAACTGAAGTGTCCTGGTCATATTTGTATTGGGTATGATAGGGATATATCAAAGATGAAGCATGAGGTCCATACAGTCAAAGTATCACCTCATATCCAAAACCTTTTAGATCTACTTGTAAAATCTTATATCACTTAGCATGGAGGACTTATTATGCAATGGTGCAGCAATGTGGAAATGAGGCTGTACTGTTTCCTGGATTAGTGTTCAGCACACTCAGGTGTTGAATTTGGGCATGCAAATCTGGAATTAGTATTACCAAATAATCAGTTCAAAATCTTTGTCTATACTACAAGGGCTTTTAAGTGTGAGGAGGTTCATGATTTTCAAATTCTGAGTTGTTTTTTAAAAGTGGAATTTGGATCAATGGAGCTGTTCAGTCTGGGCAAGTCTCTAAAGGGATCTTATTGTAGTATTTCAGTATTTGAAAAGGGGACTTCTAAAAAATATGGAGAGGGACAAACAATTACTGCAGACTTGCAAGAAGTCTTAACCTGGTGATTTTTATAAAGACAGAGAGATAAAGTTCAAGTATGGGATAATCAGTACCTCACTGTGGTTGCAGTTGACCTAGAAATTATCATTTATTAATATCCAGCAGTGTGAGGTGGAGAACACTGAGTGAGAATTTTATCAGAGGGAATTTTATGTGGGTATGACTCAAATACTAGGTTTAACAGGTCTGTAAAATAAGATACTCCTCCTAGCAAATCAAAATTAGAATCTAACAAGAGTTAGAATCTAACAATAATACATCCTGAGGGTACATTTTCTGTATATAATGTCTCAATACTCTGAAGTCGAAGGGGAGCAAATAATCAGAAATGAGTCTTTTGAGGGGTCAGACCTTATGGAGGAGATTGAAAGAACCTATGAATGTGAACCTGGAAGTGCTTGGTCCTTGTATGTTTTTTGGGTCTTCCTTTCCTCCATGACAGAACTAATCTACACCTTGTAACATTTGCTATAAAATCTATATTGAAGTCCTTAACAATGGAGAAATTGCGGTTTTGTGAGAGAGGTCTTTACCAGAAAGTGTTCTTTGTACTAGACCGATCATATTTATTGCGTTGAAGTGCAGCCTTCTGATTTATTCTTTCCAAGAATTGTGTCTCTGTAGTACTGAAAAGCAGATATCCACTCTCTTGGAGGAAGAAAATGAAGTGACAGTGAAGCCTAAAGGCCCCAGGGATGGGGGGTATTTATGGTTTCTTGAGTGCCAATACTTTTTGTACTTACCTGTTGTATTTTAGTTTTTTCATTTAGAAATCTTCTTGGAGTCAGGGGGAATTCACTGGCAGCTCCCAACTTGCTGAACGCTTCTTCTGGAAGAAATTCTGGGTTTTTCCAAGCAGCAGGATGGAACAAAGAAAGCCTATGTGAGCAGAAGGAATTTGGACCTGATTCCACAAAAGACTTTTTTAAAGTTCTTAGATAAATGAAGCTGAATACTTTTTACATATGAAAGAGGCAAATTGTCATTGCTGCCATCAATAAAACCACAGTGCACTATTCTATTCTTTGCCTTGTATTCTTTTTACTGAGCCTCCATTGTTAGTTAACATAACAATTTATCATGATTTTTTTCTTAATTTTCAACTGATTTTACTTCTAATATTGCTTCTAGTAAAGTAAAATGAAAACATTTTCTCAAAAGCTGACAGGACTGGGCATTTAATTTAGATTTTTGGCTAGCATTAATGGAACATGTTAAAAAAATGTCAGCTAATTGTACAGTAAAATTCTGAATAGGTTTTTGACTACGTTTTCTGTGTTTATTTTCCAAAGTTGCTGAAGGAAAAATTATAGTTTTGCTTATTACGTTTTTCATGAACTGTGACCAGAGGGTCGAAGGGGAGAAAGAAAGAAAAATCATCAGTTTCAAGTCATTTCTAAATAATTTTAGGTAAATATTTTCTTTATAGGAATATTTATATTAAAGAAATAGAAGCATTTCTAAAAGGTACAGAGAAGTCATTTAAACAAAAAATACTGAAAGGTGCATGTTGGTATTTTAAGCAGAAATATGTGTATACATGCACATGTGGATAGTAGGTACTAATTTTCTGTAGTAGTTTTAAACTCTGCTTTCATTGCTTCATATTACTAGAATTTTTTCAATTGTCATTGATGTTTGAAAGAATCCTATGTCAAACTACATTTCATTCTAAGCTGTATCTTTGAATCTTATGTGATTATGACAAATAGTTGAAATTTCACTATTTCTTTAGCTGGGCAGCACTCAAAATCTAGTTGAATTGCAAATCCCTTCTAAGCTTTATGCTGATTATTTAAGACTGAAATAGCACACGTGTTTTGAGGTAGTTTCGTAAAGATAGAATTATACCTGAGAGATGTATTGATGGTATAAATTGTACAGTTAATTCTGCTGAATTTCCCTCTGAGTGCTCATACAAAACTGTTTGAATAGAACTTTGTTTATTTAGATGAGAAGAAGTTTTATAGTGAGAATTTAATTGAATGTATCTGCAGTACAGAATGTGGATTTCTGTCTGAATGCAGTCAAATCTGACCAATCACATAAATTTTTGCAGAATAGTAAGGAACCAAATGTTTTGCTGTCTTAATGGATCCTAAGCAGCTTCTTCATAATTTCAATGAACCTTAACAGTAATTCTAAAGAATCTTGGAAGTTATAAACGTGAGCTGTACAGTATTAAAGTTCTTCACTATCAACTAATGCACAACCAATTTTATGAAGTTTGTTAGATTTACGTTAGAAACCACTTTCCAATTACTATGAAACATCCTGGTCAGTTCTGCTAAATTGTACCAGCAAATAAATAAACTGTAGATCTAATACATTGCATGTTGAATGCTTTACTTCCAGAATTATTGCAAAGACCACTGACAGCAGCTATTCAGCTTCATTAAGAAATGCAGCCATCACATGGTTTTACAAAGCAATTTTGATTTTTCTTTGCAAATAGGATGTGCATTAAACAAGCTCTACAGTCAGTGTACCAAAGTGATTTCTGAAATTAAAATAAGTTTTTTGTTCTTTTGAACTTTCATTCTTGCTATGAACTAAATCATAAAATAAAGGAAACTACAGTCTGATTTAGTGAACTTTAAAAAGTAATACCTACTTATGAAATTTTAAGACTACAAATACAAAGCAGTATTTCTCTGTAGTAGTTGTGGCATTCTGAGATTATGAATGTAGGTGCAGCTGTAGGCAAATGAAATATCCCTGAGAATATTGTTTTTCTTTGTGAAACAGTAAAGACCATGTCCTAGTCTTTTCACTGGTGCTGTGGATCTAGAAAGCCAGAGTAAGCAAACACCTCCAGAGTCTTCTCTAGAAGTCATGTAGTCTTTGTACGTTTTATGATTATTTTCTGCTTTGGCTTCAATTGAAATAGCATGAAAGCTCTGCCTTTCAGGATCTGAAGAACTGTTGTTTGAATAGTTAAAAATTTATTGCATCAACCTGTTTTGAAAAGCAAGAATTCATGTATTCATGCTTATGGATTCCTGTATCTGTGAACAACGTGATGATAAACTAGGTAGGTATGTAAATTATATTCTTGATTTGCATAGTCTATCAAAACAAAAAATACAATAATTTGCCCGTCATCCTGTAGCAAAGTTTGCATTCACAAAAACATTAATTTATTTAGCTTTCATGTTAAGAAGAAATTACTGTGTCTAGATAGGTCTTCAAAACTGATGTGGAAGTTAACTTCTAGTTCGTCAAAAGCAACAGCAAAAGTAAGATCCTGAACTTGGTGTGGCCATATCTGTGCAGTTAAAGGGAAATAGCTGATAAGGA
>WEKY01008153.1:26179-106203 GCA_013390045.1 Picathartes gymnocephalus
GTCTCAGTCTAACTTTATTTGTGCTGAATATTTTTCTGTAGCTATTTAGCAAAAGAACTTGTTTACAATAATAATAAAAGTGAAAAGCAGAATAAAAAGGGAATGCTTATCATTTTGATAGGTCATGAAGGAAACCGTATTCCTTTTTTCACTGGGGGACTAGAATAGCATATATAAAGTCCATGTTCTGTGTGCTATTTGAATGCAAAATAGCTTTCTTCAAAATTAATATTTTTAATTTTTTTTTCCTAGTCTGCCAATTAAAAAATATTTTAGCCTAGTGTAATTCATGGAATAAGACAGATGATCTACTCTGACATTTCACGGCTCTTGCCATATCAGTCTTATGACCAAATGCTCCCAATAATAGATAATCTTGATGTCTAGATACTAAGCGTGGTTTTTATTCCAATTTATTGCATTACTGCATGTTTATCAAAACTTGAATTAGCTTTGTACATGGCAAAGATGAGACATCATACTGACTTTCATCACAAGTAGAAGCTACGGCTCAGTTCCTGTGTACTCCAGCTGCAGAAATGACAATAGAAGTCAGTTGTGCTGCTCCATTTTGCTTAGTTGCTTTAACTTTGATCTCTTATTTTCAAAAGGAAAAGAAATTCTTACAGTGGTGCATAAACCACTGAAAATGGACTGTTTAAAACAAGAAGCTGATGCCTATTATGTCTTTAGAAAGAAACAGAAAATTGCAAGAGTTGTAAAATGTGAAAACTTGACATGCACATCAGCCAAGAACTGTTATGATCTGTGTAATTGGGCAATTTTTTCCAAAATAATGAAGATCTAAACAATTCCTATATGGAATAATTGTATTTGAAAACAATTTGTTCCTGTATTTCTTTCAGTCTCTGTACCCTGAGGAACCTGACTTTCATTGCCTCTGGCACTGTAGTTTTCTCACAGCACTTTGCAAGAAGCCAGACAATGCTTGGGAGTATCATGATGA
Source organism: Picathartes gymnocephalus (assembly GCA_013390045.1). Lineage (NCBI taxonomy): Eukaryota > Metazoa > Chordata > Aves > Passeriformes > Picathartidae > Picathartes > Picathartes gymnocephalus. Next base: position 27,147 of record WEKY01008153.1, read on the forward strand.
ATATTGATAGAGAAGTTAAGATACTGATGTTGGTGTGTGAGTTCCTCCAAATTTAATGTGAAAAGCTGTACTCTGGAAGATGTGAAAGAAGCTGTGACACTGTGGTTAAATAGCTGTAGAAGGTGAATGTTGTATCATTAGTGCAGTTGTGCGTACTGGAACAAGGACAAGACAGGTGAAAAAAATAACTTTAAATGACGATATGGTAACAATTTTTTCCAAATAAAGTTTGCCGTCTGAAAAGTACTTAGCATCCTGAAATGCTGATACTAATGGGCCGAATGGACAGTATTTATAGGAAGAACCTCAGATTTAAGATGCCTTGGGTGTGTCACCTACATCTGCACCATTTGATTGACTTCCCCGTTTTGCAGTAATGTGATTCTTTTGAGGCAGGTGGTAAGAAGGTCTTTAACACTGTGTGCCTGAGGTGTAGATGAGATGCTGTTACTTTCTAGCAGGCCAATAAAATCAGTCTGCCACTAGATTATTTATTTTCTCTTTTCACTGGCAGTTAGAAATAGCAGTAGCTATATATTATTGTTCCCTTGATACAATTGGAGACCACTCTTTTAGTAAGGGCAACCATGTAGTCTCTTTTGGAGGAAGTGTGGGTCTTATGTTGAAGCCCAGTCAGTCTGTATAACTGAATTTATGTGCTCATCTGGCCAAAACCTTGATGTCTCCTCCTGTAATTTTTGTACCTCCTGCAGTGGAGGAAACATTCATGAATGATGAGTCACACTGTTTCTTTGTTATGTGCAATTATGGTCTGTTTAGGCAACAAGTTTCCATGGAGTGGTCCATGTATCTGTCAAGAAAATGTGTGTCCAAAGTGTTTGGGCCACAGTGCTCACGGGCCATTTCTGCTCTGCAATCTGTAAGCTGTTAACTGCTGCATTTAATAATTTTTGTGACTTTTCCCTACATAACATAACATTTACAACTTTAATCCAATGTAGTATAGCATAATCATGATACTTGGTTTGGCTTTTGTATGTTGGTTTTTTCCCTGACAAAAAAATCTACTGTTTCATAGGGAAAATATTCTGGCTTCGGATAGACTGTGCAGGAGTAATACTACTGTGTATTTTTGTCTCAGATCCTTTCATCAAAGGCTGCTTATCACTGCCACTATCTCATTTTTAAGGCAATTTTGACTTTGATCACATAGGATGTAGACTTTTATCCAGATATTTTTTCAGCATAGCAAATAGCACTCTCCTGGGTCCTCTGCATATGAGGTCTTTTGTTAATTTTTTAATGGACATTGATTAACTTATCCCTTTGATACAGTTCCTTAGCTCTTGAAAACACTTAGCTCTAATTCTATTACTTCTATTACCAGATTGTTCCAGAATTAAATTCCCCAGAAGGCTAAAAATCTTCTGATTACAGCCTAAAAATATTCAATTATACACACTTGTGCTTGCATTGCTGTTGACCTTCACATGAGGAGAGCTTTCATCTGACCCTTGAGGTATTTTTCTGAACTGTGCTGAATGATGGTGTGGAAGAACAATATTCTGTGAATCATGGTCAGTAGCCATTTGCAGTGTAGTAGCATGCTGTCACAGGAGGTTCTGTGATTCACAATGGTCCTTCATGCTTATAATGTGTGCAAGAATTTCTGTTCATTTGTATATATCTTCACTGAATTGATTAATTCTTTAAACTTATAGTCTTGGGTGCTTTTCTTCTAGTGGGCAAGGAAAAAGACTCTGGTATTACAGCAGATTAGATGGGACCTCAGGAAGTGCGTGTTTACATCAACCTCCTACTCAAAACCATGTGAACTGTAAGATCAAATAAGGTTCACTGCTCATTGCTCAGGGCTTCATCCCGTCAGGCCTTGGAAACATTCAGGCATGTGGAGGCACAGTTTTCTGTGCAACCTGCTCCAATGTTTGACTCGCTGTCCTCAGGGAGAAGACTCTTTCCTTTACGTGCACTCCGATATTTCCTTTACATATATGAGTCTGTCCTACTTCAGTATGTGGTGGTTGTCTTTTGTCTTCCTGCCATGCACCACTGTGGAGAGCCTGCCTCTATCTTGATAAATCTGCCTATGGGAATAGGTCCCCCAGCAGCTGTCTTCTCTAGGCTGAACAGGCACCTGCTGTGACCACTGCAGATGCCCTCCATTGAACTTTTTCAGAATTATCAATGTCTTCTTTGTATTTTCAAACCCAAAATTGCATGTGACATTCTAGTGGGGTCTAACGAGACTTGAGTAAAGGACGACGATTACCCTTGATCTACTGTCTGTGTTCCTCTTGATGCAGCTCAGAATACTGTTGGCTTCCTTTGCTGCCAGAGATACCATTGGCTCATGTTCAACTTAGTGTCTACCAGGTCTTTTTTTCACAGAGTTCTCCCCCAGCCTATACAATTGAAAGGGGTTCCTCCTTGCCAGGTATTGGACCTTTTATTTGTCCTTTGTTTAGTGAGGTTCCTGTCAGCCCATTCCTCCAGCCTGTCTAGGCCCTGTCTTTGAGCATATAATTTTGTTCTCCTCTCAGCCTGCCTCCAGTTTGCTATATTGCAGACTTTAACAGCAACCACTTCACTGCCTCTTTCAGTTCACTGATAAAGATGTTGAACAGGACAGATTCCAGGGCAGTCCCCTGTGGTACTGCTGTTGTTAGTAGCATCCAGGCCAGAAGGGTCCTTCTGCAGACACATAGCATATCAGCACTCAGTGACCAGAGATCACAAAGGAGCATTGGTAGGACAAAGCTTAGTTGATGTACTAACAAGAGGTAATCAAGTAGTTGGAGGCTCAGTCTGTAATAATCTATGCTGCAGAAGGCAAGTGAAACCTTTGCTCAATGTGACAGATTTGCAGTAAGGCTCTGTGGCAGGGACTACCTGTAACTACAGCATACCACGTGCTATTTTCTGTTCTAATTACAGTTTCTATTTTCTTCCCCCTATCTTAAAATGTCCAATCTTCTTGTAAAATATTAGGAGTATCCAAACCCAGGCTATTTTAAAAATAATTCAAAGGAAAGATAAAGGTGATGGAAAGAATTATTTGGATTGTTCTGTCTCTAAGCTTGGCTGATCTTGCTGCTACTGTGAATTTGCTCTGACATGTTTCTAAAGTACTTTGACTTGTACTGCATGAATGCCAGGTGACTGTCACTTGAGAGAACAAAACCGTGCTCTGCTGGCAAATATTGGAGTTCTGTGTCAATCTGCTCATGTTTCTGGATGAGGTGTTGACCTGAGTGGTGATTAAACTCCACCTTGAAAGAGTGAGCACACCTGACACACAAATTCAGACAGTAGCAACTGAGCCTAGGGTAGAAGAGGTTATTTATTCTATTGTTGATGTTGGCAGTATGAAGTATCTTCTTAAATCCTAAATGCACTCTTTGGAATGGTTTGAAGTAGGGCAGGGAAGACATCCACTGACAGGGATATGTTATGTGATATGGTAGGACCCAGAAGCAAAGTACTCTAGTGCTGTCAGAATAAAATCTCTCAGCTAGCTACTTGTGTTTCCAATGTGGAATAGAAATTAGTGTCTTGGACAATGTCAGGACCAGGGGTAGCCTTGGGCTCAAGTGTAACAAAGTCTGATGAGCATTGACCTGGCAGCAGAGAAGCTGGGCTAATGTATCTATTCCCAGCAGTGGGACCTGAGGAACAGGGAGCTCCAAACTGCCTTCAAAGAAAGTTGAAACTGTACAAATCATAAGGATAGGCATATCCTGAAGTACCCATTTAATGAAAAATAAATGCTTGTTTCCTCCAGGATTTGCTCTCAATGGGTATATTTTATTGCCAGCAGTTACTTGCAGGCGCTGTAACATATATATCTGTTTATCCCGTAAAACTTGGAATAGGCTGTGCTGGTCACAGGGTAATCTCAAAGATTGGAATATATAATTTTTTATTAGTTTACCACATCACTTTAAGTACATCTCTTCCTCTATATTTGCCTGTGGCCTGCAGAATTAAAGCATTACCTGAGGATTTATGTGAGAATAAATTTTTAAGAGCCTACATTTATTGAACCTTTTTTAGTCCAGTTCCTCCAGCTGCTTATTTGAGTGTTCCAAATATGAAAGTTGTTAGCATATTTAAAACTTTACTTTGCATGGAGGTTTATACTGTGTGTTCATTTATTGTGAGCTATGATATGCTGTGAAGATAAATAACCCAAAATACTACCTGAAAGTCAACATCTATATGTGTTTATTTGAAGGAATTATGAAGGAGAGACCTCAGCTGTTCTTGGCAAATTCACAAATTACTTCCAGTTTATCTAATGCCAGGTAATATGAAATGAACAAGATCAAATTATAATGCTATGGTTCATTGGGTGCATTTGATTAAGATCATTGTTCATTCACCTAAGCTGTCATTTCATACTTACATTGCTGGAGAAATGCATGACTTGGAGCCTAGTGGTGCTTACCTTTTCAAAGAAGAGCTATTCATAGTTCCTTATGAATATCTTAGCACAGGTAAGCATGAGCCTGGACTATGTTGAAATATGCTCTCTGCCTAATAACCTTTTCCTTCCTGAGTAGTTATATTGGTAGAAATCCTCCTACTGCAAAGTCTTATCATAATCTAAGTCATTCCCTTTCCCTTATGGAAACAGATTACAGTAGTATAAACACTATGACTGTACCACTATAGCCAAAGCAGAGTGATTTTTATTTGTGTCCTTGTGACATGTGTCGATGTCCTCTGTCATATGAGCACCTGGATCTGCTCTTGAGAGTCTGTTGGGTGATGTTTGAAACAGGCTGGCTCACCAGCTTCAGGGAGCATTAGAAGATACCCAGTCCCAGGTGGTGGGTGCCTCAGCCCTGTGAGAAGACAAGTCTTTGTGCTACTCTGCAACACAGACAATTCCATTTGAATATCTGTAAGTCCTAATGGTTTTTTTTTTCAAAGTGCAGGAAAACTACTGTATTAGGCTATAGGGTGTGATAGAAAAAACATACCAAAGAAAGAACATCACAATTGCAAATAAACATCCATCTCAAAAACGGTTTATGAACTCTGCAAATACATTGTTGAAATCATCACTTCTTACATGACAATAAAACTTTTACTTTCAGAAATAACTTTTAATTGGGGTTTTAAGTTCTAGCATCAGTTTTAACACTGGTTATGCTCTGGTGTCATACCTTTGGTTTTGAATTGTAGCTTCTTTGATAACTCTGTTTTGGTAATTCTGATGTTCGCTATGATTTATAGGATAATTTTCTTTTTCCTAGGGTATAAGATTTCTCTTTCAGCTGATATCCCTAAATTTCAGGCTTAGATCTGTTAAAGGTAGCTGAAATTTAGGTTTGTCCAGGATATACAGAAATATGGATTAGAAATTTTCTAATCTATACAGTAAAAGATTCTGAAAGGAGATCTGAATGGCTTTTGCACTCCTCAACTTAAGAGAGGTCAACTTGAATTACAGGAAGCTCATGGAATTTGTATGTTGAGTTTGATTAGTGCAAAGCTCACATTTCTGTGGTGTAAGATAGATAAGTAGATAAAAGGGAGATAACCTTCTTCCTAAAGCAAGCAAAGAAACAAATCAACCCCCAAAAACCCAAAATGAAACCACACCAATTTCCTGCAATGTCCTTTTGTGGCTTCTCCTTGCTTTTTTGACATTTAAAATATATGTTCTCATAAAACATTTGAAATTACCTTTCTGTTTGTTCTGTGCTCAAAACACAGTAAAAAGGTGTCACTGTTTATGAATGTTGATAGATTCACTATATAAGCTTGTAAAACCAGAAATATTTTACCTCTGATCTTTTACTTACAAAACGACTGCTCATATGAGAATTTATTTTTAATGTTTAATTAGGAAGTGCTTAATCTAAGCCTACAAAATTCCTTTCTTTTTCCCCCAAGATACGTGGAAAATTGACAAAATGTTCCTCATTCTAGTCTGTGTTTTGAGGGGTAGAAGAAAGTGGTAGTCATGTTCATTTGGACAGAAAGCACTTACAGTCAGGCAAATACATAGATTTTGCCTCAAACTTCTCAACACAGTGTGCTTCACTTTTCCATCTTTGAGGGAAGGGGAATTAATGGACTTCGTGAAGTTAATAAAAAATTGATCCTAATTCTTCAGTGGTATTCTTGTTAAGAATATCTAAGCTGCTGTCTCTGATGTGTGTTCTTCAAAGTGCGTATTTTGATTACTTGGGTTTTCAGCACCTCGTCACAGTTTTGTTATTCTCTTGTAATTACTTTGAGAAACATCCAGGCAATCTTTCAAACTGAATCCCACCAGTTCTAAATTAAAAATGTCTAAATTGAAGTTTTTCAGATTGTGCAGAAATTTAAGAATACAGCTTGTTCATTAGGGGTAATTTCAAGCAGATGCTACTTACAGCGATGGAGAGGAATATGTATAGCAACTGCAATTTCCTTTTTGCCTCAGATGATTTGTTTCTGTAATGGCTTTGTAAAGGCATCTCACTTCTAGAACAAATTTCTTTGAAATAGAAGCTACAAAAACATGAAAAAAAATTAATTGGATTTATTTCCCATTTCAGTTATTTTTACCTTTTTTAATAAATGCAATATGTTACACCTCTGTCCATAGTGGCTGAAATTGCATTGCATTATGTTTCAACCAGGGATGCCTGTGACTCTGTCTGTAGCCTTTATGTGTTTGTGTCTGTTGCTGTATTAGAAAGCTCCTCCCAAATTCTTGTGTATTCTATGGTTTATGGCTCATCTAAAAATAGTCATTGTCATCATTGCATCAGTTAAAATATAGAGGTTGCCATTTGTAATTGGCTTATATTTCAAGGACATTTTGTGTCCTTTGCCACCATTAATAAGCAGATTGTTGTTGATTAACATACCTGGATTTAGGAAGCAAATTTAACAGTTTCTTTGAAAACGTGGGTTGGGAGCACTGATCTACAGAGCATGACAGCAAGGCTACCTTGAGGGCCACCCCTTCTTCCCCCCCTGCCTCCTATCCCAGAGATAGAAAATTAATAGTGCAAGCCAGCATTTTGGATATTCCTGACAAAAAAAGAAACAGTCCTCGAAACATCCACATGGACCTTATTTATTGTAGGGTGTGTGAGTTTGGGGAGAAGACCTTGACTTTTCACAGGTAAATTTTAGCGTAAGTTGGTACTGACTGAGTGAAGTGCTTGAACTTCTAAAACAGAGTTCTTTGAATTGCTTGGTGGAAGAAGCTCAGGCAATGTGGTTTGCATGGGCTACCCAGCCAGGGACCATATAAGTGCATGGTGGTTTGTGACTCCTGCTGTTAGTACAGCCCTTACCATGGGAACTCGACAGTGGGTTGTGTTTGGAGGCTGTACATTCCCTGGCTGTTCCTGTTGTAGGGCAGAAGGTCCTGATGGATGTCCAAAAGGCAGCTCTTACATTCTGTGAATTTTCTGCTTTGCACTCTCCATGTTTGTGTCACTGGACTTCTCGTTAACCTGAAAGCTCAGAGGAAGCAGTGAAGGTTGACTACCTTTGCAGCATGGTTTACCCTCCTAAAGTGATGTACCTTACTGTGAAAGGCAAGATTGTAGCTGGGGGCAGTAATGGACAAAATGGCATCACATGAATAAATACACGTGATAGAATGTCTTTAAGTCCAGCTGAGGTGTATACTACTGTGTTGGGGTGTCAGTTTGAGTGGTCAGTATTTTCACAGAACATTTTATTTTCCTTGCTTTTTTTTAAAACACTGATTCTATTTGTGAAGTGACTTAAAGAAAGTATAATTGAATGTAATTGCTAGTTGCTTTATCAGTCCTGTATTTAAGATTGTTGTCTTTTCTCGTAATTGAGCAGTAAGTCTTACTCTGAGAGTGTGTTTATTTTGCTTTGGTATTATTAGTTCCAGGAACCAGATATAGTTTGGATAATTTGCAGGTTTTCTGTCACAGAAAATTTTGCCTTTCTCTATATTCCTTCTCTTTCTGTTCTTAGAGAGAAGGTACTTCTTGCAGAACATTGCAGAAGTTTCTGGTTAAATGGATTGCAAGGATGAAATATATTTTTCCTATTTCCATTTTTATTGCACAAAGAATCTATTAATCTGTATTTTTATTGGTTTATAAATTCAACAACAGAGGACTGCTTTTCCCGTTGTCTCTCTTGTTTTCATCTAAAAATTGTTTCTCTGTTCCAATTTTCTTTTATATTGCAGGCAAAACCTTGTCTTTTGTTTAACATGCCTTTTCTTGTCTGCATTTGAAGGGAGATAATTTAATAAATTTTAGAGTTAGAATCAAGTCACACAAATGGAACTGAGTAATCCTAAGAGAAGATTTGCTAACTTGATTGTATTAATGTGACTGTCCAAGTTGCTATGAGTTTCTAGACATTTAATTAGTACCTCTGGCAGCACACTCTTTTCAGCATTAGGTATCATTTTCTGCTCTTCAAAATATCTGTAGCAATTTCAATGCTAAGAGGTAAAGCTCAAATCCACCTCCTCTCTTTCTCACCAGGGTTCTGCCTTTGCAGATAATTTGATTTCTTTTTGGAAACACAACTCTTTGGGGAGCATGGCAACCAGCAGGTATATAAATCTGCACATGGCAATGCTTGTTAGTCTGGGGAACACAGCATACAAAGTTCTGTGTTAGAACAGAAAATTGAGATGTACAGTTTCATTTGGATCACCCTGCTGTCAAATGTACCATTGTGTTTCCTCCATGCAGCAATGCTGGTTGGAAACTACCTGGATTCATCCTGTGCTGGTGGCTTCAGCAGGACATTGTTGTAGGGTTTTTGTGTGTAAGGGTCACAGAGTGAAAAAAAAGACACTGATTGTGGAACTTAGTTCGAATGGTACATAAACAGTGATATCTATGAGGTTTAGGGTGACAAATATACAGGTCAAGATCCAATTCCTAACATGACACACACAGAGATCACATTATTATTAAATTCAGAGTTTAATTTTACAGAAAATAAAATACAATAACATGAATGTACAAAGAATTTCATCAGATAGGAGTAGTATTCCCAGGAGTTCCTGTGAAAAAAAAGTCCCCCAGAACTGGGGGATGATGCCATTACAATTTAAAGAGCCTTATAGCAAAGTTGACTGCTAAAGGCAGAAGTTTCTAAGAGCGTTAGGAAAAAAGAAATAGGCTGGAGTATGTGTATGAGAGGCAGGTTCACTTTCTCACATGAATAAAGTGAGAATTACACCTGTCCTTAATGTCTGTTTATGAGTGGAGTCAAGGTGCCTGGTGCTGGGCTTGGACTGCTTGCTTTCCATCTTTTCTTCTGCTTCTCTCTCTCCCTCTCCAGACCCTTTTGCTATGTGGAAACGTCATATTTATGTGAAAAATTCCTGATTCTTATGGAGCCTTATCATATTTACCTGTGCTAAAAAGGGAGGCTCTTAACTTGCAAGCTGTGCTTGGGACAGTACCAGAAGAATATAAAAGACAATCCTCGGTTGAATCAGGAGAGTGGCATATAGCTTCTTCCCTTGGGAGGGGGGGAGAGGGGGCAGTGGGAAAAAAATAGGGAGGTTTTCCCTTTATCTGGGAAATTTTTTCCAGGGCTGGATCATCAAGAGCTACCACCACCAAGAACTTTGCCACCTCCTTCTTTGTACTGGCAGTTGTTCACAGACTGAGGCTATAGCATCATGCCTGAAAGGAGAATTGCATGATCATGCCTTCCCATTCCAGGTCCATTGCTGGTATTGCCATTCCTGAGCTAACACAGACTGCATCCAATAAATACAGAACCCGATGAGACTGACCTCTGATCAAGTCCATCTACTCTTTATTGCTAACAGCTGCTATCTCTTAACATGGCTGGGCAGAACCTCATTGTGTAACTCAGTTTCAGCCAACGTGGTGTGACTCCATAAACTAGGTGCAAGTCAGGAGCTCTCTGTTGTTGCTGGTTTTTTTGGGATTTATGTTTGTTTGTTTGTTTTCCCTTTGGATATACAGCAGGATTTAGCTCTCTTCCAGCTGTAATATTCCAGTTTGTCAAGTTTCCCAATTATAATGTAGAAATGAGGACAGATTGAATGTAACTATGGCAAATAGTAATGAGTGGAACAGGCTATTGAAGAGGAAAGTGCATTCTTGTCAAATCACTTAAAAACTTATTAAGAATGGGGTGATGATGGGGAGGATATTGTTATAGGTCTGTTCTTCACAGGGGTGACAGAAAGGAATTGGGGTTATGGAACACAGTGTATGAATCCATTGTGTGAATCTCAGAAACGGGAATGGCTCTGTTGACTAACAAATAGGTACAGCTGATGGCAGTCAGCCCAGAAGAACTCATTTTCAGTTTAGAAATTTCAGAGTTCTCCATGTTAGGTAAGGGAAGCTTTGGATAAAATAATCGTTGAGTTAAAGGGGGTTATTAGTCAAGAAAGGGCCCTGTTTTTTCATTTGAAGCAGAGCAGTGTGTCCTTGTTGCAGAGGCAGCTGATGGTATCCTGGGGTGCCAGCAGGCCAAAGGAGGTGATCCTGCCCCTGTGCTCAGCACAGAAGAGGCCACACCTGGAGTGCTCCGTCCTCCTGTGGGCTCCCAAGTACAAGACCAACGTGGAAGTACTGGGGAGAGTGCAGGCACAGGCAAAGAAGCTGGTGAAGGGACTGGGATCGCTCACATATGAGGAAAGGCTGAGAGAGCTGTGACTATTGAGCCTGGAGTAGAGAAAGCTCAGCAGGACCTTGCCACTGTGTACAAAATACCTGCAGGAGGAATGCGAACAGGATGTGGCCAGGCTCTTTTCAGTGGTGCCCAATGACAGAATCAGAAGCAATGGGCACAAACTGAAGCACAGGAGGCTCTCTCTGAACATCTGAAAATATGAGGATGACTGATCACTAGCACAGATTGTCCAGGGAAGTTGTGGACAGTTTCCTTGGAAATATTCAAAAGCTTCCTGGACAATGTCCTGAGCAACCAGCTGTAGGTGGCCCTGACTGAGTAGAGATATTGGACCAGATGACTTCCAGAGTTCCTTTCAACCTCAACTACTTCTGTAATTCTGAGATTTTGTAAGAAGAGTTGTTTTCTTTGAAGATGTAATTGGTAAAAATGCCCTTTTTTTTCCTTCTTCCCCCTCCTCCCCACTTTGTTAGAGTGGAAAAAAAAAAAATCTTGAAACTTTTCTTACTCTGGTAGTTAACAGAAATAGAACCAGTTTATACAGACTAAAATGCAATCAAAGTGGCCAGAGTAATGAATAATGAGAGTGTGATGACAGGAATAGCATCAGCTCTTGACCTGTGTAACAATTTATAGCAGCAGTTCTTGTTCTGCCTAACAGCTCCTGGGAAAGGGAGACCTTAAGTGGGTGCAAGGACACAGGAGTCTGGAGAATGCGAGAGAGTGTTCACAGCCGTGGATAAATTAAAATCTTCCTGCTGTGATATCTATAACTAGCCCTGAAATGGATTAACTATTTAGGGTTACATCATTAACTAATGAGAAGCATGAGATTCCTAAGACTATATTCTAGTTTGGTTTGAATTAAAATAAGAAGCCTTTGTGAAAGCTGGAGATTAAGCTCAAGGTAACCACGTCTTGGATTTTAGCCCTGAAGGAGTGACTAAGGAGAGCTCCTGAACTCCATGTCTGAAGGTAGAGATGAATTTTCTCTCAAAGAGATACAAAAGTGACCTTAGAACAAGTGACCTCAGAAAATCCCTTTGGGTGTTCCCAAAGGGAGTCTGGAAATGAGATTGTTACAATTGAATGCTAGGCCTGGGGATGGCAGCAGCAATGGTAGAAATTCAGCTGAAACTGTACCAATACAATAGACCACCAGAATTCTCCAGACTCTAAGGCATTTCACTTGTAGGAAGGGAAATTTACACATTTGAGACAGAATCATAGAACTCCTTTAAAAATCCAGGAAAATTTCTGAAATTGCTGAATAGGCTTAATTGACAAGAGATAGAGAACAGATGTCTAAATACTTATTTTACAAATTTCAGTGTTCCATTTAGGAAAGAAAAAATGAATTTTTAACAAGGAATCAGTCTTGTGTACGGACTCAAATTCAATCTCTCATGTTTGGTCATTTATCTTCTGGCTGTTCTGCCCCTTTTGTATTCCATTTCTCAGAGAGGGCTTTATTCTCCATGAACTATCCCTGAAGTTGTTTTTGCTTGTGAGTACTCACCCCTACGTTTTTTATTTCTTGTGTTGGAATTTAGAAGAACTGCTTTTTGTGGGTTTGTTTTGTTTGTTTATTTCTAAGAAAGATCCACTTAATTGAATGATGCCTAAGGAGTAAGCTTCTGGGCTAGCAGAGATACACAGTTGCTGAATCTGAGCTCTCTTTTCTCTTTGCTGTTAATCTGAAAGTGGAGGGCAAAATTCATTACTTTGCCTGTCTCTACAGAGTCAGGTCTTTTCGTGTTCTGTCTTTTTAACCCATGGAGTGAAGACAACCAGAGAAGGCAAAGCAGAAACTGTGCTGCTGGCTGTGAGCTGCTGCCTGCAGCCCTTGGCAGCTACCTGTGAACTGTACTCTTGTGCAGGGCTCTGGCTCAGCTGCAAAATAACCTTCCCAGGCTGTAAGGCTCATGCAGACCCTCCATCTGATTTGAAGAGTTCAACAGGGTTTGTGTGAGAAGCTGATTTTAATTGCATAATAATTTGAACATGGGCATAGTGATGCCTATGTCATTGGATCATTAACTGAATACAACAACAAATTAATATCAAATGGTAATGAATACATGTAGGTGGAAAATTAGGAGTTAGCTTTGAAACAGCCCAGCAAAATACTCTTCTCAAGTTCACTCTGAACCCTGTGAAATTTGCCAAGGACTACCACAGACCCCCACGTCTTGAAGGTTATGGATACACTTAATCTTGATTATACAGCTTAACACTAGAGTCTATTGTGCCCTTCCTATCTCAGGAATCTTCTAGCCACTCTCCCTTCCTGGCAGTGGCTTTCAGCTTCAAGGTCTGCACAATTCAGTATAACCCCTGCTAGCTATTTGATCTCTATCCCTTGTCTTGATTCAGCTCAACCCCTGGGTGTCAGATGAGGACATAGTAATCATGACCTTGTTTCTGCCACCACCTTCTTTCATCCTAGCCATGTTGGTCTTAAAGGACCTAAGGTTTTTGTACTCCACAGGTGTCCAATTCCTAACCACAATTTTACTTAATTATAGGTAGACTACTGGCTATATCACCTCTCCTATTACACAGACCCCTGACTACTCCCTGGCCCAGATTAATAATGTGCCAGAAGTTTAGCTTTCTTCTTGTTGTTCCAAACACAAATCCTAGTCACAACCCTGACCATAATCTGAATATCCTGATTTTGTAAGTTGGTTCCTTGAGTACGATTACTGTGACCAGAGAGACTGATCTGACCCTGAGTTACTTGTCCCTGTTGGTGCTGTAAGTCACTTTAGCTCTGTGTGCTGTGGATGATTAACTGGGAAATGGATTTCTTCCATTCCAGCCTTATAAAAACCTAAGCTCTCAGATGAACAATCTCATGTTTTCTTGGTGAGGATCAGGGCAAAGACTGTCATTTTCAAAAATCAGGTACTCTCTATTCTCTGATGTTTATGTCTCACAAATCCATAACGGATCTTTGGTTCCTCCTATCCCAAGCCATTAGAGTTTCTGTGTAAGGCTAGAGTTAAAATTATGAGGTAGTTATAACCATGAAGGTATAGGAGCATAGAATTTTTTGGGGTGGAAAGGACTTTAAAGATGCTCTAGATCCAAAGCCCCTGCCATGAGTGGGGACACCTTCCACTAGACCAGATTGCTCAAAGCCCCATCCAACCTGGCCCTGAACACTGCCAGGAATGGGGCAGGGAGAAGGAAAATATACATGGGCTCCTCTGGCTGCACTGAATGTGGGGGGCTTTGGACTTCAGAGTTTCAGATCAGTCCCCTGACCATTTTCTTCACAGCAATGTAGGCTTCCCCTTTGTAGATATGTTTAGATGTGCACACAACTTCCAGCTTCTTCAGAATATAGATGTATCTCACTCTCACTTAGGGCCATGGTGGACTGGAAGTTTGATCTACTCTGAGTGCCAGCATAGGGGGCATACAACCTCTCTTATTATACCTGGGATGGACAACAACCAGTGTAACTGTTTAACAGTCAGGGTTGGGATTAAGTTTAGGGATACCAGGATCTGAAGTGATTGATTTATTGGTGGATTTTGCAAGTTCTGCAGGGGTAAGGTAGAATTATGTTCTGGTAAGGCTGAGTTAACTCTGGGATTTTGTTATAAGATGAGGGTTATGTTAGGGTTGGGGACAACGTGGAATAAACCCTCATGTCTGCTGAAATACTGAGGTATCCTGAGAGAGAGGGAGACATTAAAGAGAGGTGAGATGAAATCAGATAGGAAAATGAAATTAAATTCTTTTAGATTTGCATGTGTCACTTCAGGTCAATTTGCATATTTCCTTAAAACTGATTACCACCATAAGTTAAGGGTATTTTCCAAGAACAGTCCTTGTGCACTTAACCAACCATCTGTAAATGGATGCAGAAGTGTTATGAAAGCCACACAATACATACTGAATCTCTTCACTCTTGATGTGTGTCCTAGTTTGAAGGGCAGGTATCTGCTAAGGAAGGCAGGAGCCTCCCTTGGAATGGAAAATGTAAACCCCTTCCCTCCAAATTATTGTAATTTTGAAATTAGGGGACTCTCAGGCAAAGATATGGGAATAGGAATAACAGTTCTTTACTAGTATTTATAATAAAGCAAACAAACAACAACTCCTATGGCATTAACAACAAACAGAGCCAGGAACCCGGTCCCAGCCCTCTGGGCCTGCAGGCACTGTCCCCTTGGGTGCAGTGATGGTCACAGCTGGCAGGGGGCGCTGGTGGCGCTGGGTGGGCAGGGCAGGTGCGATGATTCCCCCGCGGCTGCAGGGGGCGCTGTGGCGCGAGCTCCAGCAGCACGTGGCAATGGCGGCTCGGCCGGGACGGGGAGGGATGGAAGAGAGAGAGAGGCTTTGCTTCACAAACCCCCTGGGGCAGTCGGTCCTGGTGCCCCAGCAGGACTCTCGGAAGCAGCAAGCTGGGAGGGCAGGACGTCTCGGCAGGCAGGGGGAGCGGGGCTGCAGCGCAGTGAAACCCAGAGCAGTGCCGAAGGAGCGGCGGGGGCGGGGCAGGGGCAGCCCGGCTCCCAGCAGGGCAGGGAGAGGCGAGCTCAGGATCCCGGGCACCCGAGCAGATGGCAATAGGTTCAGTGGCTGCTCTCACAAGCAGAGGCTCACCTGAGCGGCAGAAGAAGCAGCTCCAAGAGAGGGGTCCAGCAGCAGCAACGAACTCGTCTCTCCAAACAGCACCTCTGATGGTGCTCCTCCGAAAGCTGAGAGCGAGAGAGAGCCCACAGCCGCTCCAGCCCTGCCTTTTACCAGCCCCAATCCTTGAGATATCTTCCCCCACTCCAAGAGACACTCCCAGACAGGAGAACAGTAAAACAGAAATGCCCCTCTCCCCAGGGCTTGGCCACTTCTTTTTTTCTTCTTAAGTACCCAGTCGTTGGTGCTCCATAGCAACTTCATGGGAAAAAATTCTATATGTAAAAAGGAACAAAAGGAAAGAAAACCTAACCCCCAACACTGTGGCAGAAGCTTTAGAATAATGCTTGTTTTGAGAAAAAATATAATTTGAGTTTGTGCTGCATCCTTTATGCAAGAGAAAAACAAAGACAAGTTTGAAAGAATGAAATAGAAGGCTTAATAAAATCCATGTGGAGACTGAGAAAAAGCTCAGGTAGCTCACTCCAGGGTTGGATTTTGCGTGCTCTACAATGAATGATGACTTTTCTAGCTCTGCTTTGCTTTCTGTAAGATGAATTGTGCACATTTTTTCTTCCCATGCTGTGTAGTGTATATAGTGTGATTACATTTCATGATACAATGAGATTCCACATTGTTGTAATTTCATTCTGATGTAGTTTATTTTTTAATCACATCCCTTTACCTTTTCTAAATCAATATCCAATCACTGTTGCTTCAGGGGAAAAATTTGCAATTCATTAAGGCTTGCCTGAAAGAAGAGTATGAGCTTTATCTCAATAATGTGCATGACAAAGTTTAATGAATCATTTAAATATTTTTCATTATTTTCCACTTCTTATGCAATGGAAATATCATTTGGAGTTGACAAGATAGCAGGACTAAACCAGAAAACCCATTTATAAAATACTTTTTACAGGGCTTCCTATCTCAACAGGTCATTTTCCCATTCTTGAAAGGTCAATCTTACTGATGTTAATTTAGCAATCACCAACACAAATTTTTTTTGTGGGTTGAACCTGTCTTTTTCAGTTCCTGTGTAACAATCTCTCACTATTCTGAACTATCACTACTGTTAAAATAGTGGTGTTTGCCTTTATCCCCATCTGTTTTCTGTGCATAAATGGATGTTTTCAGCTGTCCAATGGGAGAAGGATATTTCCTTCTATAGTCAAGGTGGAGCCACTGTCTAAGGGATGGAGGGCAATGGACGCAAGGTGCATCAAGGAAAATTTTAACTGACATTAGGGAAAAAAATCATAGGCAATCAGATAGTGGAAGAGGTTGCCTCAAGAAGATGCGGAAGATGTTTGAAAACACTCTGAATTCAATTGGATAAGGCCCTGAGCTACTTTATCTAATGGCAAAGATGCCCCTGTTGCATGGTCAGACCAGATGGCCTCCTTAGGTCCCTTTCAACTTAAATTAGTGTATGATTCTGATACTCACCAAGAAGTAATCAAGATGCCTGTGCTGACTAAGAACTGACCTTATCAGGCAGTACTGCCCCTATTTCAGTCAGCAAATTACCTAATAAAATGTGCAGCATTTTCTAAGTCTAGAGCTGTTACCTGTTGCACGGTAAGGCTGTCAAAGTTGATGTAAGTGGTGTGTATCTCCTTAGTCACTGCCACTAATGTGCAAATTAATGTCTATCCTACCACATCTGTTCTTTGCAAATCGCTGGGGAGGGAACTGGTAAGGATGGTAATGTTTTTCAGCTGGATGAATCTAGGCTGTACTGTAACATAGTTGTGGGAATAAATAGGGGAGATTCAGCCTGAGACTAGTGAAAATCTCAGTCCTTCAGCTTATGAAAACACCAAAGAATTCAATAAAGCCTCCTTGCCGTAGTTTGCCTCTGCTTTTGAAATTGCTTTTTTCACATGGCAAATTTTGATCTAGCAGTAGAACCCAGGTTAGCAACAGGGATGATTCATGTCTTTTGGGCATTTTCTGCAAAGTTTAGTTCAATCTTCTAAAAGACAAGAAAAATAAGGAGACGAGAATTTGACTGTAGCAGTTGAGGCCCTTTCACATACATGTTTGCAGAAATAAAATTATAAGGCCTCAGGATCAGTCTGATAAAATATAAAATTATGTGCATTGGTGTACATTTCCATTTAAAACTAGGAATAATTGAAAAAATGAAGCTAGGCAGAAATAATGTAGTAATGAGTTTATCACTCTACACTGTAAATTCTTGAAGCATAACCTAATATGTAAGCAATCATAACCTTCAGGGAGAAGAAACAGGGCACCCAAGGCTCTCTTGCCCTTGTCTGGGTTTTGTGGTTTGGCAGGGAGGAGAAGCTGTAGAGAGAAAATCTTGTAAGCTGAGTCCACGCATTTATTTTTAGTTTTATATGAGGCATTTACTAATGGCAAAATGTCCTTGAGGTTAGGAAGGAGGGGTTTTTTTTCTTGGCACAGACAAGTTTCTGCGTTCCAATTTTGTTGTGATATGCTCTTTGCAATTAATAATAAAGCATTTTGAGAGGAAACAAGGGAAAGCAATGAGACTGGGGAGGCCAAGTTATTAACCCAGTGTTATTTCCCCCTTATAAGCAACAAATATAGTCTAGAATACACAAGGTACCATTATGTTTATCCCTTAGACCACAGCCAATTCCTTTCTACTACAGATTTACTCTCATATAAACTCTGAGTTCAAATTATTTCAAAATGCAAACACTTGCAGGAAAGTGGTGCTAGGATGACCAGGGAATGCAGAATCACCCTTTCAAACAAGTTAAAAGAAACAGGTCTGTTCAGGCAGCAAGAGAACATCTGATTGCTTAGTAGAAATATATCCAAGGTAAAAGCTAGGAAAGAAGAATTAGAAAAGAGTGATAAAAGGTGATCCAAATGTATTCATTTTTTCCATAGGTAAAGCTAGATTGGACTCTAGAAGAAGGTTCCTGGCCTTCAGAAGGGCATAGGCTTTGGATGCATTTGCTGAAGGTGAAATAGCTTGGTTGACTCCATTAGAAGACACTGATCTTGACTCAAGAAGTCCTGCTAATCTATATCCAGGGGAATTACATAAGGGTATGGAGCAGTGTGTGACTTTTCTTACCTCTCCCCTGAATCTTTTGCAGTTTGAAGAATTTTCAGTCAGTATGAGTGATTTTTGGTGCCTTTGATATACTGATGATTATTTGTTCTGTGAGGAATGTGATTTAAGCAGTAAAATGCCATTCACAGGTGATAGAAAATTCAAAATTGTATTTTGTTTTGACAGAAAGCTTTTCAGTAGGTTCATTTGACTAAATCAGTCATCATCTCTAGACCTAAGATAATTTTCTATTTTCTTCCTGAAAACTCCAAATTACTTTTAAAGTACTTTAAGTATATATATAGTTAGAATTCTATTTGTCAGTCTCCCTAAGTCTGAGCTTGTGTAAGCTTCTAAGCTTGTGATTTTTTTATTATCTTCTTTTCCTTCTTGCCTCCTTGCCTTTCAATAGGAAAATATGTTTCCATGGATGTACTATTAGAATCACTTTTTCTACTTTTAAGCTGGTTTTGAATCACTGAATGTGGTCATATCACTGCTTATCTTGTAGTAGCTTTTCCTGGACTTTTGATTAATTTCTTTATCTCCTGGGATGCAAATATGCCTTTGTGATCTTTGTGTTGAAAACCTGCCATGAACTTGATCTTTTTTCTGTTTTTCAATCCTTAATTAAGCATATTGACATATTGTTAGTAGGAATGACAGCTTCCTGTGGAATAACCAGCAACAGCACTGATTCTGCTGTTATATTTATTTATGAGACATCACAGTACATGGAATCTCCACTTTATTCACTGAAATCTTTGTAAATTAGGAATAATCTATCTCTTTCCATGCAGAGAAATTGTATGATTCCCATTCTGATTCAGAGAGAATCTGGCTCAGAAGTAGGTAGGGGTGACCTCAAAAGTTTGGAAAAAAATTATTAGGTGAACTTGGTATGTTTTTCAAAGGACTTCAAGAGTAAATGAAACACACCAGGGCAGATTCTCAATTGGTGTAAATTACTATCACTCCACTGAAGTGGGTATAGCAAAAGCAGTTTAACCAACCGACAGTCCCTCAGGTGTGCATTTCTTTATTGTTTTGCTGCTGATTTTGAAATGAGAGGACTCCAAGTGAACCTTTGGACAAAGTTATTCTATTGGGGTTGGAGCAGGTCACAGATAAAATAAGAGTACAGATTGACTCCAAGCTTTTTCCACATGAGTTATACCCTAATCATGGCTTCATGCACTCCCAGAACTTGATTCCCTGCAGCCTTTCTCCTGCTTCTGCCTGACCCTGATCTGGAATTAAACTGTCATCAGAATCACTGTAGCATATATTGTATTACTGTGTATATCAAATAAAAGTTGGAAACTTGGCATATTCAAGACTGGGAATAATCTCGTCTACCACAGAGCACTTTCTGAGAGCAAGCAGTTCATCCAGTGAAAGCACCAGCATCTCCCAAATGCTCCTACAAACAGGACTGCATCTGAATATTAATAAAGCAGTGAAGTATGAAGGCAACATATGCTGTAACTGTGCAGTCTGGAAGTGAATTAACTCCTTCTAAGAGTCCTGATCAGATTTCCTGATGATGAAGAAATGCTGTGCTTTGTCAGATGACTGCCTCCTCGTTATTCAACCCAGCATTGTGGGGTTTGTGGCATACTTTGTTACATTTGAAACATAAAGATGGGGATATTTTTTCTTAAAAGAGAACCAACAAAACCAAGCAAAATTATTTTTGCCTTTGCTGGAAAACATTTTTAAAATGATGTTGCAAAATATTCAGATTTCAGTCTTAATTATATGAACTCTTGCAAAACTGTTCTATTTGCCAAAAAAATGGTGACTTTTGGATAAATTAAATTAGCTTTTAGAAACATCTTTTTAATGTTCATACTTTAATTTTTTTTAATGTAAATAGTTTATAAAACTTAAATACATACCTGACTTAGATCCCTGTTTCTCCACTTAGTGTGAGAAATGTTTCAGTGAGGGTAGTTCTCTCTGTTTGCATGAGGCAGTCTGAACCTCAAGTGTGTGGTAAACTACTTCCTTCTGGTAATTGCATTCTGTAGGGGCAAGACAGCTTCTACAAACCCCACAACAGGTAAGGCAAAAAAAATCAGGAGCATGTCACAACATGATTTCACCAGGTCCTGCCAAATTTTGGAAGGAAAGATGTCGAAATGCCAGGTTGATCCTTAAAGGCCCAAGCCCCTCTATGCCCCATCCTCCTACCTTGATCACACCCACATGACAGGTGTGTTCAGTAGCGTAATGAAGTGAAATGTTTTCAATTTTTAGCCACAGTTCAATGATGGGTTTTGCCCCTGGGACACAGAGTCTGTGTGTGTGTACATGCTCACTTCCTGCTGGGTCTGATAGCAGAACAGGGCTGTCTTCGTTCCCCTCCCCCTCAAGCAGAAATGTTACCCTGTAAAATGAATCAGACCGTTTTTATTGGGGGACTAATTTAAGAATTAACAATTCAGTGTGATCTCTTCTTTAAAAAATGCATATATTTACTTTGTGTTTTAAATACTCTTCCATTAAGATGTAATGTTTTATTAGAAGAGTTTACCCTGTATACTAGACTACTCTTCTATTAAAGTAGGAAGCTATGCAGCATAGCCATCCAATAATAGCTATTAATTATTCTGTAAACTAAAGCTATGGGCAGGAGTGTTGTTGTGGGCATGTGGTGAAAATATGATAAGAAATAGAAACTTCGTGTTATACAGGGAAGTAAGACTTTTTTCCTCTATAAATATATATTTTTTGTATTTCCTTGGGGTTTCTTTTAGTTTAGAAGAGATAATTGTATAAATATGATTTTTAATGTAAATTGATACAATGCTGAGGTAACAATTCATTTTGCCCACGTTAGGTTTTATTGACATCAGTGAAAGAAAAGCTTCTTTATTCTTTCTATGTAATTATAATGATCACACTATTTTATTTTTCCTGTATTATGATCATTTAAGCACTGAACAGCTTGTTTCAACCTTTGAAAATTCAAGCCTAAATGAAATATTTAATTACAATCAGTTCTAGTTCTTGCTGAATGGAAAATAATAAAAGTGCAGAACAAAACCAGACTTTTCCTCTGACTTCCTAGTAATTAGTCTTTGCCTGCTTTTTGAAACACCAGTGTTCTGCCTCTTTGCTCTTAGAATTTAACATTTGCAATGCTTTACAAAAAATTGCAAATTGAGACAGGCCTAGTTTCTTCATAATTTTTGCATTTTAAAAACATAGCATTAAGGAATAATTTAACATGCTTTTCTACTTTGTAAACCATACAATTTAAACTACAACAGCAAAGGTTTTCTTCTGTTGCCACTTGAATATACTTGTACTTTATGTTGAAGTCAAGAGGATATCTGCATGAGGGCTGAGCACTAAAACTTTTGTGATGTGCACTGGTGGAAAGGTTTATATTCTGAAACGACTAAAGAACCTGGAGATCACACTGAAATGTGTGGAATTATAGGACAAAATTTTAGGAAAACTGCATGCCTCCAAACACCTGAAAAGCAAGCAATCTCAAATTCTATTTCTTTGGCCTAGTTTGTCCTTGGATATTTAGACGCAAATTCCCTTCTCAGAGTCAGCATGAGGCAAAATCAAATTGAGTGCGAACAGATTGAGCAGTCAGAAGTATGAAATTTGCTCTGAGATGAAGCACCCTCATAGGAGCACTCCTCCCTTGGACTATGGACGCTGTAAATTTACCTGGTAATGCAAGCTGACTGAAACAGTCCCTTGGTATTTCTTGCGGAGGCCTCTCTTTTTGCTGGAGATCTCTTTTATGGCTTAGGATCTCAATTTAGGCTTCATTAAGTGCCCTGACACAAGAAGGATAAGAGCTGATCCATGCTTTGGTCAATGCTGATCAATGTTGGCATTAATCCACAGGCACTTCTAACAAAAAAGTTCTATTTTCTCTGATGCTGTTCTTACTCATTACAGTTAATGGCCTTTCCTGAGAAATGCAGCAGTAGTTATTAAGAAATGAGGTGAGGACTCAGAAATGAACCAGAGGAGAGCTGGCTAGCTGTGCGTTGAAACTTCTGTAGTATTTACGTAGTTATACACGAATGCAGCCTGTCTTCTACTGCTCCGAGTGAATTTATTTTTAAAAACTCTTCTATGCAGCTGCTTCTCTGTCCTTCAGCACAGAGTGGGTGTTCTGGCCTAACCCTGCAGCAGATCACACAGTGATTGGCTTAACCCCGTGGTAGACAAGGACTTGAACTTGAGCTGGTGTTCCTCCTAGCCAGGCTTACAGCTGTAGAGTAAAGGAGTGGGTTTGCCTCTTTGCTTCTACATGTGCTGGACAATTCCCTGGTGGGATTTGGAACGAGGTGTTTATTGTTCCAGCTGAGATTGGCTCCCCAGGGAGTTCATTTGCAGATGATACAAAACTGGGAGAAGCTGGTGGCTTCCTTGAGGGGAGAGAGGCCCCTGAGAGACCTCAAAGAATCAGAGGGCTGAGCAACCCGCAGTTCAACACGGGAAAGTGCCAGATTCTGCACCTGGGGTGGGGCAAACCTGGGTGTATGGGCAGACTGGGGAATGAGAGGCTGGAGAGCGGTGCCATGGAAAGGGAGCTGGGGGTCCAGGTCGATGGCAAGTTGAACATGAGTCAGCAGTGCCCTGGCAGCCAGGAGGGCCAACCCTGTCCTGGGGGGCACCAGGCACAGCATCGCCAGCCGGGCAAGGGAGGGGATTGTCCCGCTCTGCTCTGCACTGGGGCAGGCTCACCTCGAGTGCTGGGGGCAGGTCTGGGTGCCACAATGTAAGAAAGACATGGAGCTGTTAGAGAGTGTTCAATGGAGGGCAGCAAAGATGGACAAGGGCCTTGAGGGGAAGCTGTATGGGGAGGAGCTGAGGTCACTCGGTCTGTTCAGCCTGGACAAGAAGGGACTGAGAGGAGACCGCTTTGCAGTCTGCAACCTCCTCGTGAGGGGAAGAGGGGCAGATACTCATCTCTGCTCTATGAGAAGAGTGACCAGTGACTGGACCTAAGGGAGTGGCGGCCTGAAGTTGTGTCAGGTTGGGTATTAGTAAAAGTTTCTTCACCCAGGGAGTGGTTGGCTCTGGAGCAGGCTCCCCATGAAGTGGTCACAGCACCAGCGTGACAAGAGTTCAAAAAGTGTTTGGACAATGCTCTCAGGCACAGGGTGTGATTGTTGGGAATGGTGCTGTGCAGGGCCGGGAGTTGGACTCAATGATCCTTGTGGGTCCCTTCCAACTCATTCTGTGATTCTGTGATCTGTATGGCAAATACCGATGTACTTTCCTCAAAGTTGGAGCCAGAGGCACTGGAGAAACAGAAATCGCTATGATAACTGTGTCCCACTGGAGGGCTCCCCAGCACTTGCAGTAATCCTCCTCTTTAATAGTTCTAGGGCTGTCTCTTCCCTGCAGTGCAGTGCATTGCAGAGCTGCTCTCCTGCAGCAGAAGAAATGGGTTTAGAGGTGGGTGTGTGTGTGTGTCTGTGTGCACGCAAGACTCGCTCCTGCACTCCTCTGTGGGTATTTTTAATCACTGCCCTCAGAATTGCTAACAAGAAACTGATGTGCTAAATCATCTCAGAATTTAGTATTACTTATATTTTGAGTTTTGTGTTGATTCCTCAGTGAGGTTAGCTAAATATCCTCACAGCTTCTTAACTGATTATAGCTTTAGAATGGTAATGGCAATTATTCTGTAATTGTTCCCTTTATTGTACTTCAGTTTTCAATAGAAACCTTCAGTACAATCCAACTACTTAGAAGTATTCTAAAGGGAAAGTGGCTACACTTGAAGTTGGCTGCTTTGCTCTTTCTCAGTTGTTTTGCTTTTAATTTAATTTAAAGTTAAAATAAAATAATTGTTCAATTTAATTGGTGAACAGTTTTTAATTTTCTG
This sequence comes from Picathartes gymnocephalus, assembly GCA_013390045.1. NCBI lineage: Eukaryota > Metazoa > Chordata > Aves > Passeriformes > Picathartidae > Picathartes > Picathartes gymnocephalus. The sequence goes on from WEKY01008153.1 coordinate 51,347, forward strand.
TTGAGATTTCAGGTGGTTGTTGAGTCTTGAGGAGTCAAGTGCTTTAGAAGGATACTCTAACTAGAAAGCTGAAGTGATTTTACAAAAAAGTCTATGAAGGTGAGTTAGTTGTTTGTTTTGTATGTAGCAGTGCAGTAGCTTTCTACAGTTCTCCATTTCATCTGAAATGAGTTAGATGAGGCACGATGTGTTGAGAAGAAATCAGTAATTATAAATGAACTTTTGTGACTACTGTAACAGCTGCTCTTGAAAGTGTTAATTATTGGCAAATAATAATTATTTTATGACAAATACATTATTTTCAGACTGGATTTTATATTAGCTTACCTTGATATTTAGCTGATGTGCCCAGTTACTTTTGAATTCATGATTGTCTTCTTCCTGCATCAGTTGCACAGTGTTTCAAAAGTCTCATATTTTAAGTTGGATGCAAAAATTCACTTCTTCAAGAAAATCTCTAGGTGACCTTTGGTCTTGTCTTTTAGAGATCACCCAAGCTGGTTCTTATAGACTGTTAGATGATGGACAAGGACTTCTGGGCTATTGACTCTAAATCAAGGTTCTTTCCCACAGAACTCCATTGCTATGGTTTGCCTCTCTGTATGCAGAAATAAGCTTTCAAATGCATCTTTAGTCATAGTGACAATTTCTTCTAAGCCATCTTGCTGGTACATCTTGCTTCTTACTCTACAAAGCAACTTTCTGTAGCCTTTTCCTTTCCCCAGCCCACTGCAAATGTTGAGGCTTATTCTGGGATTTAAAAAGAATTATTCTTTAAAAGCTATTTGTGTATTATTTGAGAGTGGCTTCATATAATAATTAAAAAAAATCTTCACTTGTACAAAGAATTGTTCAGCTGTGACGAAAGTTAATATTGGTGAAACTCCCCTATTCAGCCAAGTTCTTAACCAATGGATATTGTGCAAGTTCATGTGAATGAAATTTTCTTCATCCTGCTTAATGCTCTACTGATATTATTTACTTCCAATTTGTCCTGATGAAGGAAAATATGCACAGCAAAGTACAGTAAAGCTATCAAAATGTTTAATGTTCTTCACTTAAAGAGGGAGCAGTCTAGAGAACCATTCCTAAGTATTCTGAGCATGGAGATATTAAGATTGTGTATTAAATAGAAGGCAATTTTAGCACAATGGCTTTTCTGATGAGTACCATCCGAGGATGTTAGAGCACTTTTTTGGTTTATATATCCTATGTGCTTTGTAATTTCTATTTTATCCTAGTAGTCCACTAGAAATGCAACAGCTCATGTTGACTCTGTACAGTTGGAGAGGAGTACCTGTGTTGTCTGGGAACTCTGTTAAAATTCACTTTGCAATAAATGTACCAGCATTCTTTTCCATTAGAGACATTGTGGTGTCACTGAAGTGTAACATACAAAACAATAATAAATAGACTGTGCAGTTCACAGTTTCTAAGCTGCACAAAATGTTAGCTCTATAAATATATTTTAAAAGACACACCAGAAAATATTTAAAAATAATTGCAAATTCTTCAGTGATGTAGACACATAAATGAAGGAATTTTGCTGAGGCAATTATAGTGTCTCCTGCTGCTCTGCCAAAATTATTACCATCATACATGAGACCTCCCAGTGTTTGCAGATCTCTGCATTAACTGGAGATTTAAGGTTTAGAAGTTTGAGGTGAGGGGAAAAGATGTAGATAACTGCACAGGTTTCAAATCTAACAGGATGACTGTGGTGCTCTAATACTGCCCCTGTGCAGGAGGATTTGCCACTCTATATCAAAGCTTTGGGATGGCTTGTCTTTGTGAGTACTGCAGGAATATAGTATAATCAAAATATTTGGGCGGATGCTTCTTAATGTGCTTGCTGACTAAAGACATGCACTTTTCAGAGCTTAAACAATTCTGTGTATCTCCCCAAGAGTTGATGGTGTCACTTAATTTACAGAGCAAAGTGGGGAACAAGTCTTTCAGTGTTAGAAGCTATCCTTGCTTCATCTTTTGTTTTCTCTAAAAGGCTGAATTTGTTGCCTGTTGTCTCTGAACATCTCATTACACCATTCTTTAGAGGGACAGTAGGGCATCTTCTTTGGGATCATGCAGGCAGTGAACACACAGCCAGAAACTGGCATTCCTTGCTCCCAGCCCTATGTTACATTCTTTTCCCTGCTGGCAAGACTACCATGTATATATATAAGTAAAGAAATCCTGGTAAGCTATTTAAATCCAATTATCTGTGACTTTTAAGCTTACATATATTTCTCTGAAATTAAGAAGGTATTCAGAAATATGCATTATTTTATAACGATGTTTGGTTTTTTATGTCTAAATGTCTCCTTTTTTATTTTTGAATAAACTTGATTCAAATGTTGACTGTGTCAAGAAACATTTCTGCATTTTCTAGTTATGAATCAGATGATGAGAATACTGGAAGAGTTTCTCTGCAAAAGTGAAAATACAAGTTTTCTTCAAAATTCTTCTTCAATGGTTATTAAAAATTAAGCAAAACATACATCTGTGTTTATCCATCGTTTATTACTCATCTTTTAATGAGAGAGTTAATAAACAAAATAAATTACAGAATTACTATCTTAAGGTCTACCTAGAGGGAATGCTTGAATCATGCCTCTTTTGTATGGATTTGCTTCATGGGTTCTTCTGGTTTAATTCATATGAGTTATGATATGTGAAACGAAGTGTGACCCTATCCAAAGATTGTGGGTATTTGGATCTCTGTTTACATCTTAGGATGGCCTATTTTACCTGAAGAAGGTTGTTGCTTCTTCAAAGGACATAGAAAGAGATGAGTTCAAAGTGTACTGAATTCAGCCTATGTGTGCAGGCAGAGTCTGACCATGTGGATACAGATGTTAAAGTACTCTTGCTCTTACCCTGTAGTTCTGAGCTGGGGATGAATAAAAATGACTGTGATGGACGAATGACCATGTTTCTCTGACTAGATTTTGTCTTATTCACCAACATTTTAGCTCTTAAAAGGTTCTGATACTGTGAAAAAAAAAATTAAAAATTTTGTTCTTATCAGTGTTTCATTTTATAGGAAGACGTGATTGCATCTCCATTTATTTTTTGACATTGTTAAAGCAGAGAGTTGGTCCAACTGTGACTCTATCAGCTGTAAATAATGCTCTTTGCCTTTGGCCAAATTTTAGTCTCCTAATGTTTTCACTCTGCCTGGAGTAGTGAGTCACTGTGACAAACAAATCCCTGAAAATAAGAACATATAATGGAAAAGCTGACAAGACCCTTAACAATAGCAGAGCCATGGGCTTTGGTATAAACAACATAATAACAGAGTGGATTTGATTGTCATCCTGGAATTTCACTCTTTTGTTGCATTTCTTGTCCGATTGCCTGCATGACTATTTCACAGCAATACTTCCTGGCATATCCCAAAAGCTATGGTTATTCATTGACAGGCTCCTGCCATAACCCAGCAATAAAATATATATTGGGATATTATCTACTCTTCCCTTTAAAACATAATAAATATAGAAAACCAACGCTGGCTATGGGATAAAGTAGTAGCTAAATCAAGCCTAAACAACTGGTTCTCTCTTTGTGATGTGCTGGGATATTAAGGCTTGTCAGCGTTACAGGCTGTGACAATGCCTGGCCATGTGCTGATGATTCATGGGGTGAAGCTTAAAGAAAAACACAGTCCCCTTTCTTCTCCTCTTCAACTCCATGTCTTATTTGAAATGAAAAGATGCTGGACGAGATGTCTGTGGCACAACTCAAAGACAGTCTTAGTCCCCAAAAAGATATCTAAGCTTATCTTTTTTGGTGGGTTGACCTTGGCTGGACACCAGGCACCCACCAAGCCATTCTGTCAATCCTCTCCTCAGCAGGACAGGAGCAGAAAATAAGATTGCAACAAACCTTGTGGGGTAAGATAAAGGCAGTGTACTAAAGCAAAAGCAAAGGTCATGCCCATGCAAGGAAAAAAAAAAACAACCAAAAAACCCCCCAAAACAAACAAACAAACAAACAAACAAACAAACAAACAAACAAACAAACAAACAAACAAAAAACCCACACCAAAAAAACAAAACAAAAAACCAAAAAAAACCCCCAAAAAACCGGAAAGATTTAATTCTCTACTTCCCATTGGCAGGTGATGTCTGGCCACTTCCCAGGAAGCAGGGCTTTGACATGTGTAATGGTTACTCCAGAGGGCATACATCATAAATAACAAATGAATAAGAAATAATGAATGCCCCCTGCTTCCTCCTCCTCCTTTCTCTTAGCTTTTATAGCTGAGCAGATATCGTATTTTATGGAATATCCTTTTTTCAGTTTGGGTCAGCTGCCCTGTGTCCCCTTTTAAGATCTTGCCCACCCCCAGCCTGCTGGTGAGGATGGAATGTTGGAGAGACAGTGCTAAGGCTGTGCCAGCACTGCTCAGCAGCAGCCAAAACACTGGTGTGTTATCAACACCTTCCCACCTACCAATGAAAAGCACAGCTCTGCAAGGGCTGCTGTGGGAAAATGTACTCATCTCAGCCAGACCCAATACACCTGCACAACACCTTAGGCAACCAACATCCCTAAGAAGCTTTTCAGAAGGAAACAAAGATGCAGAAGAGAGGGAAGCTGTTATGCGTTTAGCTGTCAACTTCTGGTCTATGAAAAGCCTCTCCTTACTTGTCTACTTCTTTCTATCCAGACCAAGGGTTCTGAACATTTTTTTTTTTTTATCTCATCTGCTTGAGGTTGGGAAGGATAGTGCTTTGATGGTGGCTTTTCTTTTTAAATATTTGTAGTCATTCCATAGCTATTGCCTTTCTCCTAGTTGGAAATGTGTTAATTAAAGCACTCAGGAAAAGTCCAGACCTATGTAATTAGTTCATGACTATTAAGATCCCTATGGAATATCAAGGATGTTCCTATTACCCTTCAAAAGAGAGTAGATCTCTGTTTTGCCCCAGTCCTAAGTCAGGATAGCAATGCTGAATAAAGATAAAAGGTTTTACTCATGGGCCCCACTTTAGGTATTGTACCCAACCAAGGATCCAGGAATAATTCAGAAATAATTTGACTGACAAGCTTGTAGGGTAAACTTCAGGTAAATGCTTTGTGCTACTACTGCAACACAGCCACAGTAGTCCGTTTGAAACCTATAGTGCTAACATAATTCCTAATTTTTGTTTATATGCCATAAGCTAAATGACTGCATTTTGTTATCTGATAATGAGCTCTTCAGTCCTTTGTGTGATGTGCAGATGGAAAAACTCAGATCCCTGGAGGTAGGGATGGGAGAGAAGGAAAAGAAGACTATTCCTAGACTGGATTCTTTCCATTAATTCTTTCCTTTATTCATGTTCTCAAAGTTACTCTGCTAATAAATTGGAAAGATTAAGATTCCAGACTTAAAGAGATTCAGGTCATACTGAAACATATTACATGTAGATTTATTAATAGAATTTCCTGTTTTCAATAACATGCGCTCATACTTCACCTGTCCTTGACTGAGTAAGATACAAAAAAGCCCCATCTGCAGTTATTGTGAGGTTACAATTCAATAGATAATCCAATTATATCTGAAGCTAGGTCAGGATCACACTCAGAATTGTATTGATTACATTTTAATGCCAGCACTGTCATGGCAGCAGAAGGACAAAACACCAGTCAGCTGCCACAGAGCAGGTGGGTTGCCATGCCATGTTATTGCATTGCTGTGAAGAAATTTTAGGCAGTTTCAGTGGCTGCTGGGTTATTTGTGATACCCCTGAGAGGCAACAACTTCACCACCACCTAAACTTGTTGACACTATGGTTAGCTTTTCTCTGTACTGGTGCCCTGTCCTGAAGCTGTGCATTTTATTGAAGAGTTCTGATGAATATTGTGATTTGCTCATTCTGGAAGAGTCCCAAAGGTTGAGAAGCAATGAACTCAATCCTGTATGCTGAAGATGCAGTGAAATTTCAGCATTGAAGTACAAGCTTGCAATCCACTAATCTTCTGCCTGATATGAAATGGTGTGGTTTTTGGCCAGTGCCTAAATTTCAAAAATGCCCTGAAATGTCTTATTCTTGGTTTTGATGATGGTGCCTACCACTTGCCAAAGAGGAGTAGATTCCAAGTACTTAACTTTCTGTTTATGTTTCCCTTATTAAGATGTGCAGTACAGAAGCAGAAGATGTTAATGATGTGAGAGCATTCACAGTTAACCTGAAAATCCCTCCTCCATTTGATGGGAATCATATTTGCATCTCCCACAAATTGCCTTAGCTATTAGGCAGTAGTCCATCTGAACAGACAATATTTCCTCTCCTGCTGTGGAAGGCTTGCTGATGTGCAGGAAAAAACATCAGGGCTCTTCTTATCTATCTGTCTGTTCCTCTTACTTCGACCTCCCACCTCAAATCACATCTCCTCTTTTTTCTTCTAATGCTTTTTGTCACTCGATTTTGTGCTCTACCCTCCAAATCACACCGTGCACTTCAGAACATTATGTGAGCAGAGTGCCAAGGAAAGAACCATGGTTGGAAGCAATGATTCTCAAGCTGTTATTCTGCAAGTTTCAAAGGTCTCTAAAGGCTTTTCTGAACTTATGTGAACAAGATGTCTTAAGAATTGGAAAAGAATAAAAATAGTGACTGAGGATGCTAGGAAGGCACTCCATGATTTTCTCTGATTAAGATGTCTGTAGAATGAAATGTTGGCAGATTTGCCGGGCTGAAATAAAAGCTGTGTTCCCTTATGCCTTGTTTTCTGGAATTACAGGGCCTTGGTGTACATTGCTAGAAGCTATCACCTATGGTCCAACAAAGAATGCAGCTCCTCCACGGATGCCATCATCTACCCACAATATCTGGAAAAGAATATTAAAACAATGAATGTTCTGGATAGGTTTTGTTAGCTGCCTGTATAAATGGCAGTGTTATGTACTGTTATATTGCAAATTAATAGAACACTCCAGTATATTAATGCTTCCTTTGTGGCAATGAAAGTGATTTAGCATTTTTTCTGAGAAACAATTAGAGTTTTATTGTTTTAATAGTTAAGGGTTCACTTTTAACTTTGAGAAGTTTGCTCATAACTCAGCTTCATGGCTTCTTGATAGATTCTTTCCATAAGGGAAGATGAAATTATAAATTATATGAATCACAGAGAACTTTGTGTGCATACACACACATACAGAGAAGTATGTAGGTGTGCATATATGTATGTGTATACATCTATACACACACAGAGAAGTGTGTATTTTATAAATTTCTCTATATATGTCTGTATATACACATATATTCATACCCACACATTCTTACATATACAAATGTGTGTTTTCCCCTTTAATATTATGAACAGAGTTGTGCTGAAAAAAATATTTTGCAAATCTCTTAATGAGATAAATTTAAATTTGTTAAAATTGAAGCTGTAAAAATTTAAAACAGAAATGAGAACTTATTTACTATTTGAGAAGCGGCAATGCTTTGATAGTATACAAGAGGCAACTTTTTCACATCAAAATAGATATTTTAACATTTACTGTACATATTAGCAATCCAGCATTTGTTAAGCTTATACTTTAGGACTGTATGTAAATTGTTTTGATTTAATCTTAAAATTCTGTTATGAAATAATTGTCCTTAATGTTGACTTTTTGTTACTAAAAAAAAAATCTCATTCTCTATTATTGCTTTTTCTACCTATAGTAGATTGTGAAAGATCTTTTGGAATTGTAAGCATTCAGGATCAAGAGCCTAGTATGTATTTGATGGATTTCATGTGATGGACTTGAAGAATGGTTTCCTAGGAGGGCTCAGATGATGGAATAAGGAACCTTTATCTCTCCATGCTCTTTAATACTGTGCATTATGACATACTCAGAAAAGTAATTCTTCGGGAAAAGAAAAACAAAAGAAAAAAGAAAACTAGAAATTGAGCACTAATAATTTCTGCTCATGGTGCATCTCCCACTTTCCATTCAAAGCTAAATGTCCTCATTTTCCTGAGTACTCAACATGAATGGTTCAGCAGGCTGTGGCTATGAAATCTCCCTCTGCCTGTTTGCTTTGCAACATGAAGTTGGGTTATTATCTTTCTAATGTATTCAATCTCGTGGGTTAAGGAGGGAGAAAGACAAGGGCTATGAAGTTAATCACTGCAATCTCCTGTAGAGAAATAGCCTGAGAAGTGGTGGGCTCTGCTACGTGTCTGAAAACAGAAACAAATCTGTGTGCTGAGATTAAAGGTGAATGGGTTCAAAAAAAACCAAGGCTGTTTGCCAGAGAAAGTCCTGATAACAGCAAAGGGGATCCAGATAAAGACCTTTTGTTACCCTCTGCTGTGGCTCTCAGCTATCTTTCATATCATCACTTGAAGGTAATCGCTTAGAGTCTCAAATATTAAAGTAAAAATCTTACATCAAAATCCAGCAGCTTTACTGAGAAATCAATTGGAAAGCAGAACTCCTAGGCAGTGAATTCACTCAAACCAGACTGCAGTAGTCTTTATTACCTGCCTGCCTGTTCAGACTAGACTTGTGTTTTAAGGCAAATCAAGTTCTATTTGGGAAGGCCAGCATACTCTTTCTGGGAGAAAATACTGTTCTTGTCCATTCCACTATTTGGATGTAAAGAAGTAGCTCCAGGTAAAACAAAGAATTACTCATCTGCTTCAGTTTTGTTTTACTACACTGTTTAGTTCAGTTTAATTTAGTTTTTAGTTTAGTTTAAATTAGTTTACATGATGTTTATAAGAGAATGCTTAATGATTATTCCAGATTTTCAAGATAAATTCTACAAAAAGGTAGGAAGATTATGATCTACTACAGACAGTTTCTCTGCCAGTTTTTCTGTGGCTAATGCAAATATTTAAACCTGATGGTTGTAGGGCAAAGCATCTATACTTAGCCCTCAGTGGGGAAATAGTTTGCCTCTTTGCATTAGGTATTTTAATACATTCTTTGGAGCCACTGTCTCATCCATCTCAGAAGGATTGGTAACATTAATTTAATTATTTGTGTGTAGACAAATCAAAGCCATATTTTTCAAAATTGCTGATACTGGTTACTATATTATGTTAGGTTTCAGGATTTTTTTTTTTTTTTTAATTGAATATATGTCAACTGCACAAGGGGAATTTATATAAGGATTAGGAAATATTGTCCATTACTTTATAATTTTGTGAAACTGTCCACAGGGCTAATAGGACTCCTCATGAAATGCAGGTGGAAGAGCATTTTGGCATTTTCATAAGACTTATTATGGGATATTTTAAGGGAATTGTTACATGTGGGGCCTACACATGGATTGGGGAGGACTGCTGTGGGGAAAATAGAAAAAGGGTTTAAAGGACCTCATTGAGTGTGTTCAATTTGCTCATCAATAGAGTTGTCTGACAGAACCATGTGCTTAATTAGTACAGTTTGCCATATCTTCTTATGAATCCCTATTTTTACTGTCTGTGTGGATGAACTCTCTATCCTGAGTGTGCATGTGTGTGAACATGTATGAATTTAAAACTGAACTATCCAGTGAGTAGGAAAAGTCCTTAGTGCCACCAGCTGGAGTGAAACCATGAACCTCCAAGGGCTCACAGGCTTGTGGGTCCACAGCTGGGGAGACCAGAGGATCAGGAACCAGCTACTGGACAGATTGAGTTTCTAGGCCAGCTTCTGGAGGGATCAATATTGCACATGCACATATAACAGATGGGCATACTTTTAACTGCGTGCATGGTCACCTGTGGTGCTCTACTGACAGCCTTCAGCCTTGATCAGCTGGAGAGGAGGAACAGGGTTCAGGCTGCCTGTTTATGTGAGTGTCGTGTGTTCCCTGCCGGCGTTGATCTGTGTGGTGTGTGAGAGCATGGATATATCTCTATCTGTTCACTGCATGATGCTGTTATTCTTACTGGGAATGACTGCTAAACCTCGCTGCTGCCTGGAGATGGGCACATAGAGTGCAGCAAGCTTGCATCTATCAGGCTGTGGGGTTTGGCAGCTTCTAAGAGAGAACTCCAGTCTGAGCAAGCAAAACCTTTTTTAATTAAAAACTGAAAAAGCTTATGTGCTAGGATCTATTACTGCCAAGCAGGTTTAAACCTCCTGCTTGTAGATGGTGGTTTGTTCGTATATCCACTAACATTTCTCCCTAATCTTTAGAGACTTTCCTTAAGACTGCCTCACAAGCTATTTTCATAGAATAAGCAGACTTTGAAAAGAGCTGACAAGCAGAAGAATCACAAGTCATAAACCATAAAGAATAGGGGACCTCACTTTATTAAGCTGCCTTTTTTTTTTTTTTTAACTGTAGAAAAAGCAACACTTCTGCTTCTTTATGTGTGATATTATAGCAATGATCACTTTGCTATTAAAAATTATTACTGCAGCTGGGGAAATGACTAGCTTTTGGGAAGGTTTGGGGATGGGATGGGATGGGAGGCTGCATGCTAAACTGTAGGATCTAGTTTATGTGCTTCCTGGGGCTAGAGGCACTTCATGTTCCCATGAAACAGAAAAAAAGTTAAATTGCTTTTCCTTTTGAAGTACAGTTCTACTTCTCTTTCTCTACCTTCACTCAAACACTGACATTACAGGGCACAGAGAGAAGGTACCTGATCCAAGGACTGCTGAAGACAAGGCCTCTTCTCAGCTTAGTAGACAGATTAATCTGGCTCTTGTAGAGAGGTAAAAGAAAGTTTCTCTGCTCACAATGCAGAGGATTCTATTAGCTGTGTCTTTTTATTTAGTGTGGTGCTATAGAAATTCACTGCAGGTGATATGAACTTGTATAACTTTAAAGCTCTTCTAAATCTTATCTGCAATGCTTCTGTTCATGGTATCTGCTCTGTGCGGTGCTCTCTGGGTGATCTAACCAATTGATCCAGTTTATTAAGCAAGAAAAAATATGAACCAGGACAAATATGGTGCTAAAGAAAGCTTTGCTAAGTGGTACAGAACCAAAGGAGAACAGCCTCAGTATGCCCTGGAGCTCCTGATCCTGCTTTCCTTTCAGCACTGCTGTGCCCAGCCCACTCAAATGCCTTGTCTCGTCCCCTCCAGAATGCCATTGTTGTGTGCCATGGTTTTTCCTTTTGGCTGATTCTTTGGGCCACCCAGAGGAATATGCCTTTTCCCCTTTGCACAATCACAGGTCTGAAGGCAGGATACTTTTCAAATGAAATCTCGCTGTGTAGGAGTAATTACCTAGCAAAAGCACAGTTTCTCACTTTCTCATTCCTGCAGCACACTGGTTCCCACCACTTCAAAGAGCAGAAATGTTTATAGTGGTTCATGTAAATGTGACAGGTCCTGGGCCATCACAGGCCACCACGTGTGGAAAGTTGGTTGGGGTGGTGAGTATGATAGCGTGCTCTGGGCTTCACAGTCTGTGTATTTAACCACCTCTGCTGCGTGAGTTGCCCCTTCCTTCGGCCTTGCATTTGTCTAGTCACAGCTTTCTTGCCTAACGTCTTCCTGCCCATAAAAGTATTAAGTAAGAAGTCGTGATCTCCTTTTCATTAAGCTCCCAGTTTCTCTTCTGTAACAGTTGCATCATGCCGTGGGAGGGGCACGTGCAGCTGCCAGCAGCAAGCGTCTTCTCTTGCCACGGTCACGCAGCGTGGTTCTGAATCTCAGGCTCAGGCGATAAGATCAGCAGAGGCAGGAGGGCCTCTTAGGCATGCTTTCCGGCATGGTTCATTAGGGGTTTCTCCTAAACCTGCTACATCCTGAAAGGTGGCAGGGGCCAAGAGAGCCCAGGGTCGTGGGGCACGGTGGTTATATGGGGACCGGAAGCGCAGGAATAAGGGGAAGGCTCAGCCCCAGAGCCACTCGGGGGAGAGAAAGGGAAAACTCAGGGCAGAGTTCAGGATGAGCGTGGGGGGAGGGCAATCCACAATAAGGAAAAAAGGTAACAAACTAGGTTTATACATGAAAACACACCGCAACGCTCTTCTACCAGGCTCACGAGAATTTTTTTTTTTTTAATCTTTTTGGCCATGATCTACTCTTTTCCCTCCTCTGCCTCCTCTAGTTTTCTTACTTTTACAGTCAAATGAGATACTTTCCTGATTTGTACCATTACACTTTTCTGCATTGAGGGGAAACTGGTTGCCTCTGATACTAGAGGTGGATCAGATTCTTTGGTCTTATTCTTTTTCTCACCATTCCATACAATATCCCTCCAGCAGCTTCTAAGTGGAAAGGGTCAAGGTTTCCATGTAGATGGAGAATGTGAAGTCTGTTTGGTCTTAGAAACTCTGATAAAGCTTTCTCAGTGCTTATAGAGCATTTTATGGTTTTAAACATTAAAATTGAAATCACAGTACATAGAAAATTTTGGCTGGAATTGTTCTATTTGTTGAAGTATTAAAAAGCTAAGTCCCACATTTTTGTAATAGAAATTGTTGCAAAACTGAGTCTCTCAAGCTGTTATAGTCTTGCAGGAGCTGTAATTCCATGTCTGTTTAATTCCGAGCTGGATTCAAAATTCTTGAATGAGGTAAGTTCTCTGAGGGGCAGGTAGCTGTTACTCAATTAAATTGTCAGGGGAAGACAGGTTGTAACAAATGGGGAAAAAAAAACTAAACCAAAATAAATCCAAATCACTGACAATTACTGCAAAGGACATCTGTCTTTGAATGGGGGAAAAAAGTTGCTAATTTGAGACACAAGCTTACTGTGATCATTTAGGTAATTACATTAAATTATGGCTAATGTAAGTAATTATAGTTATTTAGTTACGACATAATTCAGCATAGTTAGACTCAGCCATGAGATGTGTTTGGTGTCATGCCCGCAGAGAGGGAATGCACTCACACATAGCATTATCTACATCTTGTGTGAACCACTACATCCAAATCTGGCACAGAGTGCCAAGTGCTATTCACACAGCTAGGAACCTCATGGAATAACAAGGGTCTGAAATACAAAAAGGAAGCTATGTACCTTGCCTTCTAGCAAGGTTTGTCCTTGGAGTACTTTTTCTAACATTATGTCTGATAGCATTTAAAATTCCTACGCGAGGCTCTGCTTTTTATTCTTTCCTCCAAACTATTATGCCACAGCGTAATATTTCCCCTTATCAGGATATTTTTTCTAATAATTATTCAATGTTTTCATTTTCAATAACATAATTATATGGCTTTTTTTTCTAATTAGAGCTACTATTTCTCTTATCTGTCTAAACCAGAGAGGATTATTTTCTCCTTATTTCTGTGATGTGATGCCTCAATCAGAATTGCATTGCCTTTTTTGTTTCCCTGCCATATTATGTAGTAATCTAATTTATTCCCAGTTAAAAGATTCAGGACTCTTTTGGGATCAGTGCCTTTCAGGTTCTTCTCACCCAGAGGCTAATAGTTAAATTATTTTTCTCACATGTATAAAAATCTAATCCTACAGAGAGACTTACATAATTACTTGTTTTTATTCTTTGTGAGTATTCTTATTGGAGCAGATAGGTCTATTCAGAGTACCTAAGAACATACCTGTGATATCAGGCTTTTATAAAAATGAATCTTGATTAAAAGTAAAAATGATGTCATAATATCAGCTTCTAAGTCTCTTAATGATTTGGTGAACAGGTATTCATATTTTATCTTAGTTAAATATATCAATAATTTCTGAATAAAACCGAAATGAATGTTGAATTTGATATGTATTGCTCTCAAGGCATTTTTATTTTTTTTAAATGCGAATGTAAATTTAGAGTTGTAACAAAAATTCTGCTTGCTTTTTTAAGGAAGTTAAAATAATTTTTTCCCTCTTCATGTATTATTTAAAACAGCCAGATGCTTTGGGTATTCTGGTTGCCTTTGGAAGGAAACTAACATTTCCAATTTAGGTTTATAATTTAAACTGAAATATCTAGGTCTCTCATAGTTAGTGTACTTTATTGCTTTCTGTCTGATTAAACACATTAGACTGAATTATCTTTACAACTCCCCAGTCTGGGTTTCTCTAATATTCTAGACTACTTTGTTGAGATATATTGTCTTCTATGTCTCTTACAACTGTAATTTCTTAACAGCTTGGGAAAGTTTAGTATTTTGGCCCCATTTCTTTTTTGATTCTTTTCTTGCTAAAATCTTCTGATATGCACTGGCTCATCCACAGTTATTGGATTCAAAGCAGGATTTAATATCTGTGGCCCTTGTTACACAATGGAACTGAATTTGTTCTAGCAATAGTGCCCCTCTTCTCTAAATCTCTGAGTTTATGTAAAACTCTGATTTATAAAGAAGTGTGTCTGCTTGAATCCTGATTCAACCACTCATCATTTGCATAGTTCTTTGGAATGTCTCAGCTTTTACTTCTTGAAACACTTTGGATGACCAGGTGAAGAATGTGACAACAGGAAATTGAACAAGTTAGGTAGGTGGTCCTGAATCCAGAGATTTTATCTCCACTAATATTATGAAAAGTCAGTGTAATATATACAGATTAAATCTCTTTCTGCTGACTTGTTAGCTGGATTTTTAATTCTACCAACACTGCCTATGGAAGGAAACAAATTTTTCATCTTCTATTCTCTTTGGAATACCTCAGTCAAGTGAGAGTTCTCTTTCAAACATTCATATTTTTCCACCGTGCTTATCTGAGTTCACACTAGAGAGTCAGTGATAGATTTTCTAGGAAGTCAGGGTACCAGGTAAGACCAGGTCTTACTCCCCAGTGTGGTAAGAGGATTTATGACTATGGCAAGAAAGACAAAACTACACCTACTGTGTCAGTGTATCTGCTAACCAGCAGTAGCCTAAGGAAGAGTACCTGAAGAAAGCATTCGATATTTTCCAGAATATTCTTTCCACTTCTGCTTGTTCATGACAGATGGACTTAGGGATTGAGGAGTGTCTTTGCATTTAATGGTTCTTGGCAATTTTTTCCCCCATGATGTTGTCCTGTTAGTTTTGAGCCTACCTAGACTTTTGGCATTGATGACCCTCAGTAGCAGTGAATTCAATACCATGGGGTCAAACAGAGGAGATAAAGGAAGGTGGTTTATTTCTTCTCACAACTCCAGTCTAAACAAGCTCTTCCCTTGACAGAACTCTTCGTTTTCTCTCTAGGAGGTTAGCACCTCATCTTTTGGTATGATTTTAACATTCAGTTCTACTGCTGTCTTTGCTATAAACACACCCACACTCTCACACCTCACTTCCTCAAGGACTATTCACACAAAACTTGCCATGATTTGGTGGCCAACATTCAATTTCAATTAGCTCTGTCTGTCCAAATCTTTTCATATCAGATTGCAAGCCTTGGTCTCTCAGCTGCTGCATGAATTCTCCTGGGCAGCTAAAGGAGAAATGAGCCAACAGCTGGCCCCGCCCTGTCAGAGACCAGGTTATGTTGCTATGATTCAAAGCCAATTGCTTCCTTCCCAGTGCAAAACTGTGAGCAGACAGACTGAAAGTGAAATTTGTTTTTTATTATTTCAAAAATAGCAATGTATGGGTGTTTTAGGTCAGACTGGCTTGGACTGAGCTGCCCAATTTTAGACACTTAATCTAGGACCGTTCTCACTGGCCTCTCCCTGGTCAGCAGAGTTAGTTAATCTGCTCAAAGGAAATCTAGACCTCCTCTATTTAGGCTTCTTTTCCAAATTATTCTGTAGAAGCTTGCCTTTTCTTACTGAATATAAAGAGAGTGTGAGGAAACTGGAAAACTAACTCAAACATTAAAATCCATTATGTAAAATTAGGCATAAATAAGTATAGGCAAAGGAGGACGTGAGTTGTTGAGCATGGCAGAGTATGGGGAGCTTTCAAATGCATTATTTATCTGGTCTAGGTTGCTAGTTATGGGATGTAAGTCTAGTAGTACAGTAATGACTGAAGCTGGCTCTGAGCTTTTTATGTACTAGATCATGACATGTTGTCTGAAGTCCTTCATCTGGTTCTGCTATGCAGTCCAGAGGGGGATCCGTCTTGTTAGCATACATTTGAAATATTTTAATCATGTATAACTTTGTTCTCTATTCCCAGCAAAACATAATGTACTCTTCATTCCTGCACTTGTAAGACCAAAACTTCTTTGAAAGCAGAGCCCTCCTTGTTTGCTGCTGTCATACTTTAATATTCTAATCACAATTCTGCCTCCTTTATCCTTTTAATAATTCATTATAATGTAATTTATAGGTGGTAGCAAAAAAATGAGATCATAGAACAATGACAATTTAGTAAGTTAAAGTTTAATTACTATTATTTCACTGTACATTAAGTCTACTGAAAGAGCAGTATACTGGATTGATTGTTCTCTATTAATCTGTGTAGGAGAAAAAGTTTAGGCAAGTACATTTGAGCCTTGTTCTGACTTTCAACATTATAGCATAAATTAGCTGTACTGTGTGATGCTGCAGATGGTATATATGCTATTTTTGTTGTCACAGTTTTTTGCTCTTTAGCTTTAGTTTTCTTGTTGCCCTTTATAATCACTGGGCAATTGATATGAAAAAAGTAAAACACTCAAGCCCACAGAGAGAGTTTTTAAATAGGATATATTTTTACAAGGATGAGCTGATTAAAGGCACTGAGAAGTAAAACTTTAAAATGAGGTGCATACCTCAAATCTAGAAGGCAATAATTCTGCAGTTGCCTGGTGATTTTGGCAGGAGAAGACATGGAACTTATTCCTTTGTTAATTATACCTTTTCTCTAAATAGCCAAAAACTTGACTCTGTTCATCTATGAGTGTCCCACTGAAAAAGCTCTCTGGTCAAGAGAGACAGTAGTTGGAAAACAGACAAGAATTGCCTTGTAATTCTGTGATATAAGAAAATGTAGTACATAAACAATATGACTCAAAAGCTATCAGCACCAAGATATGCATTATTTCAGTTTCTGTATAAAGTTATGCAAACCATTATTTTTGTGTTTTTAAGGCCTCTGCACTTTCTACTTATTGCTGTACTACTTCTATTTGGTGTTTCTGGTCACTGATATGGCCAGATGAAAATCTGCCTGATGGATAAGGACCTGAAGGTGCTGGTTGACAGCCAGCTGAACATAAGCCAGCATGTGCCCAGGTAGACAGGAAAGCCAATGGCATGCTGGCCTGTGTCAGCAATAGCGTGGCCAGCAGCACCAGGAGAGTAATTGCCCCTCCCTACTGGTCACTGGTGATGCTGCACTTGAGTCCTGTGTCCTGTTCAGCTCACTGCAAGGACAGTGAGGTGCTGGAGTGAGTCCCGAAAAGGGCAGTGAAACTGGTGAAGGGTTTGGAGCACAAATCTTATGAGGAGTGACTGAGGGAGTTGGGGGTGATTAGCCTGGAGAAAAGGAGGTTCAGGGGAGATCTTATGTGTTTTGGGCAGAAAAAGCACCACGCTTAGTTTGTGCAAAGATATACAGAGAGTGTCCACTCCTTTAAGGATCTGGTTAAGGATTTTTTCAATGGATAAAAAGGGCTAGAATGAAAAAGAGAAAGTTAGCTACTGGAGCCAGTGGGGTCTCATCATTCGGTACTATAAGCAATGGGAATTTCAGATTTTACCCACTGGGGAAAGGATGGTGTGTGTCCTGAAAACCAGACATCGGGGTACAGGCATGAAAGAGGTGAGTGATTGGCTCAGTGCCAGTGGCTGGATCAGGACTGCAGACCACAGCCCTTGTGCCTGGGGGTGAGTGCCTGTACCTGCCCCAAACAGTGTGTCTGGGGGGTGTGTGTGTGTGTATTTCCCCAGAAACCCCGACCTGGACCAGATGGAGAGTAGAGGGGCCTCGGATCTGGGCAGGGGTATCACATAGGTGGGAGAGTCTGTGCTGGTATTTTGGGGGGACTTGCCATTGTGGGGTGCCTGTGGGACTAGTGTGTGAGTTCTGTGTGTGTAGTGAGTGCCCAGGGACCAGCCTGTGAGGCAGGGAGCCATGGGATCAATAAAGGGGCCCAGGCTCTGGACAGGGCTGTTGGGCAGGCAGAGGGGGCATGCTGGTGCTCAGGGGACTGTCAGTGTGTGTGTGCTTGTGAACCCAGGGAGCGCGGGGTGCGTGCTGCACTCGTGACCTTCTGCCTCTGCCAGCCCAAGAGGAGGAGGGGACGTGTCCCTGTGTGCCTGTGTCTGGTGTGAGTCCTGGATGTGGGGGGTGCTGGAGGCCATACCTTGTCTGCGGCTCTCTGTGTGACCAGCTGTGTCTGAGTCTTCTGTCTGTGCTCAGCTTCACTCTTGGCTGAACCTGCAAAGGGGGACAGCAGGAAACACAGTCTTTAGCCTGGCAAGACCCCAGGTTTCTGGGATACTGGGCTGGGTTCCAGCAGCCAGGCAGTGGGGTCTTGAGCCAGAGTGGCTGGAGGAGGTGACCACTCTTAACTTCCCTTAACGTTACAAGGCTGGCCCTTGTGCTTGTATAGCATAAGCCAATTCTTTTGAGTGCAGATGGGCAGAAGCTGTACGGAGACATTGGTCTTTCTCAGCCAGGTCTCCTCTTCTGGGCTTAGCAGCAATAAAGATAGGAGCTGAGGTTTGGGCCAACTTTGTTTCTGTCTGATCATTATGCCCTTTTGCTTTACGTAGGGCCTTCCAGACAACCTCCCAGAAGCAAAAGGAAGAGTGCTCTTATTTCCCAGTAGAGATGAGTTAAAAACTGTCTGGAACTAATATTTATGAGCTTCATCTCTGGGGTGGTCAGCTGATAGTGTGATCTGATTTTTTGGCCAGCAGCATTCACAGAGAACGTCTGTGAAAAGGCTTTGGGGGCTGGTCTTGGTCTGCTGTCCACACTTCAGTCACCCCTGCTCTGCTACCTTAGGAGTAGGAACTATTATGTCCCAACTAGAGGACTCACGAGGAATGGATCTGTCAAAACATTAGCTTTAAGAACTAAGATTCTTTTAATCTTTGAACACCCAGTTGCTGCTAGAGACACGTTTCTGTTGTCTCTTGCTTTGTGCAAGTGTTAGGACACTGGACTTTTTTCCAATAAACTGCATGAAGAACAATGTTTTCTTTTTTAAAATTTTGTTTTTCATAAAATTAATTACCATCTCCTTAAACTGCTTTATATCCAGGACCTGGGTGAGAACATGCTACAGCTGGAAATCTGAAAAAGGTCATTTAGCTGAAACATCTGTTGACAGGTGTTTGGAGATTTTTTGGTGATACTTAACATATAACAAATAAGATGCCACCTTATCATATGAAAGTGCCAGATGTGAAAGTGCATAGAGAAATGAGAAACAAAGTTGTAGTAAGTGGATCATCTCTTTGTCAGAGAGTAAATTAAGTGTTAAGATCTTTTTCAGACTGCTCAAGGTGTATGTTCTTTGTTTCCTTCGGGATGATTCAAGGAAATTCATGTCTTCAAAACAGCATTTATAATTGCACCTTAACTGAAAGATACTTACAGTATGCCAAATTGTTCTCTGAAAAGAAAAAAGCAGTAGTAAAAGGAAAAAAATAAAGGAAAAGAAGAAAAAAAGAAATATTATAGGAGAGCAAGCAACTTAGAAGCCTTTGGCTTTCTGTCAATGAGAGGGGATTAAACTTGCATCAAGGAATTAACACATTGATAAGGCACACTGTACAGCTGAATCCTAAAGAATATATTAATAGTACAGAAAAAAAAATCCAGTTATAATTCCCAGTGATCTGCACAATTAAGGCAACAACATTTATGCATTTTCTCCTGTGCTGGCAGAGAATGCTGCATGAGTTGCTTCATTAGTATGCATTATTGTATGAACTGATTCCCTTGTGTAGCTGTAGACTGTCACTGGCAGCCACAGGAGGTCTAGGAAATTATACAAGTATGGGTAACAGAATGATTTTTAATTAAATGTGGCAAATAAAAAGAAATCTAGTTTCTTTTGGAAGTAATATCATTCTATTGATAATGCAATGACAGTTTAATTCAAATTTCAAAATATTTTGCCTAGTAATTAATATTTTCAATCTGCTGAAATATCTATGTAGATGTATTTAGTTCTATCTGAATTTTTATTTTTAGAGGTTCATTTTCTTATGAACCAAAAAGCCTTTGATTTCACAATATTTATTATACTTCTGTGTGAACTTTCTTGAGAACTGCATGTCCTGTGTGTGCGTGTATCTATTTATTCTGCTACTAATATCATCCTTCCTGAGTTAGTCTTCTAGTTCATTCCTGTGGTAGTTGTTTCTGAGAATTTGTTAACAAATATAAATATGAATCATCTAGAAAAGAACAAGAATCCATATGGCATGTAAGATTTGGAGTAACAATCCTTGCAGGCATATTTTAGCACTTTACACTGTTATGATGTGCTGACTGCTACTTTTAATCAGCATTTCAGAACTTTTCTAACCTAAGCCAGGGTGAAGTTCATGTTTTAAACCCCTGCTCTTAGGACTTTTGTTTAGGTATGCATACATAATTATGTAAATATATATATATTTATCTACACATAAGTATGCATATATATATACATATATGTATCTGTATATCTTTAGTGAAGGGAAAGAATTTTAAAGGACTGCCTTATTCTTATTCAAATTCACTATGCAACTTAACTTTTGTCATTATGTTTCAGCAGGAGAAGCCATAAGGTCTCAGAGTGACTTCTTTGCAATTTAAAATTAATCACGTACCTTAAAGAGCTGAGGTATAATCATACCTTTGACTTTTCTGCTTTCATCACATTGATTTTTCAGATAGAAATTGATTATGTAAATCAAGTATTTCAGCTTATTAGTTCATATCTGTATTTTTCTTTAATTACTCCTCACAACATTTAAAGGAACATTTTATGAATCTGCAGTGAAAACTGTACCTTCATCATTTTAATTTTCCACACAATCAGCGTTGCTGAAACACAGTAATGCACCACTTCCTATGACTAATTTTTCACAGGGAAATGTGTCCTACTGTGGTTTTGCATCTACACACTACAGCAGATAAAACCAATGTCAAGAATTCCACTACAGTGTGTTCTGTCGATTGGTATCTGTCAATCTGTCAGCTGAAACTTGAAACATGACTGAATGTGCTCCGTGGTGTGGATCTGTAAAACACATTAGCAATAGTTTACATTCAGTATTTGCAGCACTCTCAGTCATTGCAGTGTGTGTTGTTGAATGCGTATTAAGAATAATGTGTTATGCTCAGCTAACTTTTAACATACTGGTTGACGCTTTCCCCACCCCAAAACACTTTCTAAAAGCAGCTGCCTTTTCTTTGTTTGACACAATATAAAATAGAAAATGCCACAACCTGTCTCTACAAAATGTTACAGCTTTGATTTAGGGTCTCAAAAGCTACACGCTCTCTGTGTTGCTCAGGGAGTTTGTAATAAGAATACCCAGCCTTTAGCAGGAGATTGTCACCTTAATTTATTACCATCTGAAGACTGCATGGTAGTTTATGCAAATTGAGTCAGTGGCTTCAATCCTGCTCCCAGGAGACAGATACCCACATCATAAAACTGCTTCCACAGTTTGTTACTGGGTGTGTTTGATGACCTTCTTCCATGTACAGAGTGTAGAAAAATTATATTCTGTGAGCAGTTCTGAAAGTGAATGGCTTCAACACCCTCCTGGAAGTGGTCCCATCAAAGTGGATTTGAGGCACGTTTAAGAAAAACATGGGAAGTGTTCATTCCCCTGTACTTGTCTGACCCCCTTCAGGGGTGGGTAGTCATTTTGTTTTCTGCAGCTGACGATCCACACTTTTAAGAACATCTATTTTGATAAGAAAAAAGAAGACACTGACAATGTTCTCGAGTGCTTAGATGCTCATTGTCCATGCTTCTCAATCCCTCACTCTTCTGTGGACTCCCTTGGCCACCTTTGTCTGGGTCAAATCTGCTTTTGGGAAGGTGGGGAGCTGGGCTAGTCCTGAGCAGAAGGCATATGATCTCTCTGTTGCACACATCTGTGTGACCAGAAATCAAACTGTAGTGGTTAAAAACAAAGAGCCATGGGCACTTCAATGACACTCCTCTAAATGAAACTTTCCTATTTCTCTGTAGTCTTTTACAGAAGCTGTAGCTGCTTTTTGCATGGGTACCATGTTCTAAGCTCCACAGAGGTTCTAAGATCCCTCAGTCTTCTTAGTGCCAATAAATATGATCATCAACCAGTGCGTTAGGATGAAACTGTAACAGCAGGTGCCTAATGCTTTGGAGACTTCTTCCCCTTCTCTCCCACCATGCTCTTTAGGTCACTCCAGAGCTGGGAATAAACTTGACTTCTCTGCCCAATGCTCACAATCTTGATACCTTGTTTTAACACTGAAATTTTGGCTGTTCTGCTTGGCTAATTTTAATTTTTCTATTCCCAACCTCCTGTCATTCCTTTATTTCTTGGCTCTGTTAATCTATTGTGCATTCCACCATGGAATTCCACAACACTGTAGAGTTTTTCTGGTAGGCTCAAATATGTCTTACTTGTAGCAGCTTTTTGTCTATGTTAAGTCCTCATTAATTTCTAGGCAGGTGACAGCTGTTATTAAGAAGGGATTTTTTCTCTTGTGCTATTTTGAGCATCAAATAATCACAGAATTACAGAATCATGGAGAGTTTGGGGTTGAAAAGGACCTAAAAATAATCTCGTTCCAAGCCCCCAACCATGGATCAGGACTCCTCCCATTAGACCACGTTGCTCCAAGTCCATCCAACTTTACTTTAAACACTTCCAGGGACGGGGAATCCACCACTTCTCTGGGCAACCTATTCCAGTGTTTCACTACCCTCACAGTAAAGGATTTCTTCCTACTATTTAATATAAATCTATCCTCTTTCAGTTTAAAGCCTCTCCTCCTTTCTTTGCATGCATTTTTAGAAAGACCCCACTCTCTTGTAGCTCCTCGAATCAGTGGAAGGAGCTGTAAAGTTTCCTCAGGGCCTTCTCACCTCCAAGCTGAATAACCCCATCTCTCTCAGCCTGTCTTCATAGGAGACATGTTCCAGTCCTCTGGTTATCTTTGCAGTACTCCTCTTGGACCCAATGAGCCCATGTCCTTCTTCTGTTTGTGGCCCCAGTGTCCAGATTTCTTGCATCATCATGGTCTATTTGTAGCATTTTGTTGTATAGCTCCTACCTTAGATCCAAAAAATAGATATTCCTCTTATGTCCTCCAAAGTGCCAGACCCACTCATGTCTTGAGGGCACTTAGCACCATCTTCTCCTTGCAAAGCTTGGACATTCTATCCTTATATTGGAAAGGAAAAAGAAGTAATCAATCTGTCCTATTACAACCTAGTGATTACCTCACTCATCCCAGAAATGGGAGAGCTGGCTTTTGTTGCTGTGACTGTCTGAAGAGTCTCCTCAGTGGAATAGTTCCTTTCTGCAGGTTTTAAGCTCAGTTGCAAAGGAACTTTCCCCCACTTTGTGCTTGAGTGGTCTAATTAGGCAAAATAGCATTCTTTGTTATACTTCTTACTTAAGGATTTCCCTGACCTGCAGGACTCCATCTTAATGCTCTGGTTTATAGTAAAAGTAATTATGCAATACTTGCTAGACTGTAGTTCAAAATGCAGTGCTCTTTGAAACACACTGACTTAAAAACAATGAAAAGGCTCCAGTTCTTGGTGATGTAGGTGTATCATTTGCTGTGTTCAGGTTTGAAACTTAGCCCAGTGGGACTGATTGATTTTGTGATATGAATCTTCCCCAACTAAATGACCAAAGAAGACGTTATATTGACCGCCAAAGTGTGAGTTTTTAGTTTTGTGAATTATATTCTGAATGAGAAATAGGGATAAAAATTGAGTAGCAATGTCCAAAAGCTGTAGCAATTTATGTAGAAATACACTATGAATGACCATAACCAGTGAAAGTGTATGTAATGTTTGTGAACTGTCTTTAACTACTATTTAGTTCAGAGTTTTAATACTTATTTTAAAAACCAGACCATATTCTCTTATTTTAAACCAACTCCATTTTTACCCTTCAGGCCTAAGGAAAACATCTTCAACAGCTCATAACGTACACAATGAAAGAAAAATAGCATTTGGAGTGGTAAGCAGATTGTGGTTGTGATAAGTCTGGTTCTGGATATAATTCATGACATTTCTCTGGCCACAAGATGAGAAGTGTCCTATGAAGTCTCTGTGGGAATGAGTTGATTACTCTCTAGCTTACTTATTAACTTCAAGAAAAAGATGTTGTAATTTCCTGCTTCTGGGGATCAGTCTGAGATCCAGTAATTCAATAAATACTTATATATACTGTATAGAATTTCACTAGGACATTGAATCAAGTTAGATCTTGCGGGAAAAATGTCTGTAAAAGTGTAACATGGTAGATTCTTCCTGTGACACTGGAACTGTGTTGTTTCCACTTCTCTTAGTTTTCTAACTGTGATGAGCCATCATCTGTCATGCTGTCCTTGCTGAGTGTCTACCAATGTTCCTCAGTTTTTAATGAATGTATAGCTAACCTGAGAGGTACCTATCAGGCTCTAATACTTATTTTTTTGGTTTACATAAATTTACTGATATTGGCCTTGGGTCTATTTGATTTATCTAAGTCTGCCTCAGCAGACAGATTGACCATTTGAGCACATTCACTCCAAAAATGACCTCATCCCTTGGGAAAATATTGAGGCACAATTAGTGCTGTAAATGGGATGGGGGGAATGGTGGAAAGAGCTCTGCAAGTTCCATGAAAAATGGTAACAAGGCTACATAAACATGGTCATGTAACCTTGAGAAGTACAATATGTTAAAGAAGTTAGAAGTAATGTGTTTTCAACAGCTTAGCTTCATGTACATAAGGAGACTTTCTAAATTTAGTAGGGTAGAGATGAAACAGGCATGTTCAGGCTTGCAGGAATTTCGTATTTATTGCTTTGCTACTAGTAAGCTTCATGTACCTTCTTCAACTTTTTGGGGGGATAATTATATCCCCTCATTAAATGGAGTCACAGAATGATTGAGGTCAAAAGGGATCTCTACAGGTCATGTGGTTCAACCCATCTGCTCAAGCAGGGCCACCTAGCATCAGTAGCCCAAGGCCATGTCCAGACAGATATTGAAGATCTCTAATGATGGAGACTCCTCGACCTCCCTGGGTAATCTCTTGGAGTGCCTGCCTGTTACCTTCTCTGAGTTTACTATCTGTGATAACACAATATGCCTTTTTTTTCCCTGCTTGCTGCACTGCACTCTGGTTAAGCTATTTGTACTGGAACTTTTAAAAAACTGTTCAAAATCAGATGGTAGTTAGGACATATCTATGAATATGTGACTTGCAATGAAACAGGGAAACTACAGGAGTGAGAGATGATACATATGGAGACATCAGCCAGATAAAACTTGAATGTGCAAAGTTTAAATTTTTGTGCTACTTCTGAGAAATGTGACATCTGACTCTTATTAGGCTGTTTCTAAACCACTAGCTCCTTTCTTTGACTAGTTAGGAACATACCCTTGTCAATTATCTTTTTTTTTTTTTCCTATTTCTATTCTTCATGCCCTACTGCAGTTTTCAGTTTTTTAGAAAAGCTCTGTTATCTCTCCCACTGTGGTAGTATCAAAGGCTTATTTGCAAATTGTATTGCCACTTTGTCAGTTAAGTAACACCACTTCAGAGTTATCTTAACACTAAGTGCTGGTGAAATTCGATGCACGTACCTTTAGGTCCTTAGCTTTTAATTAACAGCCTATTTCAAATTGTTCTGCCTTTCTTGCAGGTGAATTGTATTGTGGCTTGTTCAGTCAGTCATTAAGAGGTTCTGGATTATTAAACTCTTCTTGTTTCTCACTTTATGAGATGTTGGATTTTGTGGCTGGGAGGGCAAATGACAGATGGGTTTAACTCAGTTTAAATCATAACATCACATAAGTTACTACATATATCCAATATGTTATCTTTCCTGGTTATATCACTTCCTTGATGACCATTTTTGTTATCTCATAAGTCTGTCTGATTTTTTCCAACACTGTAAGCCAGCTACCTTTAAAAGATATATTGATCCATTACACTAACTAGTTTGAACAAATCACACTAACCTTAACAATATTGTAATTTTCTCATGCATTTATCCATTACCAGTCTTAGGAACCCTGTAAACCCTATCCTCAATCCATATCCATGGAGTGATTTTTCCTTTTTATGTTTTAAATAACAGAAAATAATCCCTCCTACAAAACATATGCAAAGAAAAGAAAAATTGTTTTTATACATGCTTCATAAATGAAGTCAGATTCTATCTGCCTTCTTCATACCAGTGGATCTTTGCAAGCATCATTGTCAGCAGTGTTTTGCTTTGTTTTCAATAGTTATAACTCCCTGTCACAATAGTTAACCTCTTCTTCACAAAACTAGATAGATTACTAAGAAAAAAATCTTTTTTCTTCAGGAAACTTACTTTGTTTAATTGCTAAAAGATATTTGCTGACTTATAAACCTTGGGTGAAGGTATAAATATAACATTACTGTATGACTCTGAACTTCATGTTTTCTTAATGAGCCACCAATTTTATTATCCTTTCATCAAATGCCTCTCTGGAAGTTGTTGCCATCACTCTTTCCCATGGCTAGTATTTTGAACTGGAAAAAGGGGAAAGAAATGTCTTAAGAAAATGAAGACTCTGGACAGATTTTTATTTGGTAGGATGTCCACAGATATGTTATTCCTGTCCTTTCATATGGCTATCTCCAGGCACTGGCGATACCATGTAGTTATCAGAACAATGATTACATTTGGTAATGCCAAATTTTAATGATGCCAAATGTATACAGTTGAAGAGTAAGAAATGTGAGTTTATGAGCTATACAGTAGGGTGGTAGGGTTTGAATTTGTAACAAGATGCTAGAAAAGCAGAAATCTCCTTTCTGACTCAGTCTAATATGTAGTCAGGGGGCCATTAGCAGGGGTAGAAGATGAGTTGTAGTGTTACTGAGTAGTAAAGGAAGATATGACAGAGGAAAGAGGGCTCCTGTCAAAAGAAAAAGGAGGAACTATGCTCTGGAAAAAGCTTACATGAAGACTTATATTTCAATCATTTAAGTTAGCCATAAGGCAAAACACAGGAACTCTGTGAAGTTTTGGTTAATTTCTATGTCAGAAACAGTGTTGAAGTAATATCTGCTTAGAACTACGCAGAAAGTGTGTAGCTTAGTAGGAAAGAAGTTTATGTTTTTGGCCTAAAGCATGTAAAACAATCAAACACATCAACATGGCATGCAGCAGTGCCTATGGACTAATATTTGAAGATCCACTTGCACAGAAATTTGCAGAACACATTCACAGTCCAGTGGACAGATGAGCAAGCAAACAGCCCTGCACCTCATTGTACAGATTTTTAACATATTAGGTTTTTTGTTGTTTGTTTGTTTGTTTGGTTTGTTTTGTTGTGTTTTGTTTTGTTTTGTTTTTTCATTCAGCACATGGGCAAATTCTGTATAATATTCTCTTGGACATTGAAAAAAAATAAGCTAGTTACTGAAATTTATCTGACCTTAATAAATACATGGATGACAATTTCTTTTTGTGGTCTTTCTCATCAACTCACAGAGAAACAAAACTCTGTATAGCAAGTACAGTACTAAAACACGGGCATCTAATGATAACATTAGGGTGATCCTGTAGAATGAGCAAATGGGGTCATCTCCATGCTAAAAGGCTAGCACTATCTTAGAATCCCACTAATTAAAAGTTGTTTTTCCATACAGAGATATCTGCAGAAATATCCTTTCAGGGACATTTGGCTAAAACTGTGTAAAGTCTGTGGAAAATGTTAACTGAATCAGAAAAAAAAAGTGACAGATTTAACATAGAAGTTTCTGCTTTGAGTAGAATTAGGCGTGTACTCAACTATCCAGGTCCCAGAGGATTTTGCAGAATATTTCAGCTGTCTGTAGCTTGCATAGCTGCCAGCTGCTGCAGAGATCAAAAGTTGGAAAGGAAGGACAATATGTAGATGTGCCATGCTAGACTTTGTGGTCTTAAAATCTACAGCGATGCATCAGTATATGTTTATAATTTGTCGCAGATGGACCAACGAATTACTGGCTGAGTGCTGTTAAATTTATAAAAATTAGTATTAATTTTACTCAGACCCACCATTCCTAAATTTTAGAATAAATAATTCCTAATATTAATGTACTTTATATATGAATTAATATATAATTATATAGATTATATAGATTTAAAAAAAAATCTTAAAAATGGAAGCTTTCAGAAACTTCTGATATTTTTGACAATATCTCAAATGCCTAAGAGATGTTTTTTACTCAAATGAAATAGCCTAGGTAATTTACCAAAGTGAAAGATCTATATAAATCATGCCTTTCAAAGTGAGGAAAAATTATGTGTCCTACTCAACCCAGTCTTTCTGTAGACAATGGGGAACAAATCTGCAGTAATGAACAGTTCCTCATAGTTCAGTTTGTTTTTCAAAGAGAAAAATTGATGTTAATGTAAGTACTGATGAAGTTCATGAAATGCATTTTGAAACTCTCTTGCACTACTGTAATTTGATCTTCTGGCACATCTGCTGAAGACCTGATGTATCCAAATATAACTGAGTCAAGGTCTGAGAAAAATGGATATTGAAAGAATCAATAAAATTTCTACAAGTGGTTCTTTAGGTCTACCAGAAACAAATGGATATGCCTGATTTTATGGCTTTGTGGTGAAGTATTTTGGAAAAGCACAATTTAAATACATGTACTGTCAAAGGATTGTGTAATAGTAAGGTATGTGCACTTTGAAGTAGAGGGAAGTTTGCAAAGGTATTGTTAAAATGCAGACCACGCAAACAAGGTTGTTTTGAGATGATTTTGCAGGGAGATGAGTGTTTGCATGGTCAAATAATGTTTTTATTTTAATCAATTGGTGCACCTCGAAGTAGAGATGCTTTTGTGCAGAAGTTCTTCACCCAGTAACCTATTTTTCCATTCTGAATAAAACATGTTGCCTCTGCATGAATCCTACCTAGTTTATTACAGCTGGAACAGCATTAAGCCAAGGAAATATCCATAAAGAACTGCACTAGAAATACAACTTATGAGTGTTGACTTCCCTTTTTGCTTCCAAGAGACACATTCTGAGAATAGTATCAGGTTAAATCAGATCTTTGAGTGTATTCTCAAATTCAGGGGATCTGCTATTTTAAACAATTGTTATTGTTTGCATATTCATCTATCTGTATTTTTGATCTCCGTTTCTTTAAAATAAAAACAACTTAAAAAGAAGTTCTGTCAAGTTTTTGCTGTGTTTGCTACTAATTCTATGTGTGGAGTTTTTCTCATGTTATGATGTCATTTCCTCCAGGAAAACAAGTGCTGGTCACTATCCTTCTCTGGTGAAGCATGTGATTCATTCTGGTATTTTCTGCTACCTTGATAGCTGAGGGGAAGGTTTTGATTACATTTCGATTAGTCACTGGGTTTGTTATTATCACTGTGCTCATTTCTGTCTCACCAGGAAAGAACTCTGATGTATTTAGATATCTATGGGCAAGGACTGAACAGATTATATACTGACTTTAGCAGATGAGTAATAATCAGTTGCAATCTAATATATGATGGACAGCTTTGCTACTATAAATACAAAGTGTCCCCCTCTGCTACCAGTTAGTCTGATGGCTATTTTAAGCTTGAACATTGCAAGCCATTCCTTCTGTTGTAGGTGCTGTTTCACTGAACTTGTCTCAATATTGTAGATGTATGGAACTGTTATTCAGTTATTTTTATGCAGAAGATTTTGAGGGAGGAAGAGAAGGTGAGAAAAGACTCAAATTTTTCAGGAAAAACAGGTGCGTGTTCTGTAAAACAGGTTACTACTGAAATAGCCTCTAAACAAAAAATTCACTCTTCCTTCCTGATCAATTTTCACAGGAGAAAAGAAAAGCACTTGAAATGGCACATTTAAACTCTGTAACCAAATGGGAAGAAATCTGATCAGATGCTTCCTTGAAAGTGTGTTGTAACCTGCTGTTTACCTACAAGCTGGGGATGGAGCGGCCCTGCTTGTTTAGTCATGTCACATTGTTCTGCAAAGACTTTATGAAACCATAGCTCTCAAAAGAAATTTGTTTTGAAGGATACATATTTTGGCATCACAATTGATCAGATTTTGCATTATGTTTGAGGATTGTTCTCTTGTTTTTTAAAATCTTATACTGTGCTAATGTTTCCTCTATTTTTCCTCTACGAGGTCTTTGTCTCAGCCCTCAGTGCATTTTTAACTGTTAACAGGATGATAAGCTATGTGTGTTCTTGGACATATAATCAGGAACCACAGAGTTATACATCAATCAAATGTGCCAATTGTACACATATGTTCCTGGTGACATTTCATCCTTGATTATAGTTGGGAAAGGAAATAAGAGGAAAAAAATCTCATTTGGCCCTTAGCTCTTCTCCAACAGAAATTGGACAGACATGGATCTGGAAAGATTTTGTTGAAAACTATTGCCAGATGCTCAGTGAGGAAAATAATAAGAATTTTGAAATATTTTCTTTAATTATCAAAGCCCTTTGTTGACTAGATTCCACACCTGGTTTATAGAGATTTTCCAAGGCAACATCTTTGGGAAAGAGCTCTTTGGCTCTGGCTTTCTCGCTTCAAGCCTTTATGCTTTGGCCTCCAGGGCCTGGTGTCTCCTTCTGTCTCTGAGAGGTGGATTTCACTTGCCTCCTTATAATTCCTGTTCAGCTCCTCATGTAGGCTTCTATTGCCCTACATCTCTCTGCTATCTCCTTTATGCCAGTGGTCACAGTAAACAGATTCCTTTGCTTTATTACAGTGATTCAGAAGTTTCATACCTGTATGACTTTGCTGGATTAGATGCCCCCTGGGACAAAGTTCCTGATCTGAGGAGTTTTGATATGAAGATGATAGGTGTGTTATGAACACCTCAGCTAGAGAGCAGGAAAGATCTAAACTGGACAGGTGCAATGCAAATAAAAGATAAAGGGAGGGAAGCTGCTGTGGAAGAATGTACTACCAGGGCACACTTTCATCTGCCAAGCCATTTCTTTTCTACCTGTAAATTAGCAACATATCTGTAGGCTTTTTGATTCAAGTCAGTCTTAAATCCATACCTGCATCTTTTGTGTTTAGGCAGTACATTGAAGAAATAAGATATTATGCACTACGAATCAGTAATTTATTTATAGCTCATCTGATCAGAGGGCTATTAGGTCTTTGTTATATCAAAGTTATAAGAAAGAATTCAGGAAAAAAGTCTGAAATAAGATTTTAGGCCAATTTAGGTGAAAAAAGTTATTGCTGGTTTTTGTTTTAGATCAAAATATTTGAGTGCTTTTGGTAGGAATGGGATTTGTGTAAAAGTATCAAACTTTTACTCAGAAATTGATTTTTTCCCCCCCTATCTATTACTCATATGCACTGAATTTCAGTATTAATTTTATGTCCTGCTATATTGCTATCTTCAGGGAAAAACTAACATCCATTTGTTGATCAGTGATATACAGTCAGCACAAGGTGCATGGCTTCTGATTAAATAACAAGCATATTAGGATTTTTTTTTTAATGGGTGCTGACAGTAGCTGCTGCTGCTATCTGACAGTCACTTAAGGGCAGCTTGCTTGCTGCACTGGTAGACCAGCATTTCTCGATATGTATTTTCTGCCAACAGCCCAGAATTTTTTGAAAACTATGAAGAATCAGCTCTTTCCTCCATGGCTAAAAGTAAACAGTATGGAGGCTTTTTCCTCAGATTTGATATTGAGCTCTAGGTTGCACATTTATCCCAGCTCAGCTAAGTATCTTTGTTTGACAGGCTAAGGAGGAAGAAGGGAGGAAGTGAATCAGAGACAGAGCTTCAGAGGGCTTTCAGCTCTTATGTGTAAGCGAGTTGTTTCCTGGAAAATCTTTCTATCCTCCGTGGGTCAAAGAGGTTGTATCCAAGTTATCTGGAATGGTTACTGCTCCTACTTTATGTGCTACATGAAGTGAAGTGGGGCTAAAGACTGTTTCTGAGTCTCTGAACCAAAAGGCTTAAGACACAGGTGTTGTGACAGCGTGTCTGCACTGTGTCATTGAGTGTGGCACATGCATAGGCCAAGGCAGATCTGAGTGCAGGTTAAGAAAACTCACTTTCCAGCTGGGCTGCTAGCTCAGCCACAGCCCTTCACTGCTGTGCTTTTCCATCTTCCAGTTCTGGGAGGAGTTTTCCCAGGAGCCTGGCACTGCTGTTGGCACAGACTCCATGCTGCCATATAGACCTTATAGAGGATTTCTCTCTCACCACCAGAAAGTCAGCCATGAAGGGTGGCATGGACTCCTTTTTCTCCTTGTCTAAACCCATCTATATTCAAACATTTTATGGCAGTTTGCATTGCTGCCTCAGTAGCAGCTTGACCTCTCCAAGACGACATCCATTTGGTTTAATGATCTCTTGTGATACTAAGCCTTCATACAAAACTTTAAAACACACATTGCGTACTTAGCCAAAACTCACCCACAAGGATTTTTTTTCACTGTTTTTGGTTGGTTGCATCTTTATGTAGTGGTCAAAAGCAGAGAACAGAATGGTTAGTACAATTTCAAAAATGTACACAAATTCTGAATAACTGGTTTGCACAAATCCTTGGTTTACGCTTGTAAATGCTCAGATGCAGTTATAAGCCTTTGGAGAGAAGGTTGTGCCTGATGCAGTGCAAATGATTCTCCTGAGGCTTAGGAAAGGAATAGCTCTAGGATACTTCCATTAGTGTCAAAGGGCCATTTTATATCAGAGATTGATGTTTGGTCCAGCTTTATACTAGTTAGGTAAAATACCGTATATACAGGCCTCCATGGCAGATCTGGACTCTCTTTTGGTAGCCCAAAAGACCTGTTTAGATGAGGCTTCCTCTCCCAATTGATAAGACACAATTTTCTTAAAATGGACTCACTTCCATGAATGGATTTACTTCTGATACTTAATTTTTAAAATGGGGACTTCTTTTTTTTTTTTCAGGAGGCATATTTATGCCCTCAAAGAATAGTATTTCAAGGTTTACACCTATCTATTGTGTATTTCATCACTTCTGTTGGTCAAGAGGAATGATAAACTATGCATCTCTCATAATATGTATTGATCTTCCTGGACATAATTTAAACACCTATCGATACTCTTCTGGACTCCATATATGATAAAATGCTGTATCTTCTCTCCACTTGCAATTCTTATTGTGACATGAAATCCTATTACAGTTATTTTCATTCTATTTAGCAACAATTCAAAAATATCTATTTATTTTAACAGTTAATCAATTAATAGAAAATTACTGCACTGGATTTAGGTTGTTTTTGTGATGTTAACTTCATTTTTAATGTCCAAGCTCTCTTTTGTTTTGTGTAGTTTTCCTTTATTTCAACAGCAGAACTCAGTCTGTCTCTCTGGTACTGTTAGTTCAATGAAGAGACCACAATAAATTGTTGATAAAATTTGCTTTTCTGTGTGTGGAGTATCAATTATGATGGATTGACTATGACCTAGATTTTAATTGTAATGATGATCCCTTTTACTGTTTTAAACATCTAACCTTTAATTATCCCCCAGTTTTCTTTGCTATTTATTCAAAAATCGTGCCTAGATCACTACATTCATAACTGCATTATGTAAATAGTGTAAACAGCCACAACAGCAAAGGAGTCCTGATCTTCAGCTCTGCCCCAGAAGCTCCACAGATACTTAGTTTCCTTTATTGTTCTCTTCAGGATATTGTTCACTTGGATAGGTTTTCATTGTTTTGGAATGTTTTTTAACATAATTGATTGAAACACCTCTATGAATTGAATTTCCCATGTGGACTTTTTAAAGCC
Organism: Picathartes gymnocephalus; assembly: GCA_013390045.1. Lineage (NCBI taxonomy): Eukaryota > Metazoa > Chordata > Aves > Passeriformes > Picathartidae > Picathartes > Picathartes gymnocephalus. Next base: position 85,007 of record WEKY01008153.1, read on the forward strand.
TCTGGAACTTGATAAGCTTTTGTAACAAAAGAAGAAATGTTTTATGTGGCTTGAAATCCTCCTTGCATAAAGGAGCATTTCATCAGCCATGGTGTGCTCTGCTAAGCTCTGGCACAATGACACCTGAATCCCAGAGTCTAACTAGCTTTTTTTGTCCTTGCCTCAGGGTAACAGATTCAAGAAAGTTATTTTGTTGTTCAGCAAGGAAGATAGTGCTGAGCCAATGAATTAAAATAACATAAAAGTCCCTCTCTTCTTGGAGAGAACTTTGCATAAACTCTAAAGGGTTTGCCACTCTCTGTAGGACTCTTAGGAAATAGTTGTTTAAAAAAAACCTTGGAATAACTAGGAAACCTTCAATAATCTAAGTTGATATAAAAAAGTGGGGGAAGACAAAGGAGTGTTAATCACATCTCAAGTTAAATTGAAACAAAAACTCAGAAAGAAAAATGAGCTTAAGCTTCAAGCTTCAGGGCAAAAAAAGCTGCAGTCTTCTGGGGTTTAGTGTTTCCAGCAACAGTGACAAGCAACAGGTAAGGATGAGAGCAAAAATGCATGGAATGAGAGCATTTTCCACTACTCTCACTTTGAAATGTGCCCATTTCTGTGTCTGATCTGCAGCCATGAAGTGGAAGGTGTGCATATTTTAAGGCAGAAGGAAGAAATTGTAGTTATGTTCTTGCAAGGTCTGTGAACATTATGTTTTTATCTCCCCAGGAGTTAGATTTTTCTTAAACAGTCTCAACTGCTATAGCAAAACTCAATCAAAGTTTCCCCTCTTCTTTTTTTAAGACCTGAGACAACAGAGGAAAAGAAATTGAAAAGTCATGGGTGCAGGTTTATCTCATGTTTCCTTTATTTCAGGAACATGACACACTTGATAATTCTCTAAAATCAGGCTTCCTGTTCAAAGACTGAGAAGCGATGACAGAGCTGTGTGATGTGCAAACGTCACTGATGCATTAACTGGGATCCAAACATATTTTGACCAGTATCAGAAGAGAAACTGTAACTTAGTACAGTATGATAATGGGGTGAAACTTTTGAAAACTTTTGTAATGTTCTTCCACATCTTATGCACTAAATAGACTTGAATCCGTTCAATACACGATGGGTAGTCACATGGCTACACGTAGGATATCACTGCTCGCCAAGAAACAGAGCTCTCTCAGTACTAGCCAGCATGACAACTGACTTAGAGCACATTTCAGTGCTTGGAGTGTCATGAATAGAGCCATCCATCCATGGATGACCTGGGGGTGCTGATTGACAGCTGGGTGAACATGAGCCAGTGTGTGTGCCCAGATGGCCAAGGAGGCCAATGGCATCCTGGCCTGAGGAGGACTATAAGCCCATGGAACCAGGGTCAGCTGTGGACCCTTGGAGAGATGAATGCTAGGGCAAGAACCAACTCCTCAGTTGTGGTGACAGAAAAGGCCTCTCCTAGGATGCCCTGCATTCTTATGCAGAAGTACCCCAGTTTTACCTCCCCAATTGGTCCTCTGTCTCCGTGCCCCTTTTCTCCCCTGCAAGGTCAGGTTCCAGATTGTTCTCCCTTCCTCAGTTCCCCGTTGATCCATGTCCCCTAGCCACTCCTTCCCTATCCCCTCATTGGCCCACACACCCTGGCCCCTCCTGTATACCGCCCCTGAGCCCTCAGACCATTGGACCCTGATGCTCTCCCTGCCTCTTGCCTTCCTGGTATAAAACCCTTTGACCCTCCCAATTCTTGGTTCTTTGTCCATGGATCCCTCCGCATGTGGCTGCAATAAACCCTGTGGAACTCTATAGAAGAACCCTTCTCGCTTCTTTTCGCCGGAGGGTTTACGGAGCTATCAGGGGTGTGCGTGTTCGCCGGCTCGTGCGCCTGTGACGCTGAGCGGCTCTTTGCTGGAGACACTTTCAGAAGGTTGCGGCACCTTGCCAACAACCCGCCGCCGCAACACCGGCCTGTATCAGCAATTCTGTGGCTAGCAGGACCAGGGCAGCAATCTTCTCATCCTTCTGTAGTGTGAAGCATTCCCCCACCCTGTGAGGCACTGGTAAACCTGCACCTCAAGTCCCCTGTTCAGTTTTTGGCCCCGCACTACCAGAAATGTATTGAGGTGCTGGAGTGTGTTCAGAGAAGGGCAACAGAGCTAGTGAAGGGTCTGGAGCACAAATCCCATGAGGAGGTGCTAAGGGAGTTGGGATTGTTTAGCCCAGAGAAAAGGAGGCTCAGGGGAGATCATGTCACTCTACACAGTGTACTAGGTCTCTTTTTCCAACAAGTGACAGGATGATTCTTCACAGTGCGGATCATGAGACACTGAAACAGGTTGCCTGAGAAGTTGTGGATCCCTGGAATTGTCCAAGGCCAGGTTGGATGGGGCTTTGAACAAGGGGAAGATGTCCCTGCCCATGGCAATGGGGTTGGAAGTTCCAGCCCAAGTCATTCTATGTGTCTATGATTATATGACAAGAAGAAATGGCCTCAGGTTGTGCCAGAGAAGGTTTAGATCCGATATTAGAAAAGCTTTCTTCACCAGAAGTGTTATCAAACATTCGAACAGGCTGCCCAGTGAAGTGGTTGAGTCACCATCTCTGGTGGTATTAAAAAGGTATGCAGACATGGCCCTTCAGGACATGGTTTAGAGATGAACTTGACAGTGGTAAGTTTACAATTGAAGTCAATGATTTTAAGGGTGTTTTCTATATAAATGATTCTATGGTTCTTTATGTATGATCATGGATTTATTCAGATTTATTGCATACCTGAGATGTCAGGAAAAGTTGGAGTGAGTTTTTATTTCTGATATTTTTCTGTCTGTAATCATTAATAGAACTTGGGTTTCTTGTCAAGGAGAAAGGAAGGAATATTCCAGTGTGCAGGTGCTCCTCTGTTCAATTCATTGAAAGATAGCCAAAGGCTTGGGAAAAGCACTTATTTAAGCTGTCAGCAGAGAGTTTTAAAAGGTTTGCCTGCTTTAAAAGGATGCCTGCACCCCCACAGATGAGGGAGAGGAAAAGATCCAGACCAAATATTCAGCCAAGTATTTGTCTCATGCATTTTGAGATAGAGCTCTTCAAGCTGGTGGCTAAGTTGGTGCGAATGCTTCATCATGTCAGTTTGAGTCTTCATCCAGCTGCATAGTCTTTGCTGTAAGGTTTTCTTGTAGTGTTGAGGAGTAGCCAAGCATGTTTCCTTTGGACAACTGGCTTTGAATTGTTGTTTCTTAATCATTCAAATCCATTTGTATATTTTACAAAAAAAACCAAACCAAACCAAACCAAAACAAAAACAAACAAACAAACAAAAACCCAACAAAAAGCCCCCAAACAAACAAACAAACAAACACAACCCCCCCCACAAAAACAACAAAAAAAAAAACTCCCACAAAAAACCCAAATAACCAAACAAAAAAAACACACCAAAAACAACAACAACCCCAAAAAACCAAAAAACAACAAAACACAAAAACAACAAAACCCCAAAACTTCAGGGTATAAATTCAACTTGTTTACGCAACCCATTCTTCCCTAACCCTGAAAAACTGCAAAAAGTATAACCCAAAACAAAAGCAAGTAGGGTAAACGTTGAAAGCAGGGAGTCCTTTTTCAGGGCAGATGGTGTTCAGAGACATTTTCTGTGTTAAAAACTAGGAGCTCACGAGAAGATCCAGAGGATGATCGCCCACCATGCAGCAGGTATCCTCAAAGCACAGCAGCATTATCCTTTTCCTGTTTTACCACAAAGGACAAAAGCAATTTTTCAATTTATAGGTCTCACCCTACAATTTTAACTGAAACAGACAAAAATGTCTGTTCTGAGAATCATAGTGGATGCTTCAGGGTACTCTTTAGCTTCTGATTTAAACGCACACTTCATGCCATGAGTCCACTTTCTCCCCCTCCTATTACTTTTACCCACTCAGCACAAATTCTTGTGCAGAAAGAGAAGTCAATGATATCCTTGCTCATGAAGCTTCAAACAGTAAAACCTATTTTTTCTAGAGCTGTTCATATAGGGAGAGGAGAAAAGTTAACAAAAAATCATGCACAATATTTTTGGACGCATAATGCATATAAACTAAGAAAAATGCATATAAGCCAAAAGAAAAACAACATCAGCTATGTTCATGGAGTGTATAAATACAGTGCAGGATAAGAAGAATATTTTCTGCCTGGTCATGCAAGCAGTATGACATTGTGTGATGAAGTTCATTCTCCTGGTCTTGCCACCATTCAGCAGCAGTATATTGTTTCATTGCTTCAGTCAGTGGGTTACTCATCTTGTGAGGTAAGTTGTCTTTCATGCAAGAAATTGATTTCATATTTTGTGCATGTTTTATATATTTCCTTGTATAGCCTTCAGTTTGCTTTTGTAAAACTAATTTGTCTTGCCTTTAAATTCACGTGCCTATTCTAATCTGATGGCAGTGAGTTGCTACTTTACCAGATTTTGTCTCACAGCACGATTTAACTTTCACCAAAACCATACTTCCATGAGCTTTCCCCTGGTGAGATGCATCCCAAGGTGTGAATCAGGACCGCGCTCACATATCCCCAGCCAACTGATCAACTGAATATCTTCTGATATCTATTAATTTCCTTAGAAAGTACCACTTTTGAAATTTTTTTTTTTTTTTTTTCCAGAGAGTGAAAGAATAATCATGTGTAAGCCTGGAAGCTTGAAGACTGAGGGGAATTGTTTGATTTTTTCCTGATCTCCAGTGAGTTGGAAACCTGTAAGGGCTTTCAAGTCCTGCTAGGAAGACAGGCCAGAATGGTCCTATGGGCACACTGAAAAAGGTTGATTTATGGGTCTTGAAACATCTAGGGGCATTTCTCTTTAAACAAATTAGTTTAAAAGTTGGAGAAAATGTGAGATTTATAATTATGCTGGAAAAATAGAAGCCAACTGTTACCCATGTATAATGACAGAAAACAGATACCGTAACTTGATGGCACAGCTTTGTAGTCTATATGTCAGAAATTTCAGGCAAGGAAATTTTTTTCTGAAAGGAAAGGAAAAATTTGCTTCTGGGCTCCCTTCTCTCTTGTCCTGCTGTTAGGATACAAAACATTGTGAAGGTGGGCAACTAGTTTGGTTCATTAGGCATACCCACAGCTGATGGGGAAACTGGTCATGAAGAGGAGGAGCACAGAAAGCAGTTGGTGTCAGAGCTGGCAACAAGCCTGGAGAGTGAGGGGTTTCCTTGCTAATCACACATGCGGGTGATGTACGACAGCCTGGCCAGTGGCCAATGACAGGCAGCACAACACATGGTTGAATTGAGCAGACCTGAGCAGGACCTCTTAACCTGATAGCACGAGCCCAGAATATATTGTTTTTCATGTCATTAACACAGTGTTATTTTGGCTCATGAGAGCCAGAGATTCAGCAATTGTTCATGGTTCATTACAAGAGCAGTTACATACACCTAAAGGAGAAGGGCTCATTTTGGAGTATTCACCCTATATTCTGGAAGGTAATCTGCTTTTCAGATAATATTTATATCCTCCCAAAGGTAACATCATCACGCTTTCTCTTTTCCCCATCCAAAAACATATATTTATTTAAATCTTTTGTTTGTTTGTTTGTTTTAGATTATTTTTTGTGAAGTGCAAAATACCATTTAATGGGTGGCCAGACAATGTAGTTGCTGTCCTTGGCTTCTTGAGCAGGGGTTAAAGCACTAGTTCTAGAAAACCTGGAAAACTATTCTGTCTGTAAGTGCCTGGCAGAAAAGTTGTACTTCTAAGATACATTTAATTTGTGAAAGAATAAAGAAAAAAACCAAACCAACCAAACAAAAGAAAAGGCATAGTAATATGAAGTTCATTTAATCTAGTGGGCAATAATAATTTCTCGAGTGTCACCTATCTTTTGAAACTAAAATAACTGATAAATTCTAGCCAGTAGGTGAAAAATTCAGTTATTGCAGGTAGATAGCTGAAAACATACACATTTCAATTCAATTAAATTCAGTTCAATTTTAGTATTTTTATGGCCAAGTTGCACTTCCTTATGAAGAGATAAAAAATAATATTCCTCATTACAAGATTTTTTTCTTGCAAATCTCTTAGAGAAGTGTTCATGTATCCCGAGGAGTTTTCAGCTGATATTTTCAAAACTGCTGATACAAAATATAATCAACATTTTTAGGAAAAGAGGAATGAAATAAAAGTTTTATTATCTTCTTTTTCAAATAGAAAAAATCTGACATACATATATTTTCTTTTTGTTTAGCTGATGGTTTTAAAAATCTGTTTTCTACAATTTTATTGGAAGTCCCTGCTATATTATTAAATCAAAATGATATTTCAATATTATTCTCTTCAAAGAATAATTACGTAAAACACTTTGCCAAAACTGTACACATACAGTGGAAGTAAGTGCAAATATGATGGGATAAATAAGCATGCATAGTCTGTCCTGATTAACTTAACTCTAGTCATTCCTATTTTGTTGTTTATTCCCCCTTTCCCCAATGAATCTTCACATATATATCCTTTAAACTGTGAGTCATCATCAAAATCAATTCACATTTCTCTACCATTCTCCCCTCTGTATTGTATACCAGGAATCTAATTACTAACAAAGTATTGCATGAAGACCTTAAAATATTTTCACTCTAAGGTGCTATTTTGGGTTCCCATTTCTTTCATTACTAAACTTTTAAGAAATAAAACTTACTCTTGGGGTAGGCATGCATGTTAATTGTGTGAATCTGCTGGCTGATTTATTGGTCTTTAAAAAATATATATTTTGATTTCAATAGTGAAATATTTGATGCTATTGGTATCTTCTACAGTCATAAGCAGTAACCAGGGTTCATTATTTTAGTTCTCACAGAATTACTTGTTTTAAAGCTACTCTGAATTTAAATTTATTTCCAAGGTTGGTCCTTCAGAAACTATGATAGCAGCTTTCAACTAGCTAAAATTTTGAACTATTGTTTAAGACTGTTCCACTTCTTAAAAGTTGTCACTGTGTACTTAAGTGCCACATAGCAAGGCATAGCATTTCAGGGCAACGAGTAAACTTTTCCCTTCTGTTCCACTTCATTGTATTACTGTGGTAACTTACATTTAAGGTGCAAATGCCTGGCTTCAGGGGGACTCTTAAGTTAAGCAGGATGCTGACTTTTAGATTTAGATAATTTGATGATGCGATGGTGAGAATAATTGAGGTAAGTAACTACATAGTCACCAATCTTTCTCTAGCATTTTGGACTGAAGACTAGTGTACTTAGTCAAGGTTGTTAAGTATTTTCTTTAAAATCCCATGGAAGATACTGCAGCAGGCACAGTTAGCAAGAACTGAACTATAGATAGTAACCTCTGTGGAAGAAATTGTTCCATTATCTTAAATAATGGAGTTCAGAGGAAGAAAGATAAAGGCATTTCCCGTTGTTGTTTTAAATCCTCTAAGCATCAGGTTCAAAAATGGGAGATACATGTCTCTGTGGTGTGAATGCAAAAAAAAAAAAATTAGAAAGTACAACAACTATGAAACTTTTTAATGCACACAAGGTTCTTGACATTAATCTGTCATTGCACAAATTTTTCACCTTCAGTACTTGTCTTCTGTAACTGGAAGGCTTGACTGATTTGTTCATGAATGTGATGGGTTTGGGAAAAAATCCCTAAGTGGAAACAAAGGCGAAGCTTTTTTTTTTAAGTCAAAAAGGACGTGACAGAAACAGGTGGAAAGTGATTTATAGCAGCTGACGTGGGGAGCTGTTAGTCCTGCTTTTATTCTGTATGTCTTTTTGCCTCTGATGTTAACCCTATGTCTATCAGTAGTTTTAATCTGTTGTCCCATCATAAAAGCAACAATCCAGAGCTACATCATCCTGCCAAAAATTGATGTGATTTATTATAGCACAGAGATGTCTACAGGGACGACTGGTGAAAGGCTATCATTCTGTGACACTCAGAGAGATTCTTTTAAAAGTCAGAGGAATTGCAAGGGTCAGTTCTGCAAAATCAGTGTTACTCGCTGAAAGCTGTAAAAACTTCTCTTGCTTGCTGAAGCCTCTCACTTACATGGTGACAAATTTCCAGGTGGAAACTGGCACTGTTCGATGTAAGCTATTAAGATGCACTAAAGTGCATGTTTATATAAAGATCCAGACAAGCATGTTTGCAAATTTGACCTTAAAGAGTAACACTGAAAGAGTCCATCATTTTTAAAGGCAATTAAAAAAAAAAAAAAGATTAAAATTGAGTCCTAAACAGGTCTGTCTCCTTTATATAATGAGACCTTGTTGTAGTCAGATGTACATGTACCTATAATTCTGATTCAACCATATTCAGTGGAAAAAATCTTAGTTCTCTCTTCCACACAAAATCTAAAGTAGTTCATTTTAAAATTGGACAGCAACCATCAGCAGATTTTGGTATCAGTGGCTCATTTTTCAAATCGTTTTAATTTTAAATGCATTTTATTATATGAAAAGTTTAAGAAGATTGTCAGCAAGAAAATATTCTCTTTACATCTATTCAGCATGGTGTCGTGGTTTGAAAAAAAGTAATTTTTCACCTGCAAAGATTTTTAAGCTTCCTGCAGGTACAGCTTCCTGCAAGCCTGGAGAACCAATCAACTGGCTAATTTTAAGATAGCCACTCTGTGCAACCACTTAATAAAAATGTATACACCTCTGTGATTTAGCATTTAAGAAAAGAGAAGCCCGAGACTCGTTCTCTTGCTTCTGGCTCCTGAACAGGTAACAGGAGAGCCTGCGCAGCCTGGCTGGGCCGGCTGGGCCGGGCCGGGCCAGGCCCTCTCCACCGGGCCTGGCAGCAGAGATGCTGTCGCAGCTAAATCCTGGCTGGGCTGCTGAGTGCCACTGTCCCCTGCCTCCCTGGGAAAAGAATACAGCAAGTCTGTTTGCTGCCCGGCAGAGATCATGTGACCAACAACAGAGCCTGGGAGAGATCACTACTTTCTCAGTACAGAAACCAACATGGAGACATCGAGGTCAGTGAAGAAGAGTTGGAACTCGGAGGAGAAAGAGGAGATGTTTAAGCTGAAATTCTTTTGTAAGGCCATGGTTGTGGACTATGATATATCAGACTATTCCTTGTAGCTCATGAAAGCAACTGGGGGGATGCAATGTTCTAACTTAACCTCCACCAACATGTCTCAATGGGATTAGTGTGCACTGTGCACCAGTGTCAACCAAGGCCTCATATTTTTTTTACCTTTCTACCAGAACAACTCATCCTTAGAATAGTACCCCAGTAGACAGACATGAGCCCTCGAAAGCAGTTGTGGGAAGAACTGTAGGTCAGGGGAAGGAACTTTCACATTGCAAACAGATTTCCTTTCCAGGCAGCTGATTCGCTGTGAAACTGGAACCATGAGAGAACTGTTTTACTTTCTTGTGGAAAAGTCTCCATGGTATGACAGGAGAGACTCCTCTCCCAACAGGACTGATGAAAGATCACTTTAAGGGTGGTAAACTGACTGAAAGTCTCAAGTTTTGTCTCTTTATGTTGTTGGTGCAGAAAGAGAGATGACGTGGGGGGAGGAAAAGTGCCTGGAAGTTTATTCTGATTCTTATTATTTTCCTTTTAATTCTGTTAATAAACTGTCTTTATACTTTTTAATGTTTTAAGCCTGCTTTGCATTTCTTCTAATCCTTATCTCACCACAGAAAATGAGTAAATAAGTTTGGTGGATGCACTTGTGTTAGGTCAAAATACTCAACCCACTACATTAAATTACTACCCTGTGTGAAGGGGCAAACTGAAACCACTACACAAGGGAATTTTGGAGTTTTGGAGGGCTTGTTGTTTGTTTGTTTTTTGCCCTCAGAAATGGTTCTTTTGTAGGAATGTAAAGTAAATGTACTTGGTGAGTATCTATGCTCTGTAGACATAAGTGACAATGGTACAGCCATGATGTGAGCACTGAGGTTTAAACTTGTTTGTAAATAATGAATTAATCTGCATAAGGCTTTTTCTCTAGCACATGGGCAGAGGTTATGTCTGTTCTGCTTATCTTTGAGATGAATCATAGTATGAATATACCTGTCTCTTCTCTATTGCTTAAATGATCTCTTATAACCGATTATACTCTTTCGACAGCAAAGGTTAGGCAAGATAAATCTTTCTGCAAACGGTTGAAGAGAATAGTCAGCATATAATGAATTCTTCTGTAGTGTAGCATTTCTAAAATTAAAGAAGTGAAGTCTATGGTTTTTAAGGAAAAGTGAAAAAATATGATAAAAAGCAATGACACTGCTTTTGATTTTTTTTTGTTGGTAACCTTGAGAAATTTTACTAAAGCTGTACTCATACCAAGGGAAATTAGTGAGGGAAATGAATGATGTTCCTGTGTTGCTTAAGGCCAGCTTTTGTTGCCATATGGTGCTGTCGCCAGAAACACATGGATAAAAGGCCTTTTTTGATGTAGCCTCCCTTTTATAGGGATATTCTCTCAGTGTCTAGGCAGTCCAAGCACTGTTGTCCATTTACCATACTCTGTGCCTCAAATAACTTGAATGTCACTGGGATAGAGAAGCCTTCTTTAAGTGGCTCTCAGGTGACCACAATGCATTATGACTGTGCTGATTTTCATACAGAAAGGGTGAGGGTGAGGTGCAGGAGCATGGCATGTGTTAACAGTAAGTTGTGCTGGTCTTGCTAGGAAAGGAATTAGGTGACATTATGGCATGTATCTTTGCCTCATGAGTTCTTTCACTGAGATAGGCCTTAGCTTCTAGGCTCTTGTCACCACTGTTTCGAAATGGCCTTTCTGTCTATCACAGCTGAGGATTCCCTGTCCTTGGGAGGTGGCAGACATTGGGAATTCAAAATCATCTCTGAAACTTCCTCCCGAGCAAAAGGGTCCTGATCCAGTAGCAGTAATAGAGCAGTAATAGACGGCAAATAGCATCCTAAATTATATTGTCACAGAAACATTAGGGTTGGAAAGGAACTTTAAGATCATGTCCAACTGTTAATCTTAGTCTTCCACTAAACTATATCCCTAAGTGCCACATGTACACATCTTTTCAATGTCTTCATGGATGGTGACAACGCTGGTCAGTCTGTTACAATGCTTGACAACCCTTTTAGTGGAGAAATTTTTCCCTATATCCAATCTAATCCCCGCTTGGTGCAACTGGAGGCCATTTCCATACCTCTTATTGCTTGTTTCTTGGGAGAAGTCACTGAACCTCACATTGCTACATCCTCCTTTCAGGTAGCTGTAGAGTGATAATACCCCCCAAGCATCCTTTTCTCCAGGCTAAACAACCCCAGCTTCCTCAGCCATTCCTCACAGGACTCACTCTCTAGACCCTTCAAAGCTTTGCTGGCCTTGTTGGACTTGCTCCAGAACCTCAATGTCCTACTTGTAGTGAGGGGCCCAGAACTGGATACAGGACTCAAGGTGTGACCTCACCAGTGCCCAGCATAGAGGGAAAATCACTGCCTTTGTCCTGCAGGCCACACTGTTTCTGATACAAGTCAGGATACCTTCTTTTTCTTTTTAATCTATTTAGAGAAACAATTTTTATTGTCAGTAGTCAGATTAAGTTCTAATTGGGCATTGGCCTGTCTAACTTTCTCCCTGCATAACCTCACAACATCTCTCTGGTCCTCTGTAGTTGCCTGCCCCTTCTTACAGATGTGATATACTCTATTTTTTTTCCTGAGTCCCAGCCAAAGCTCTCTGTTCAGCCAGGCTAGTCTTCCCCTGCAGCTCATAATTCAGCACAGGGGACAGCCTGCTCCCATATTTTTAAGATTCCCCTCTTGAAAAATATCCACCCTTCCTGAGGCCCTTTACTATTCAGGACTGCCTCCCAAAGGACTATCAATCAGGCTCCTAAACAGGCTGATGTCTGCTCTGCAAGTTCAAGGTGGTAGTTTTGATAAGCTCCCTCCTTACTTCTCCAAGAACTGAAAATTCCATCTCTTTCATGATCATTTTTCCCAAGGTGGTCTCCAATGGTTGCATCACCCACCTGCCCTTCTCTGTTCACAAAGAACATGAAGCAGGTCTCAAATCCTCTGAATGATCATCATGTAGTCTTCTCAGTAAGGCCACAAAGATTCTCTGACTATGACTAATCAAAACCTTGCAATTTTGACTGTAATTTCAAGAGTTTTAACATGGATAATTAGGTGTTTTTGTAACAGGGAGGTTTTTTACCATAGTATTGAAATTTCCTAGCCAAGACATTTGGTTGCATTCTAAAAACCGTTCTGTCTTTGAATGATAGAATCAGGAAGACGAATTAGAAACCTCTTACTAGTGAAAGTACAAGATAAAAGAATTGTCCAAGCCAGTGTAGCAAAGGATAAAACCTCTGAGATAAACTGTGGCAAAGAAGCAAGCAAAACCAGGCAGTTTTATATAAGCATTTGAACTTCAAATGCTCTGATTTGTGGTGCATTTTTTTTTTGTTTGTTTGTTTTTTCTTTTTGTCTCTTCAAAAAAGAAAAGTTTAAAAATTAGTAGTTTTTAGGGCAATTGGATTACCAACCTCTAATGATTTTGTTTTCAAAGCATTAAGGCCAAGCTATTTGCATTCATCTGTGATGAAGTGGAAATAGGATTTGTCAACAAGTCATAAAAAAACCCAATAAATTAGTCTGTCATAACGTAATACACAAAATTAAGCCCTACAATAACAAGTTATGCTGGGATAATACAGAGAAAACAGTGCATAAGGAGAACTAAATTCTACAGAATACTAGCAATAAGGATTTTAATATTAGAATGAAAGTAATCTATTAAAAGACATGAAAATGAGAATTTTGAATGTACTGACATGATGTCAAAAGAAGAATCTGTAAAAAGAAACTGAATAAAAGAGCCGAGATGTTTACTAAGTATTAACAAAAAAGACAAGCATCCTAAAGACAGAAAAAATGCAATTTCAGAAGGCAACTGTGATTAAATGAAAGTAAACAAGCTGAAACAAGGAGGAAAGGTCTTTCTATAAATTGCTTTACTTTCAGAATATGTCCTGGTCAAATGAGATTGTTACATAAGACTGTCAAAAGGCACCATTAAACCTATTACTGATAGACTGCTCAGCTACCATATAATCAAAGGGTCTTAAAGGATTCTTTTTGATAACACTGACATTAAAAGATATCATCAGACTCAGCTATTATTGTCTTTAATAGAACCACAAGTAATATGAGATGAAATGTGCTCAGTAAGATCAACATGATGCTCATCATGGCTAAGCATGGTTATTCTGTCATATTGCTTTTAAACAGACTGTTTATTTCATTTAATAGTTATAAAGAAATACCATCCAATGAGAATGTTCTCATATATCCTTCAAATAGTTGGTAGAATAGATGGCATTGAGTCTTTCATCTCACAGTTCTATTTTTATCTTTTTTTTGCTAACATGTCAGTGAACAAACTAATAAAAAATCCAAATTCAAATGCAGCTCGAATCCATCATAACATGCCTTAGCAAGCTGTCACTTACTTCCACTAAGCATATAAAACACTGCATCAAATTAGTCTGTGCTTTCAATCTCTAGAAGAAAATGAAAGTTAAAAAAACTTCATTGCCAGGTTTCATCTTTCGAGTCAATTGTGAAAAGTGAATCCATAGCAATTAGCAATGAAGCATTACGAATTGCAAGAATTTCACTCAAATTACCTTTGCAAATAGACTTAAAGTTGAAGATCTTGAAACTGAAACATAGAAGTCTTTTGAGTGAATTTGTGCAAAAAATGTGTTAATGGCAGAACTTGGGAGATAAATGATTGTCAAGAACAGTGGTTGACAAGTAATTGATTTTCAGTTTTGTAATGAAAGAATTAGTCTGACTGGAAGCAAACAAAGGTTCTTCTCTTTTTTTTTTTTTTTACTAAAATGTAAAGGTTAACAGATTTCAGGTAGAATAGTTAAAAAAAAAACTTTCTTATTTCATTCTACTTGGGATGCATTTTAAAACAATGTAAAATAAAAGTGTTTGTCTACTTTAATTAGCTCTGTACCAAACTACAGGTTCACTTTCTATACTGGCTGTGATTTTCTTTGACATAAATGGGAACCCAAGTTCCTAGCTTATAAGTTGATATATGTGTTTAGACAATGAAATGTAGGTGAAATGTATCTTGTCTTTCCATCATACATAGTTAAGTCTATTAGGATGAACTACATTCCTTTCCTACTTATGGGTGGAATGAATTGTTCTGTGGAGCTTCCTGTATTTACTTCTACTGCAAGATGTTAAGTGAGATCTCTTAAAAAGTGTCTCAGAATAGAAATTCCCCTGTCAGGATGATATCAGCTCCTGGCTACATGTAATCACTATTAACACAATTTCATGTTGTATATGAGAGGAAGTGACCACAACCCTTTGAAGAATATTCCAAAAATCAAGAATAAAAACATTTATCTGAACAGCGGGCCCAGACATCAAGAAGCAAGGAAAGATCTTGAACTTAGATCTTACGTACACTGGATGAATACTTTAGTTCTTGGGTAATTGTGTAAAAGACTGGGATCATCATACCAGTATCTTTTAGTATATAAATTGGAGGAAAAAAAAAACCTGTTGACATTTTTCAGTGAAGCCAACCTCCCTCCCTCAAAATTTCTATATGATCAAGAAGAACGTTTTTGATTGAAGCAAATTTAATTGTTAAAAAAATTATATTAATCAAAAATATTGCAATACTAAATCAGAATAAACTCCCTATTGATTCATTTTTCCTTCATGTGATCAAAATTTTGCTGAAGGTAACCTGCCACTTGAATCTTCTGTGTTTTATTAATTTTGAAAAGGATTCCTTGATGCATCAGCAAAATATTTAATGAATTCAACTCACCAAAAAGCATTACCATTAAATTTTTGCATGATTTTTATTAATTTGATCCTACTGCACATGAACAGCTTGATCAGAACTGACGTGAAATTATGTCTGCTTGAAAAGTTGTGAGAATTTGCATGGGCAGAAAATAATTAGCAAAGCTGGTGCTAAGATAAACCTCTTACTTGAATAAGATCTCAGAAATCAATTTTTGCCTCATATAATGACGACAATTTGCAAGCAGTCACCCCTTTTATTACACTCAGTTGCTTGCTCAAAGAAAAATGCCATGCTGTGAATTGCTAACATCACTTCCCACAGTAGCTGTGGTCTCCTCGGGGTTCTTTTGGCCAAGTACCAAACTAGCTCTGCTTGTGACATTTTGTTTGATAACATCATAAAGTGGTAAGGCCATGGAATGTATACATAGCATTATGTACTAATAAAGTGTTTATCCTTTAATGTCTCCCAGATGCTTGCCTATAGCTTTTTCCAGAAGTAAAGAGAATGTGTTGGCAGGATGTGATCTTGTGTTTATATTCTATGCTGGGTCTACGTGACAAGTCACATTCTTTCCTCCTATGCTTTTGTAGAATCAGTAAAGCAAGTGCTGCCTTAAAGGTCTGTTCCTCTATGTGTAACAAATGCCAGGTCCATTAGATATCTAGGATCAAATGGTAATAAAACCAGAGGAGAGAAGGGAGGGAAAAATAGTCAATAATTTCTGTTACACAAAATTACAAAATTCTGTGAGACTCATAATGTTTAACTCCAGGGAGTTTTGGAGTTATTAGAATGACCAGAAGAGTTCCCAAATTTAGGAGAACATTCAAGACACAGTATGTTTATTCTGCCATTCAGTAAGAAAGGGCACGATGCTTGGCATTTTTTATTACTTACCTTTTGACACTGTTATTTATGATTGTTGAGACAGGTGCAAATGGCAAGAATTGTGACTACCTTTGTACTTACATTTTGCACAGCTGTAAATAACCAGCAGAATCAGCAAGTGTGGTGGGGCAGTAGAAAAATGAAACCATGGCTTTTTACCCAGGTAGGAGTGTCTGTTCAGCTAAGGCTGAAAATCAATTAAAAAAAATCAGTTGAAATACTTTTACAAATCAGTAAAATGAAAATGTAATGTTTGCCATTGTTGGCTCTGTGTGCTGGTTTTGGCTGGTGTAGAGTTAAATGCTTTCAGAGTAGCTGGTATGGAGCTATGTTATGAATTTGACCAAACCGTGTTAATATCACAGTGATGTTTTAGTTACTGCTGAGCACTCCAGGCCTTTTCTCTTTCTAACCCCACCTCAGCAATGAGGAGGCTGGATGTGCAGAAGAAGCTGGGGGAGGACACTGCCAGGACAGTTGACCCCAAGTGACCAAAGGGAAATTCCAGACCATATGGCATCATGCTCAGCATATAGATCTGGGGGAAGAAGAAGGAAGGGGAAGACATTCAGAGTGATGGCATTTGTCTTCCCAAATCACTGTTAGAGGTGATGGAGCCCTGCTTTCCTGGGGATGGCTGAACACCTGTCTGCCCATTGGAAGTGGTGAATGAATTCCTTGTTTTTCTTGTGCAAAAAGCAAAAGCTTTGCTTTAGCTTTTTAACTGTCTTTATCTTAACCTGTGAGTTTTCTCACTTTTGCCTTTCTCATTTTCTTTCTCATTTTGATGTATGAGGAGTAGGTGAACAGTTGTGTGGTTCTTAGTTGCCAGTTAGAGTTAAACCAAAACACTTTGTCATGAGATACCAGGTAATATTTTTGAAAATGTTTAAATGCTTTCTCTTTCAATTGCAATACAGACATTTAGCCCCAGACTATTTACGCTTGTCAAAGAACTTCACAGTGTATGCAATTTATTCTGTGTCTGTTATAGCAGCATCTGCCAGCATAGTGATCATCATCAAGGATGTGATCTTTGGTTGACAGCAGAAACATCCATTATACAAATAGTTGTACTGTCAAAATTGAACTTTTGCTGAATTAGCTAATTTTACTTGAAAGGATTGGAAGAGAAAATGTTAGTGCAGGCACTGACTTGTCAGGATGTCACCAAATGCCATCAGGTCTGAGTTTTTCCTAGTCCAAAAACAGTTTTGAATGTGTGGATCCTATTTTTAAAAAGTGCAAAACTGCAAAGGCTCACCATGCAAGATCCAGGACAGAGTTGTGGGTCTTCAAGTTTACCTGTGGAATGCCTAAGTGTTACGTACATGGTCCTACAGAGTCCCACATCCCATATTAACAAGCCAGCCTGTGCACACTCTCTGAGGCACTTTGGAAAAAAATCTACACCGTCAGAACCTTGAACAGGTTGTAGCTTAAAGTTAGCTTTCTAATGGGAAAGCTTTCCTGAGAGAGGCACTGAACACCAAGCACAGGGACAATCCCCAAATACCACCTGCTGCATATCCCAATAACAATGCAAGAACATAATTTTCCCCAGTGAAGAACCACAGGTAAATGAGGATGATGCAAAGCTCATACTCTTTTTTTAAAACTCCACCTTTTGGGAGTGGCAGAAACAGTAGCATTCTGATTCACTAACAAACATGTATAATGATAACACATATCAAGAGAACAAGACATTAATTTGTCTGTTGTCCCTGAGGGGATCAAGTCAACTATTTCTACCTTTCACAAGGGAGGCTATAGATGTTTTCCACCAGTTGCGCTAAAGCTGCGGAAAAGATGATGACCCTGTTTTGAAGAACAGAGCAACAATCTGGTGGTCAGGATTGCCAGCTACAGGGAAGAAAGAAACATAATGAGCTATATTTTCATTGCTTCAGATCAACATTTTTCAAGAAGATATGCTGTAGTTATATGCAAACTTTTTGTTCAGTTCTGAAAAAGACCAGGTGAGTTATAATCACCATTCATATGCAGACAGTCAGTTTAAATGACCTAACAGGTCCCTTTTGGCCTTTATTTCTGTGGTTCTATATGCCAAAGCATTAATATTAACTAGAAATTATCAGGAAGAGTGAATAAGTTCTGTAAGATTTACTTTACATTGGCCTAGATAAGAATTAAATAGAGGTGAAACAGATTTAAATATATGAAGAGCTAAAATAAAGTAAACAGTATAATATTTGCATTGTTACTGTGTTCTCCTCAAAACACTTGGTGTCAATTTCTTTTAAAAGATATTTAAGGTTTTAGGAAAGCACTGCCTTAACATAAAAAAAAAAGGTGATATTTTCTGTGCTGAGAATAAAGTAACAATTATGATTGGCTGGGTTTTTCTAGAATACCATAAAATCATAGAATAGTTTGGAAGGGACCTTAAAGGTCATCTAGTTCCAGACCCCCTGCCATGGTCAGAGTACATCTTCTGCCTGTTCAGGTTGCTCAGTCCCCTATCCAACCTGGCCTGGAACACTTCCAGGGATGAGGCGTCCATGAGTTCTCTGCACAACCTGTTCCAGTGCCTCACCACCCTCATAGTAAAATATTTCCTCCTAATATCTAATCTAAACCTACCCTCTTTCAGTTCCTCCTTATCCTGTCACTATATTCCCTTGTCCAAATTCCCTCTCAAGCTCTCCTGTAAGCCCCTTTTAGGTACTGGAAGTCTGCTTTAACCTCTCACCAGACCCTTCTCCTCCACACTGGTCAACCCAACTTTCTCAGCCTGTCTTCATAGGAGACCTGCTCCATCCCTCTGATCATCTTGGTGCCCCTCCTCTGGACTCATTCCAATAGGTCAATGTCCTTCCTTTTCTGAGGACCCCAGAGCTGAATGTAGCACTGAAGGTGGGGTCTCCTGTGAGCAAATAATATCTTTTATGCCTAATCTGGAGAGGGGAGACAGCTGAATCAAATGCTTAAATTTTTGACGTGTATGCTGAGTCTAATAGAAGAGATGTGCTATATAATGTTTGTTTATGGGATATGGGCAGTCCTTTCATGGAACAGGATTGGTAACCACAGTTAGTATATTGGTCTGAAAAATAACATGCATGCAGAGTTTTTTGGTCATTATTACTCAAGACTGTGATTAAACCAATGACCTAGGTTTCAAAAGTCAGAACTATTAAGATCTCTCAAATGATCACTAGAAATCAGATGATCGACTTCCTTTATTAAAATCAGTAGGACCTTCTTAGCCTGGGTAGGAATGGGATTTCACTAGGTGCATGTAATGCTGTCAAGTTGGTTTGCTTCTTGTTTTCCTTCAGAGATGCAACTCTGCAATAATCTCCACAGCGCACAAGTTAATTCAGTCATGGATTCCAAGCAGCAAACCAAGCAGTAGAAATCTGGGTGTGGAAGAAAGAGTAGTTTGTTGTGGGGGGTGGCATTTTACAAAGAGCCTTGATATGAGCCGGTGCCCAAACACAGATTGAACCCAAACAGGGTTCAATCTGTGCTGTCAGTAACAAGGTCAGTATAGATGGACTGCAGGCAGCTAAAAATTCACTCAAAAGGGAATATATTAACTATATTTAGGGACTGTAGCTGTAATTAGATCAATGATGAAACTGAGTGTGAGGCAAAACAATCACATCAATTTAATTTATAAAAATAAAAAATGGCCATGAACTTCAAATATTTTAAGGTCAGAAGTCACTGTTTGATGTCCTGGTTAATATAGGTCATAGGGCTTTCATGAATTAATTAGTATTGACTTCTATGAGACTAAGACCTTACTGCTTATTTTTTCCCTGTTATATGTAACTACTGAAATCACCAGATCAGAAGGATATTTAAGGTATTTTTCAGTTCGTTCACTTCGAACTTTTCAATGTTATTTGCAGTCCACTGCATCAATGTCATATGCTTCTATAAAGGGAACTCATATGGCTTTTCTTATCTGGGCTCTGCAAGAGCATAACTCTTATTAGCTCCAGGTAACTATGTAACTATGTGAAAATAAAAATGATAGCAAACTGATATTTAACAGAGAAAGGGAGGGAGAGGAAGAAGAATGAGCCAGACGTGGAATGGCATAAATGTGTTTTTTCTCTGGATCAGTTTGCAGAGTAATGAGATAAGCAGATGAGAAAAAAAACATCCTTCTCTGTTTTAAAAGGTCATTGCAATGGATATCATTGCATTGCTTTTTACAAATTATTCCTCTTTCACATTTTTAAAGGAAATTGAAATCTTCAGTATGCAAAGGTGAGAGGAGTATTTTATCCAAATAATTCAAAAGTGGATACCTTTGTCACAATAGATGAATATGGAGATTATGTGGGAGTTCTTCCCATGTATGTTCCCCTTGCCTGTGCAGATCTGTAAGTATAGGGGAATCTGTACCTAAACAAGTTGCTGTTGCATTTACTGACTACTACTGGATTTGTATTTCTTTTTTTATTCTTTTTTTAATTAATTGTTTTGTGAATAGGTGTAAACCCACAGGAACATGTGGCAACTAATGCAATATGTTAAATACATACTGTATGAAAGCATTCCTATTTTATTTATTTTGAATCATCTTCTTGATCATTCAACTTGATGATCTAGTTTATTTGGTCATTTCTTATATTGAACCTTTTTTTTATTGAATATAACTGGGCTAGTGATAATTTTTCTTCACAGCAGCTGTGGGTGTATGTATGGTGGTGTGAATTTGTGATCTAAGCAAGGTTGATAACACAGGGATGATTTAGCTACTGCTGAGCAGTGATTGCACAGAGTCAAGGCCTTTTCTGCCTCTCACCCCATCCTAGCAGAGAGGAGTCTGGGTGTGTACAAGCAACTGTGAACGGACATAGCCAGGACAGCTGATCCCAGCTGACCAAAAGGATATTCCATACATATGGCATCATGCTCAGTGATAAAAGCTTGGGAAAGAATGACTATGGAGTTTGTTTTCTCAAGTAACCATTCAGTGTGCAGAGATTCTGCTTCCCTGAAGATGGCTGAAACACTCTTTTGTAGATGATTTTTTATTTTGTGTGTGCATCTTTGCTTTACTCATTAAACAGTTTTTATCTTGGTCCATGGTTTCTCAGCTTTTGCTGTTCAGATTTTTGCCCTCATTCCACTGGGTATAATGGTGAGTGACCTAGTGGGTGCTTAGCTGCTGACTTCGGCAATCCACAACAACTGTCTGACAAAATTTTCAGTTTTCCTCATGAATCTTCTAGAGTTACTATATTCCTTTCTGAGATGTGAGAACTAGAACTACACATGGTTCGCAAGATACAAGTGCATCACAGAATTGAATGCTGAAATAACATTTTTGTCTGATGTGTTATCTATTCCTTTCCTAATAATTTTTATCATTTTGCTTTCCTGTGTGATAGCTATGGGTAATCCATTGTAGTGTAATCCATTGTAGTGTAGAGAAAGTTTTTTTCCTCAGTGGTAATTAACTCGTTCAGAACTCATCATGCTTCATGGAGTTTGAGATTGGTTTTCCCTGTCATGATCCAGTTGTTATTAA